>OY992532.1:70531302-70721302 GCA_963921185.1 Dasysyrphus tricinctus | reverse complement strand
CATTTTCAACAAAAATGGTCGGACTTATCGCAACAGCCAAAGAGAGTCCGTCCTACCATTGGGTATTGTGTAGAGGACAGTTTTACCTTTCATTTGATACCCCGTTTGTAGAATTATAGGTACACTTAGCCAAAAATGCTACCTACAAAGTGCATTGTAGCCAGATAAAGCTTGTCTGACTAGAAGTTTTGTAAATTTTGGGATAAAACTATCGGTTTGTATCCTTTCTTTGCGTGGCCGTGATGAAATATGTAATCTTACGGTCAGCTCCCAGACTATAAGGTTTAATTGAATAGATTTTTGAAGATCTGTTATTTAAAACGGGTCAATTTGATGAAACCATAAGAACAATAATTCATGGATATAATTTTATTTTCAATTTTAGCAGATCATTTATTGGAGGTTAATAGAGCTCCGATCCACGGACCCGAATTCGGGACCTTCAATTACCACGGGTTCAAAATTAATTTAAGTTTCTTTTTATGTATATAGATTCTAGTTGGAAGGTAAATCGTGCTTTGCATAAGGTGTAATAAAAATCTAGAGCAGGGATATTGGTTGGACCTAGTTGAGGTGGGATGTGCAATTTTCTAAAATATAATTAAAATAGAAAAAATAATATTGTAATGACTTTCACATTTGAACTATAACGACTCCGAATAGCAAACAAACGGGCACAATAGCGCTTACGGTCGCAATGCAAACATACCCCTTAGCTATAATTATAGCGACTCTCAAACGAAGAAACGCCACCTGCGTGATTATAGCAGAAAATCAACAAAAGCCTTAGAAAGAGGAATTATGGGAAATTTCCCCTACGGAAAGCTCTGGAAGCAGAGACCAGAACCTTCTTCTAGTTTCCAGAGTTTGCCAAACAAGTAAATATATAAGGCACATGTTTGACCGGCAGCGTTTGTTTTTAATCGTGAATGAATAAAGTTGATGGTTGTAATAAGTGAAAAGTAAAGTTTGTGAATTAATTCCAGTAGTGAATAATAAATTGTTTTGTTTTGTAGTAGGAAAAGTAAAGTGTTTTATTTTGTTAAATAAATGAGTGAACTTTTTTAAATAAAGTAAATAAGTTTTATTAACGAACCGGAGTAAAAAATACAATATTTAAAACAATGGCAGCATTTTCAATATCACGCTATAACCTTTTTAAAGTCACAAAACTATCCTCTAATTTTTTTTTAAATGAAGTTGTTCAAGGAAATATCACAATCAAATTTAAATGAAACCGCCCTGTTCAATCCAATTTTACTAAACCTTAACTATCAGCTGTAAAATATTTGTGTTTCTTAGAGTTGCCAACATTTTACTACACAAATGGTTGCAAATTCAAAATAAAGTAAAATGTTTGCATCCTTTGATGATGGAAGCGTGTGTATCAGTTCAGTATCTATAAGAATTATTGTTTATCTTGTATATTGTGCAATTATGTCTATTCACAAATCTAATATGAAAATAACAACCAACTATGCGCTTGAAAAGAAAATATAAGAATTAAAAGCTAATCTAGGTCAACCACGCCTCAGAACAGGAATCAACGACCAATATTTTTTACACCCACAGAGTAATCTCTCTCTTCTTTCTTGCACGATTATTATACAGTCCACCAACGAAGACAAGATAAAGTACAGTGAGGCAGTGTATGAATGAATTTTGTATACAAGCTAATACTTAAAAAACAAGACGTTTATAACATTTAATTACCGGAAGCTTGAAAAAATGAGGTTTTCAGTATTCTTGTTTTTTGAATAAAAATCTACTCTTTCATAGCCATTCAACAACATTCCCACCGACCGCGGTTTAGTTGAATTTACCTAAAATTAAAATTTTGCATACATACAAACATATATCACCATTGTGTTCTGTTGGAGCATAGGGCGTCAACAAAACGTCTCCATCCTTCACGGTATCAAGGTATTCTAATTATGGCTGCGTCCTTCTATGGGATTCTGCTTCTGCTAAGACAGTTGATTTTCATGTCGTTCTTGGTCTCCCAACCTGCCGTGTACCCTGAGGATTCCATTCAGAGGACTGCTCCCAATGTCATTGCCATTTGCACTTTCTTATGCCGGTGTCCAGCCATTCTTGAATTGTCCTGCGCAAGTGAATTTTTAGTGGCGTAGACAGCGATTCACAAAATCCTGAAATTTCCTCGAAATGTTAGACATGACTTTCCAGGTTTCACAAGCGTTATAACAATACGGATTTAACATTGGATTCGAAGAATCTCAACTTAGTGCTCAAGGGGATTTGACTGGATTTCCAAATTTGGGACGAAGTATTGAAAGCAGCACGAGCTTTATTAATTCTTCTTTTTACGTCCAAATCCGTACCGCCATTTGCAGAAAAAATAGTGCCAAGGTAAGGTAGTTAAACTGTTCGACTTCTTCAACTGGTGCCTCCTTTAGAACAATACACTGATGTGTGGAGCGGCTTGTGAGCATGATTTTGTCTTTTTGCTGATTATTCTTAGACTACTGTCTTATACTATCATTGGCATAGTCTGTCACTCCACTGTACCAACACTGGTCGTCAATACGTCCGTCCCCATCACCAGCAGGAAGAAAATTGGCGAAAGAACCAGATGAGATTTATAGAATCCCACCAGATTAACAAACAAAAAAAAATCCCACCATTTTTGTACTGGAAGGAAAAAAACAACACCACTACTTTTCCTGCTGTAGCTATATCCCTAAAAAAGAAAAAAGTTGGCTCTGCAGTCTTGGCACTTCATATTCGCAAAAAAGTATGTCATCTAATTGGTCAGTCAAAGAAGTCAACTAGTCCTATAAATTGGTCAGTCCTACAAAGCTTGTAATCAAGACTTAAAGTTTCACAAGGTCACGCTCGATTTTTGCCATATATTCATAAGAACTGTATACCGATCCAAAAGATCACTTGATCTTGATCAAAGGTCAAATATTTTCAGTAATTGGTCAGCCATTGATTTTCTTATGAATTTTTAAAGTTTGTTCCAAGGTCACAAGACAAAATTTTGCACCTCATTTGGGTCATATAAAAAATAGCATGCAATTTGAATGGTCACAAAAGGTGAGCTAGTTTTAGTAATTGGGTCAGCCATAGATTTTAATGAATTTTTGGTACTTCATTCGTGTGATATTCACGAAAAATAATATTTTTTTTTTACAGTTTCTGTTTTTCAAGGTAATAGCCTATTGAATAGACCGGAAAATGAGGGGTATAAAGGAAAAATTACGTGCAAGGGTTTTTCTTATTGAATATGTGTGTTTGGCCCATAAGCATGCTTAAATCCGAAAATGCTACTAAATTAACCCATGCGTTTCTGAGAGAATGGTCACACTGGCCATTTTTCAATATTTTTGGTGTAACTTGAAAACTAAGCCGAATTTGACAATTTTACCCATAATACTTTTTGTTCAAAATTAAATTTTCTATTGAAATGGATAGTTCAAAAAATTTTACGACAAAATTTAAGCGGGAAAAGTTAACAAAACCAACTTAAAAAAAATCAAAAAATCAAGGATATCTAAATTTTTTAATAAATTTTGCATATCTTTTTTTGAAGCAAAGATAGGGTCAAGACATGCAGGGACAAAATAAAGTAGAGATTAAAGGCCTTAATATGGCATGTTCAAAAAATAATATTTGTTCAAAATTGACAGAGATATTCCCATTCAAACCTTATCATTTCTTATAATTTTTCGCAGTTTTGGCCCAAAAGTCCCTTTTTCGGTACAATATGGCAAATTTCACTTTCGTAAAAATGTTCGAAATAAAATTTTTGTTTTAATATGACATTGGAACTATACAAAATTTATAAAAAGGATGTATGTTTGAAATTTCGTTTTTCGGCTGTTTTTAAATGCTCTCAGACCTACAGACCGAACGGCTGGTCCGATTAACATAAGATTTGGTACTAGGTGCTAGGAACGTTAAATTTATCATAAAGTTCCAAAAAATAGGCTTTCGGGCAAAAACTGCGAGAAATGATAAGAAATGGTAAAGTTTGAATGACTATATCTCTGTCGATTTTCTAAAAATATGGCTTTTTAACATGTCATATTAAAGCCGTAAGACTCTAATGTTCATGCATGTCTTGAGCGTATCTTTGCTCCGAAAAAAATTATGCGCAATATATAAAAAAATTTAAAAATCTTTGATTTTTCGATTTTTTTTATGTTGGTTTTTGTTTACTTTTCCTCCTTAAATTTTTTTAAGAAATTTTCCAAACTATCCATTTCGATAGAAAATTTAATTTTGAACAAAAAGTACTAAATGTAAAATTGTCAAATTCGGCTTAGTTTTCGAGTTATACCAAAAATACTGAAAAGTGGCCAGTGTGACCATTCTCTCAGAAACGCATGGGTGAATTTAGTAGCATTTTCGGGTTTAAGCATGCTTATGGGCCAAACAAACTTTTTCAATAATAAAAACCCTTGCACGTAATTGTTCCTTTTTAAAAGGTCTATTCAATAGACTATAAGGAAAGATTTTTTTTCCAAATCGTTGTAGTAAAATTTGGAGATAGGCAGGAATAGTAAATTGCGGTTATGGTAATAATAATGTTTCCTCCCAAAAAAGAGACTATTGAAATATTTTCCCGCCATAAATCCCACTATGAATATTTTCCCATCATAGTTCCCACCAAAGGAATTTTTTCCAACCATTTTGGTTGGAAAACCCAGCAATTTGGGAACACTAGATAGAACATCCCCTTTGTTCACAACCTGATGTTGCACTACTACAAAGAAGTTGGATAGCGGCCCATTGTGTAAAACAAAACACAATACAACTTGGCGGTGCTAACTTCACGCTAAAAAAATGGGTACCCTCTAAAAACAAAACCCTTAGTACGATATTTTTTTTTAAATACGGCACAAAGTGTTATTGTATAACTTTCTAATAATGGCAACAATTATTCTTGAGGGAATTCCTCTACCTAGCAACGATCTCCATACCTTCGCGGTTAGCTCTATGAAAGGCCTTCTCAAAATCCACGAACATGAGGTAAAGGGGTGATTGAAATTCCATAGACTGCTCACAGACGATACGCAGGGTGTTGCTATGAACAACACACGATCAACCACTGCGAAAGCCAACTTAATGCATCTTGAGTGTACACTCGATTGGTGTTGCTTTTTTCCTACCCCAACAACGTCTATGGATATTTGCTACACTTTCCGGACCTCCTCTTCTGTTAGCGTTTCCCACATTATCTGCGAGTCCACCTTACCTCATTCTCCTGTCACGTCTCACACAGCGATAGACCACCTTATGTGCCAGGTGGTACTCGCTTCGAAATTCAGACTTTCGTTGAACATCCATTTCGGCATTTATTTGAATCTTCAACGATTTGCAAAGCTCGATTTTATCCCAGGTATATTGGCATATCCAAGAGTATCTAACTCTCGCTCCAGCCCCCATAAAAACACTTTCTATTTCACCCCTCTCTAAGAGTGTTAGGAAGCCACTATGGCCCTAGGCTCAATGAAAGGTGTAGTACCTCGTGGCATGATGGTAAGTGCGTAGGACTGTCATGCCGAAGGTGTGGGTTCGATTCCCAGCCGTGCCACCTAAAAACAGAAATGTTTTATCCGAGGTACTGCCTCTTGCGAGGAACTGACAAAACCTCCAAGAGTATACTTGCCAAAAACTGTAGGTCCCCTCCATTCCTGCCAACAACACGCACACAGGAATGGTTGAGAGTTGTAAGTCTCTAGGCCCTGGTGCTCGACGAGCTGTTGCGCCACACAATTTATTTTATTTTATCAATGAAAGGAAAATCCGAATGCTCACCTCCCCGTGGTTGAGAGTGGGTAACGCTAACGTGCAGGGGGATCTTACAGAAGCCAGGATGAGCAGACAAAGCAGTGACGCTGGTCAGGACCCAAACTTATACTTGGGATGGTTAAAAGCCGCCAGAAGGCAGAAGTACTGCAGGTGGCCCCGTAGCGTTCAACGGCACGTTAGTCTGGTGGCGGAGGAGCCTACTTTGCAGGGCCAACAACGGTAGCAGCAATTGGCGTATGTAATCCCATATTGGGCAGCTACAAAAAGCGTCTGTTTTCCCATAGTGGGCGGCGTCGATCAGTTATGTGTTTGACCATACAAAGGCGGGTTTTTGCCTATCAATTCTGAGTTTATATTATGTTATTAATCGCATCTAGGAAAACATCATGGTGGAAGGATATACAATGTACAGTAGACGCTCGATTTAGTGGATCTCGAAATAGTGAACTATCCACTATAGTGAACACACAATATTTTATAAAAAAACGTATTTTGTATAAAAATTTCGCGCAAGCATTTTATATAGTTTGAGAGCTCTGAGGAATTGTTTCTGTTTTTTGTTTAAACCTGAGAGAAAGCCTTGTTTAATGCTTAGTTAAAAGTAAAAACATTCACATCGAACGAAATGTGCATTTTGGATCAAATTCGCCTTTAAAGCCCTAGAAAACTCCCGCTCGGAAAAATGAACAATCCCAATACAGTAAACATGCCTGAATTATTTCATTTATTATTTTTTCACTATACCGAGCGTCTACTGTACATATACTATGCATATACAACAAGTTCAAATTTAAATTTATAAAAATCAAAACTCAATTAAGCCCTCTGTGGCATTTCCGTAGATGTATTAATTAAAAAAATGCATCGAACATAATTTAAGAAATAAAATCATTAAAATATAATTTTGTTTACCAATTTTGATTCACTGTACATTGTGCAACTAAAAAAAGCTCCGTTCGGTAACATTTGATTACGTCAATTTCTTCATCATCAACCGGACGATATCATGTAGAACAGATAGAATGCATTTTATGTCATATTTCTCTCAGTTGAAATCCGTATTTTCTTTCAATTTTTATACCCTTTGGTATAAACTGTCAATAAGTTGTTTGCCGGTCATGAAATGATTCCAATGGTTGGTAGCAGGATTCAGGACAATTGGAAATTGTTGCACAATAGATAAGCCTTCCTGCTTGTAAAATTGGCTATGGACGGTAGACGTGTATATAGTTTGGTTGGAATCATATTGATAAATGATGTAAGCGCAGCAAAGCAATGTAAGTATTCCTTTTCCTTGTTATAAAAAGATACACACATATACCTATACATTTTCAAGAGGATACTGTGGAATTATTGTAGCGGTAGGAAATGAAATAAAGAGGTTTTCTTTATATGAAATGACATGACAAACAGGGTGGCAGTGAGGCTATTGGAAAATTTAAGGCGCTTGTTAGTGAAATCTTTATTTGATTCTTTAATAAAAATTTTTAGTAAAATAAAAAAACTTTTTTTCATGACTAGCAGGTTTTGGTCTTGGATAAACTCATTTAATTTTATTACAATACTAAAAAAGCAAAAGTTAGTGCGTTGGATTATCACAACGCACATTGGTACTTTTGTGAAATGTTGGTGACATGAATCATTTGCCACGTCAATTCTTGATGAGCAAAAATTAAATTTCTAACACGCTATAACTTAAGAACATTACATTCGGTGGTAGAATTTTGAATAAAAAGTTGTGGCTTCACAATAAAGGTCAAGCGACCCAGTCGTGCATTTCATGTTTAAATGAAAGCCTCAAAAAGGTATACACAGATTTTAAACACAATTTTATGCGCTAACAGATGATGTATGAGTGCCTCTCACTCGATTGAAAATAAGAATCAAAGGGCACGGTAGTGCCCAGCCAACTTTGCAGCACTACACCCTTTTTACAGAAACAAACTCAAGCGATTTTCAACCCCCCTCTAACTTTAGTACCAATAAAGGCAGAAACTTCAAATTCGCTGTATTTACTGAACTCACCAAACACAGGTGGCTCACCAAATTTCAACTCTTTAGAATTAGTATAGTACGTCGTATTGACGGCCAGTGTTGTGTTGGTACAGCTGAGCGACAGGACATTCAATGAAGACTGTTCGAAAGGCTCAGTCATTTAGACTATGCCGATGATATATATCTACTGGCAAATAACATCAGTGGGCTGAACGGAATGTGCCAAACACTGCAAGTGAAGGGAGAGTCGAGTGGTCTAAGAATAAACAGCAAAAAGACAAAAATAATGCTCACAGGCCGTTCCACACAGCAGCGTACTATTCTACAGGAGACGCCAGTTGAAGAAGTGGAACAGTTCAACTACCTTGGCAGTATTGGTTCTGCAAACGATGATACTGATCTGGACGTTAAAAGTAGAATAAATAAAGCTCGTGATGCCTTCGGTACACTCAGCCCAGGATTTACCCTTAGGCCAACCAGGCCCAGGCCTGGGGCATCACGACAAAAGGGGCCACAAAAGTAAGTAAACACAATGAAGCAACTGAATCTTTTTTGCTCATACGAGCAAAATGAATAATAGATCTTCACAAATCTTCAAATTCGGCAAACGGCAACGCTCAAGTATTTTCATATAAGATGGCCAGCCTATTGAACATGGGCGCCCGGAGGATTTTTGCTAGGGGGGGGGCAGAAGTAAAATGTACCTACCTTTAAAAAATTGAAATTCTAAATAAGTCATTGTTGCAAAAAATTTAATGGCATATAATTAACAGGCACCCGTTAGATATATAAAAATATTATTTATTTATCGACATAATTTTTTTTTTAACCTTAACTGCAGTCGTGGGTTCAATGGACCTATACTCAACTTTTAAACAAGTGTAAAAAACGCCGCGGTTACCTCAGCTCCCTCCAACTTCTTAGTATCTTCATATATTAAGCCGAAGTGAGTGCAGAGTGACGGACGCGTTCGGCTCGCTGCTCCCATAAGTCAGTTTCAGCATACGCGTGGTTTCGTGATATATTTGTTCCTGTTTTTGAGTTCTAATTCAAATTTGTGAAATGAAAAATTAAATTAGTCATTCATCGAATCGAGACGATATGATGGAGCAATAGCTGAGTGCTAAAAATTCCAGCGACGATGACGAAAATAGCGTAAATTAAAATTTTATTTAAATGGCAAGTGCAAAAAGTATGATTTGCTCTGCGCCAGTGTGTTTTGTATGCTATTAATTTCACGCAATTTGACCAATGTCAGAATTTATTACAGAAAACATTTTAAGTTTTTGTTTCAGGAATTCTGAAGAGGATGTTTTATAGTCTAGGAAAAATGTTTCTTAAGATTTTAATTTGTTTACTATTTGACATATACAGGGTGTCCTGTAAATAATGGATAACCTTGCAACTGGTTATAGCAGGCCATATGACCTTTCCAGAAAAAAATTAAAAAAAAATATTTTCCTTGTGGTTACTATGTTATGATGTTTTTTCCAAAAGTTGTTAACAAGTACTACTTTCCTCAAATACGTGAACGCTACGACCATGGGTGATCAATTTTTGCAATTTTTTTTATTTTTGTAATATTATAGAATGATTGTTGTAATAGATAGATGATAAAATTTAATAGTAGTTATTGCATTGTTTTTCTATTTTTATTTTTAAATATATTTTTTTCAGTACACAAATTTATTTTCAAAAAAGTTTGACCACCTCTAATAAATTAAAATTGTATGAGAACATGTATGGCCAATTTACTTAAAAAAGTTGTCCATTTAATGCACTTTCCAAAATGGTATAACACATGCTTGTGTATTAACAGAATAACCAAGAAAATTTGTCAATCATCTAATAAAGCAGCTTTTAACATTTTCGCAAAATGTCTATTAAAATGTTAAAATAACCTCCCAATGTGGGTTGGACAAAGATTTTCTCTTTTGATGTGTAAGAGGGTTCAGTACAAGTATAAAACTCGATTTAAGGTGTTGAAAGCCTCACCATTTGGCCACCATATTGAAAAATGAGTTCTGAAAAGCTTTCCGTGGAAACTTAAATTTAATAAGACTTAGAAAAAAAACTTTGGTACAAATTTCTAGCAAATTCAATTCTTTTCAAATTATTTAAAGCACTTTTTACCCTAAAGTTATAAATAAAAAAGTTATAATCAAAATTTAGACATTGAAAAAATTCATATGTTTTTGATTATAACTTTTTTATTTATAACTTTATGGTAAAAAGTGCATTAACATAAATTGAAGAGAATTGAATTTGCTACAAATTTGTACCAAAGTTTTGTTTAAATATCGACTCCGTAAGATCGACTTTTAAAATCTCGACAAAAATAATTTCGACTGGTTAAAAGACCGACAGATCAAAATATAGACACAAATTTGACCGACTTTTTGAAATGTTGATTTTCAAAATGTCGGCAGTGATCGAGATTTAATGAATCGAGTTTTCAACAGTCGACATTTTGAAAGTCGAAATTTTGGTCAGATCATAGTTTAGGGAATGATGTTTTCAAGCGTGCGCTTTATCTGCGCTATGCCAAATCAAGATTTCAAACTGTTTACATTTCAATAAGTCGGTAAAAATAAAGTCCGTAATTCAACTTACAGAAAAGTTGATAAAAGTCGACATTTGTTTTTGTCGGTCATTTGTACGTAACCCAACAAAAACTTATAAAATAGACTTACAAAATAAGACCTTGTATGAAATATTGGATTTATTCTTTTTCTCGCAAGAGAACTTGTAGTCTTCTTGCTGCTTCCCTACAAAATCTCTCTAGCACACTTTTTTCAAATACCTAATGCTCTTACGGCTTGAGTAGATAACCGATAACATACTAATTTCATGAGAGGCAGAAAAACATTTATTTGTTGGATATTCGATTTATTGAGTGACAAAAATTGAATTGCATTAGTGGTAGGTTGGTAGGATAACTACAATTTTCTTTTCTTATTCTAAAAATTAAACCAGATCGTAGTACTGGGCATTAAAATAAAATGAATGTAAAGAACAAAAGTAAAGACTTGACATTCTAGGGGGGGGGCAAATGCCCCCTCTGACCCCCCCTGCGGGCGCCCATGCTATTGAACGTTTTTGGAGATGCATTCTCATACTGGATCCGGTATTGCTAATCAAGCATTAAAGTATCTGAGTGAACATAACATATCAATTTTAAAATGCAGAGGGCAAACATACGACAGTGCTCCAAATATGTCCGGTCAGTATAAAGGGATGCAACAGCAAATTCTTCTGACAAATCCATATGCAGTCTATGTACCTTGTGTATCACACTCTTTAAATCTTGTTGGTCGCTGTGCTGTGGATTGCTGTCTTATCGCAGTTGATTTTTTTCGTCGTACAATCGCTATACAATTTTTTTCTGCATCAACTAGTAGATGGCAAACGTTAAAATATGCTCTTCAAAATGATAATGTGATAAAATCAGTCTCAGATACACGATGGGAAGCTCATGCTGCAGCTACTTTTGCCATCATTAAATCATAATAATAAATTATTACATTCTTTAAACGACATTTCTGAAGATAATACACTAAAAGGAGATGCTGGGAGGGAAGCTAGTGATCTACTAAACAAAATAAATAAAATAGAATTTGCCTTAATGCTTGTGATTTGGAACGATATTCTACAAAGTTTTGAAAAAGTCAGTAAAGTTTTGCAAAGCGAAGACGCAACACTGCTGACGTGCGTGAATTTGTATAGATCATTGTCCGATCAACTGGAGAAAATGCGTGATAATTTCGACACTATTAAAATGCGCTCTAAAGAACTTCTACCTGATGGCAGCTACATGATTACACGAAAACGAATTCGCAAAAAAATGGCTAACGATGGTAATGCTCCCGATGTAGATTTAAGCCCGAAGGATAAGTTTCGAATAAACGCTTTTTATGTTATTATCGATAAGTTAAGAATACAAATGGATTCCAGAGGTAAAATATATAAGGACATTTCTGAACGATTTGATTTTCTTTGCACAAGTAATGAAAAAGTCAACGTTATAGCCTGGGCCCAGCGTTTGGTGCAAATTATCTGGAAGATTTAAATTCTGAAAGTGCTGACGAGTTAATACAATTCCATCGTTATGTGATGCATAAAAAGGCAATATTTTTAAATTTTTCAATCAAGCTAATTTATATAAGATTATGTGGGAAGATAAAATTACATCAGCGTTTCCGAACGTAGACACGGCATTACGTTTATTTTTAAGTCTGATGGTGAAAAATTGTTCTGCGGAAAGATCATTTAGTCAATTAAAACGCTTAAAAAGTCCTTGTCGAACAATGATAACGCAGGAAAGACTTGATGCACTATCTCTGCTCTGTATTGAGAGTGATTTGCTTCATGAAATAGATTTCGATGAATTCGCTGCTAAAAAAACAAGAAAACAATATTTCAAAAATTAAGTAAAACAATCTGTAAAAAAAAGTCGTATACATATGTACATATTCTTGTATCTACCATTATAAATAAAATTAATTTTTGTTTTATGGAATTAGTTGTAATTTGTTTTCTTAAGTATTTAACTTTGTATGTAGTAAGCCATACAATGTAAGAGAATATATGCAAATGGGGCACCATTTACTCCTCAAGCCTAGGGCCCAAAAAAGCTAAATCAGGCGCTGGGTACACTGTCCCCAGTTTGGAAATCCAATAACATCGCCTTACGCACTAAGCTGAGATTCTTCGAATCCAATGTCAAAACCATGCTGTTATATGCTTGTGAAACCTGGAAAGTCATGTTACGATTTCGAGGAAATGGCAGGCTTTTATAAATCGCTGTCTTCGCCATAAGTGCAGGGAACTAAGTCCCCGGGAACCAGTCCACCGA
This sequence comes from Dasysyrphus tricinctus, assembly GCA_963921185.1. Lineage (NCBI taxonomy): Eukaryota > Metazoa > Arthropoda > Insecta > Diptera > Syrphidae > Dasysyrphus > Dasysyrphus tricinctus. The sequence goes on along the minus strand of OY992532.1, from coordinate 70,708,671 downwards.
GGGACTTAGTTCTCATTTAATGGGAACTAAGTCCAACTCAGCGAAGTGGACTTAGTTCTCATAAGGTGGGAACTAAATTCCTCAAAAACCGAGTGGTTTTACTTCCCTTTAAATGTGGATTTAATTCCCACTTCCAAGTAAAAAAATCAATCTCATTAATAAAAAAGAAATATTTTTTCACAGTTATTGGACATATAGGATAAATTAAAAAATTCTTTAAATTCACATTCTTTAAATGCAAAAGAAACTTTGCATACACCCAGCCTCAAACCTATCGCAAATCCAATAGTGAGCCCAAGCAGGGGGGTTGTACCTACCCTCACTGTTTATTCGCTATAATGCTTTGTCTTACATAAATACAGTGCTAGCACCCAGCATTACGGCGAATAAACAGTGAGCTATGTTTATGGGGGCATGCTGCCCCCCTGCAACCCCCCTGCTTGGGCTCATTATAGGATTTGGGGTAGATGCGAGGTTGGGTGCATGCAAAGTTTTCGCGCAAATTTGAATTTTTGTAATTTTTATAGTTGCAAGTTAGTTCCCTCTTCATATTTCGAAATGTGTACTTAGTTCTCATAAAGAAGTGGACTACTTTCTCACCTTGCCTGGGAACTAAGTTCACTTCGTTAAAGTGGATTTAGTTCCCATTAAATGAGAACTTAGTCCCTCGGTAGACTTGGTTCCCGGGGACTTAGTTCCCTGCACCTTCGCCACATCCTTAACATTCGATGGCCAAAAATAATATTAAATAAGAAATTGTGGCGCAGGACAAGTCAAGAGCGCCTGGACGTCGACATAAAAAAGCGTAAATGGCATTGGATTGGTCACACACCGAGGAAACGATGAAATTACAAAGCAGTCCTTTGAGTGGAGTTCCCAGGGTGTACGGCGGGTTGGAAGACCAAGAACAACATAGAAATCAACTGTCTTAGCGGAACCAGAATCCCAGAGAAAGACGTGGCCACAGATTAGTTACCTTGCAGCAGACCGTGAAGGATGGATACGTTTTGTTGACGCCCTATGCCCCAGCCAGAGTTACAGGACACGATGATGAGAATTAGTAGTTCCCGAGATATAAGACTTCAAAAATCGCAAAAACCGTTACTGTCTCACTCACTGACTGACTCACTGACAGATCATCAAAATTAAGGAGCACTTCCCGACACCACAGGAACTTGAAATTTTGCACAACGATAGGCCTTGTGCTGCATACAAAGGAAAAAATCGAAAATTTGCAATTTTCTATACAGGGGGCGTGGCATCTACCCCTTTCTTAAAAATTCATATAAATTATATGGGGCACTTCCCATTGTTGTAGAACGACGAAAATTGGCAGGCTGGTATGGTTTGAAGTACATACAAAGAAAAAAATTGAAAATTTGGAATTTTCCGTTAAGGGGCGTGGCATCCATTCACTTCCCGAAAAATTGAAAAACAAATACCTTAAGTATAATAACATCGAAACAGATCCAATTTATGACAGAAATTTGGTATTTAATGATTACTGATTAAAATTTGGTGGATTTTTGAGGCAAGTTTTTTCTTAATTATTTTCTTAATCACAAATTTAAAATGTATGAAAACTTGACCAGTGGACCAAATTTTAAACGGTAATCATTAAATAACAAATTTCTGTCATTATTTGGAGTTGTTTCGATATTATTCTATACTTAAGATATTTGTTATTAAACTTTATGAACTTATAACTTGGCATATTATTAGATCTCATTACCTTTTTTGGCTGACCTTTTACGCACAGGTTTCTTGTGCATAAGAACTTGGCTCTTTTTTTAACATTTATGTTTTTGTTGTGATTGTTTTTTCTCTGAGTGTGATATCCATGACTGTAAGAACTAGGTTAGTCAATTTTGTATGTTAATAGTATTTTGGCAAAACCGGTATAATTTTGAATAGTTTTCAAGACTTTTCGTCCAATATTTTTCTACCTTATTCAAATAAAGAAAACTCAAACATTTAAACATTTTCCTCAGTTTTCAAGTAGCTATAGGTGTCTATAAATGTTGCTAGTTCCAAAATTTTTAAAATCAAGCTCCCAAGTTCTTGCAATAAAGTGAAGCTATTGTTCGTGGTAGTGTCTTCTTGTATTTTTCGTAAAGGAGGGCCTTTTTTTTAATCTTATTGAAAGCCGGATGTGTTATTTGTTGTTCTATAAATTTTTATTAAAATGAAGACTGACATTTTTTAGAACCAACAAATAAAAAAAAAAAACAAACTCGTCCATGGCCTTATGTGGATATCGTATTTGAAATTCAATTTTGATGGAATTTACATCACCATAGTATATGAAATACTTTATTTACTTACCCACTTATTTTTTCCATATAAATACACACAGACATATGGGCTACATACATACATGTTTGAATTGAGTTTAAAAGAAAAATCTAAATTTTAAATATCTATATTTTGCTTTTATGTCTACCACTGCGTACCATTCAACCACAATGAATTAAATCACAAAGCTTAATCGGCTTTTAAGTTTTCCATTTAATAAAAATATATAATATTATGTTTGTGTGCATGTATGTTTTGTATATAACGATTTGTATATCCGAAAAAAAATTCTCATCAAATTTGCAATTATTACACAACAAATTGCTACATATATGAGCCTATTCTTGTGAAAAACATGAATTAGTTAATTTAGCAAAGGGAGTTTAACCACAGAAGTTTTTTGTAATGTACCGATTTAAATTTGATGGATTATGTTCATATGTACATATATAGGTATGTTCATTGGCGAATAAACTATTATCCTCATGAATATGGAATTGAAAGAATTAAATAAATTTTGTGGTTTAAATAAATCAATTCCTTAATTAAAGCATAAATGATACATTCTTTGTCCTACAAACATTTTTCGGGTAATAATGAGAATTGGCAGGTTTGGCCTAGTCCACTTAGGTGGTTTATTATGAGCTCTCAAATCAATCGTTACTTTTGACTTGATCCACATTTTTAATATTTCCAGAAGACGAGACAATTCAAACAATTGTTGCAACAAAAAATTAATTTTTGATGTGTTACATCTAATCACTCGGTTTAAGCATAGTTTACAGTTCCCATACAAATAAATCTAAATTTTCAAAACGATTTTCCACCTATTCTGTGCCCCAAATTGAATAATATTCAAGGCAAAAAACGTTTACCACCTATAAAGTTATCAATTTACCCTTAATTAATAAAATATAGGCCTAAAAATGGAAAATAATTATTTTTGCATGCAAATAATGCCTTGAAATGAAAATATTTTCTTTTTTTGGAAGTGTAAACCGAATATCCACCACACCAATCTTTTTTCGCATGCAAAACTTTTTTTTTGCATGCAAAACAATTGCTGGCCCATTGTTTTGCATGACATTCTATGACAGCAATGGTTTTTTTTTAGCATGAAGCTGTAAACCAATCATGCAAACTCACTATTTTGTATTTCATATCAATAATGTTTGACATGCGAAAGTATTTGCATATATTTTTTCGCACGGAAACTGTTGACTTTACCTCAAAGAAAAAAAATTTGAAAATTTGAAAATAACTATGCAATGATTATTTGAATTTGAATAGTATTTGATTTTTATCTTTTTAAGGGGTAAGGCTAGAAGGCTGACATTCAAAAAATTAGAATCTTAAAATACCGTTTGACGGAAATAACGGAAATATTTGTGTGCCTTCACTTATGAACTCATATCTCTTGAGTGCATGAATAGATAACATTTTAGTTCTTTTTGTTTTTGGATATAAATAAAATGACTGCTTTTTTATTTCATTTATTATCTTACGTCATAAACGTCACAATATTTATTTTAAATTGATCAAAAATAAAACAAATAACCCCAAATGACATAAAAAACATCGCATGACAAAATTTAATTTTTCACAACTAATTAACGACTAATAAATGGCAAATTATCATGGAATAACATATAAAGTTTTGGAAATTTTTACAACTTTTCAAAAAAAAAAAAAAAAAAAACATAGAATGACCAATTCAAAATTATCACAATCATTAAGCCATAAACCATGCCGTATAAACAGATTTTACCCCATTTTCAGATATAACTTTGCCAACTTGAAGTCAAGCTACCAAAGAACCCAAAAAACATAGAAAACATAGCACAAAAAATTCAAAATTGTCACAACTATTTGAAGACTAGTTAGTGGTAAACTATTAAGCCATAAACAGCTCGGTATTAGCAGTTCTAATCTCTTTTTAAGGTGGTGCTTTGCTAACTTGGTAGGAAGCTAACGAAGAATAAAAAAAAAAACAGAAAACATTGCCGATTGAATACAATTTTTCACAACTAATTAATGACTAATTAACGGCATATTATTTACCGATAAAACATTAAGTATAAGAAGTTTTTCACAATTTTTGAGAAGGGGCAAGTTAGCGAAGCACCCAAAAAGCATAGAAAACATTGAACGACGAATTCGAAATTGTCACAGCTAATTAACGACTACCTTCCGGCAAATTATCCACCTACCCATTTTTCGATTCGTCAAAGTTGCTTTGCTAACTTGATACTCATAGAAAACAAATAACCCAAAAACACATAGAAAACATCGCACGACAAAATTGATTTCTTACAACTAATTCACGGCTAATTAATGGCAAATTATTAAGCACTAAAATATTGAATTTTAGAAGTTTTTACCACTTTTCAAAACAAAAAACAAAGAAAACATAGAACAACAAATTCCAAATTGTCACAAATAATTAATAACTAATTTACGACAAATTATGAACCTATCCATTTTTCGATCCGTGAGAGTTGCTTTGCTAACTTGATATCAAGTTAGCAGAGCACCCAAAAGAAACATAGAAAACATTGCACGATCAAATTGAATTTTTCATAACTAATTAACGAATAATTAACGGCAAATTATTAAGCCATACACCATCAAGTATAAGAAGTTTTTACTGATTTTCGACAGGGTGCTTTGCTAGCTTGATATCAAGTTAGCAAAGCACCCAAAAAAACATAGAAAGCATTGAACGTAAAATTCGGAATTGTCACAACTAATTAACGACTAATTAATGGCAAATTATCCAACTAATCATTTTTAGGGTGAAATGGGGTAACGAAGTACAGTATCCGATTTTAAACACACTCTTTGTGTTTGGAAAGTTACATATATTTAGAATATAGAGTCTTAAGTCTCTAGCTTGATACTCCCTTTAACCCGCCCGTCCTACCTAAACTCGTGGTCCTGGGTGGGGAATTTTAGTATGTTATACCTGGGGGTCCCCCTACAACATAAACTAATAAATAGATTTATTGCGTTAATTTTAGAATTTTGAGTCATTGTTGACTGGACTATTACTATGAAATATTTTATCAACTAATCCTACCTACAACTAAATTCTATAGAACGATTAATTTATTTTGAATTAAGGCGTAATATCTGCCCTAATATCAAAAGTGCTTAATTCAACGGTGCGTAAAGGTCACACGCACTCTTTTTTTCATAGAAAATTTATTTTTTATTACAAATTATGTATTTCAGAAATGATTGATTGATTGTTTCTTAGCTCAAATTTAGTTTTTTTGCCTCTTTTCCATTTGGATTTGTGGTACTTTCACATTGCTGATGCATTTACTAACCTGGTTTTCCAAGAACTAAATTTGCACATACAATTTACTAATCCAAAGGCTTTCCACCATTTTAGATAAAATTTTATTCAAGCAATAACTTTTAAAAGAATCAATTTTTACCCATTTCATCATTATTATCGAGAACAACGTTGAATTTCTTTGTTCGCCACGTATAGCTATACACATCAATATCAGGAACAGAATACAAAAAACTTATCGATTTTTGTTTATTACATTTTTATTTTTGTTATACTGTATTATACAATTGGCATGCTTTTGAACGATTTGTAAGGATTTCCATGGCATTAATCCAAATCGTATACACCTCATTACATCCAACGAATAACTTTGCCCTAAAAACATAGTTAGGCGAAACGCGAAAGAATATACCTATGTATATGTACTTACTCGCCATCAGCATGGATTGAATATTGGAAAGTCCTATATTTCCTTTTTTTGTATTTGGTCCTTTTCCACCAGTAAGTATACCTAACCTACCTTTCTATTTGTTATTTAGGTATATCCTCTTAGGGCAAGTTATGGTTTTGTTGAAAATAAAAATCTTTAACTCTTTCTTTCAAATTTTTTAATAAAATCAATTTTTAATAAATTGTTTGTGTTTTGACACCAATTACGTAAATACATACATACATACATTCCAAAAACTATGAATTTCTAGTTCATATAAAAATAAAACGCCTAATTTTGTATGTAACGGTAATGTTGATCCTAGTGAGTGACGGATAGTCGTGGGATCTTGCACTGCTACCGGACCCCTTTAAGGTTAACATGCCTGTTTTTGTTTATAAATATGTACACTTCAATTGAATTTAGGTTTGGAAACTATGAGATGTTGAAAGTTTCCCTTGCGAACCCACCCTCAGTCGAGTTATCGAGACCCTGACCATCCTTGGCAAATGTCCTGCAAATATAATGACATTAGCTCCTAATTTAAAGTAGAATAAATTAATGGAATTTATTCACTACCCGTCGAAAGTACCTTCTCATTGTACGCCCCCTTCTAGCACAACAAAAAAAATGTCTCAATTATTCATCGCTATATTATATCCTTCATTCATATAAATGATAAAGATCAGAAACCGAAAACTTTAATTTAATTTTTGTTTTATATTTAATTTTAAATAATAAATTTTTGTCCAGTATCGATTTCTCTTAAAACTAACAAATTTTTATCTCAAATGCCTACACCCTTTGTGATCAGCTGTGATATTATTTACTATAGATTTTTTTATTTTATTTTCTTTTATCTCAAATTTATTTTATTTACAATTACAGTCAAATTTCTCTGATATTCATCTTTAATTTTTACTTTGTAACGAAGTCACATATTTAATACCCTCAATCACCCGTACCAAACAATGAACGAGCATTAGGCTAGGACCGCACTTGCGATTTCAATCGCGCGACTGTTAAGTCGCTAGAAATAGAACACATGAATGTTAATAAGAATGAACGCACATGCGACCTGGAAATCACGACGATTAAAAGTCGAAAATTTGTTCCATTTTTCTGGCGATGCGATTGTCGAAAGTTAAAATGAAACAAACGGACTTAGATGGTTGTGCTCGCACTTGCGATTTTAAATAGCGCGACTAAAAAATCGAAGTCGCAACTAGAAAAAATTATACACGCACTTGCGATTTTCATACGTACGATTATTCAGCCGCAAGAAATGAGACACATGGTTTTAAATGTGAATGCACACATATGCGACTTTAAAATCGCAGCGATTAAAAAAATGCCTAAGGCTAGGACCGCACTTGCGATTTTCAGTCGGTGCGATTAAAAAATCGGCGTCGCAACAAATAATTGCCATGCACTCACTTGCGGCTATCTATCGCGCGATTTTTTAGTCGCAAGAAATAGAACATAAGGCTTCTAATATGAATGCACGCACATGCGTCTATTTAATTTTGCGACAGAAAAAACGCTCAAAGAATAGATCTGGTTCCATTTTTTTAATCGCTGCGATTTTAAAGTCGCGTATGTGTGCATTCACATTTAAAGCCATGTGTCTCATTTCTTGCAGCTAAATAATCGTACTTTTGAAAATCGCAAGTGCGTGTATAATTTTTTCTAGTTGCGACTACGATTTTTTAGTCGTGCTATTTTAAATCGCAAGTGCGAGCACAACCATCTAAGTTTGTTTCATTTTATCTTTCGACAATCGCATCGCCAGAAAAATGAAACAAATTTTCGACTTTTAATCGTCGCGAATTCTAGGTCGCATGTGCGTTCATTCTTATTCAAATTCATGTGTTCTATTTCTGGCGACTAAACAGTCGCGCGATTGAAATCGCAAGTGCGGTCCTAGCCTTACATACCAACGAGGTCCCCAAATGAAGAACAGAAGAGGATACACGTTTGCCGCCTGCTACGACGTCAGCAAAGGAGGTAATCTGATGGCAGTTGGTTACGTCAACAAACGAAGTTCATTTATCAGTTTAGAGTCCACAGTTGGTTACGTCAGCAAAGTTGACAAGTAAGGGTGGAAAATTCACCAGAATTCAGATTCTCCTTGCCATAGAAAGATCTCGCTTTTATTAGTCACACTAATAAAGGGGTACGCTGCTGGCTACTTTTGTGTACCAGTTAGAAGCTTCAAAACATTTTGGATATCGCCGTGAAATATCCCCCCCCCCCCGTCCGCCTCCTTATAAATTTTGTTCTGCCGTTTGCTTCAAGTGCTAGGGAGTACGTCCCAATCTACGCTGCCTTGAGTTTCGGTTAGACTAGCGAACCCGTTCCTTCGCTGCTCCACCGATTATAATTTAGTTCTGCCGTTTGCCTCAAGTGCTAGAGAGTACGTCCCAATCTACGCTGCCTTGAGCTTCGGTTAGACTAGCGAACCCGTTCCTTCGCTGCTCCGCCGATTATAATTTTATTCTGCCGTTTGCTTCAAGTCCTAGGGAGTACGTCCCAATCTACGCTCCCTTGAGCTTCGGTTAGACTAGCGAACCCGTTCCTTCGCTGCTCCACCGATTATAATTTCATTCTGCCGTTTGCTTCAAGTGCTAAGGAGTACGTCCCAATCTACGCTGCCTTGAGCTTCGGTTAGACTAGCGAACCCGTTCCTTCGCTGCTCCACCGACATTAATTTTGTTCTGCCGTTTGCTTCAAGTGCTAGGGAGTTGTCCCAAACTACGCTGCCTTGAGCTTCAGTTAGACTAGCGAACCCGTTCCTTCGCTGCTCCGCCGACTTTAATTTTGTTCTGCCGTTTGCTTCAAGTGCTAGGGAGTACGTCCCAATCTACGCTCCCTTGAGCTTCGGTTAGACTAGCGAGCCCGTTCCTTCGCTGCTCCGCCGATTATAATTTCGTTCTGCCGTTTGTTTGTTGTTTGTTGAGTACGTCCCAATCTACGCTGCCTTGAGTTTCGGACAGACCAGTGAACCTTTCCCACCTTGTTATACGAAGTACTGTGTTATACTTTTTTAAGAAAATTAACAATTGTCAAGTATATGAAATACCATGTTAGCATTAGTAATAATATTTTGTAAAGTAAAAAAATATTTAATTCACAAGAATACCGTGTTAAGAATAAAAAAAAAAAAATATTTAATTGGAGTTCCAAATCTTACTCAAACCTAGTTTTCCTGCTTTCTACGGTTAAACCCTGGACCCCACTGGCCTACCTCAGCTGGAAACTAAAAAAGCATCACAACTTGATCTGTGATATTAGTTTTAATTTTTAATTATTTTAATTCATTATTATTTAATCGTAGTCTGATTTTGTTTCAATCTTTAAACTCATAAGAAAAACGTTTGCATTGCTTTAAAATTGTCTGTCTTGATTTGACATTAGCCTCACTCGCCTACTATGGCTTTAATAATAAAAACTACTATGTAACTTTCTTATGTAGAGGAATATATGTTGTGGAGATCTCTTTAATTTTAATTTATGCAATTTACTTGGTTTCTGTCATCATTGCATCAAATCTAATCTATGCTCTCTTTAATTTGTTATATTGGTTCTTATTCAATTTTATAATTGCATGAAGCAAAACCTATTTCTCACTCTTATTTTTTTTTTGTTCTTTTTGAAAGAAAAAAAAAGTTTACCCTTCCTTTTACTCAATAAATGAAAACTCTCTCTTTGAGCCTTTTTGTTAAGCTTTAAGAATTCTAAGCTCAATTTTTCAACCCTCAATTTTTTCTTCGTTCAATAGATTTATGATAATGTACTTCAAAAAAATAGAACAAAATTGGACTCATCCGGATGCTTCTTTTGTAAGCGTACGTGTTTTCTCTACTTTACTCCAAATTAAGTTGGCTGGTAGCTCCGGCGATGATGTGCACAGCATACGTAGAGGAACGGCTCTGACTTGTTGGCTAAACGCTAGTTATATAAAAAAACAAAATCTTAAGGCAATTGAACGTCCAGGATACTCAAACTGGTAATACTTATCTTTTCCTTTTCGTTTTTTTGGTTTTGTTCTCTCTTTCGTTTATACTGCTGAGACTACCGCTGACCACAAAAGAGTTTACAATTTAAATCTACCGCATATATGTAAATCGATACTTATATGTATGTTTGATCGGTGCGATCATAGGTAACGATAGCAAAGCGATACCAAATCAATAATTATTTGACAACAGCTGGATGATCGTAGAGCGCAAGGCTTAGGAACGCCGGGAGGTCGGTGTGGTCGGTGTTCGGTGGGTCGGAGATGTGATGGATGCTGAGCAGCCAATGATTTGTGTGATATGTGTCGTGGTTGTGCTTATCAGCTGGTGGTTCTGCAGCTTAGCTTTTCGCTCCCTATAACAACGCACGTGGGTGATGTCTTAAGTTGGTTGATTGTGGCGATCTACGGTGTCGCAGAATCCAATCAATGGATAGGATAATGGCGGGTAATACACTTGTGGCTACTACACTGTACACTCGTTTTGCTGAATCGACAAGCACCTAGTAGACGCTCGAGCAGGGGAAGTAATTTTTGGGAGTCTCTCGGTCCAGTTGGACCAGAAGAGTAGCTGGATTGCACGTTTTGTCGCTCCTACTATTTTCTATTGGGTAAATTCTGTAGATTTGGTGGCCGAGTGTCACGTCCGAGACTCAGAAGGATTTGGCACTACACGTGCCAAAGTTTGCAGACCAATCCCTTTTCTTTCGATGCGCACTACGCGATTATATACTAATTTTAGTTTTGTTTAACTATGTGATCGAAATTGGGTTTTAGCTTTACCTTGACTTGATTTAAAAAAAAAAATGATCAACTTATATTCAAGTGGGCTCGTTGAATATTACTCCTTTTGGGAAAGAGCTCTAGCTTCGGTATACGTGGTGACAGCAAGTCTGAACCAAAATTTATTTATGGACCTCTGCAATTAGTTTTATTTTAAGTATTTTGTCACCATACTTAAAATTGATAAAACACTGTTCAAGGTTTACCTTTTCTCTATTGCAAAACTTATATATTGAATTTGAACTTAGGTTAGTATAAGTGTGGGACTTATTTGGTTCTTCACTCGGCCAGAATTGAAACAGAAAAGACACAGTGATTGATCTCTTCGATAATCGAGGGCTTAAGTAGAAAATGTCCCCTACCTATTTCATTTTCGGTACTTAACGAAAGAATCAGATGGTAAGATTTTTGAATACAATCAATCAACAAAATCTTTTCCCTGTTAATTAGTATCAACTGACTATTGAAGCAATCACGTGAGACCTTTGCTTTACCACTTAAAATTTTATTTGGAAGTAAGAAAGTAAAATTGTTTTATAGTGATGTTAGGAATGAAGAATGTTACAAATTAAGAAGAAAAAAATACACAATTTGATGATTATCCTGAAAGTATGTACATTAGGGTGGTCGTTAAAAAAAAGGTCATCCCGGATGGGCCCAAATCGTCTCTAAATGAAGAAAAAAAAAATTCCCTAATTTTTTCAGATTTTTATTTTCATCCCCTATAGTCGCTGTAGGGGTAAATTATATCTCCCCTTTTTTTTTGCATACTAGAAAATTCACGTAAGATCTGCCAAAAATTCAGAACATGTAGGTGGGAACTAGACAAGAAAAAAATCCTACTGGAGGGGGGTAATATCTCCCCCGCTTGGACAGGAGGGGCAATTTAATAAAATATTTGCATTTCATAGAAAAAAAATGAATTAAAAACAACGGCAATACTTACAGTAATGTTTTGTAGCTTTTTGGAAAGCCAGAAGTCCATTCTTACGGTTTGTTTTTAAATTAAGGTTTTTTAATGAACAGTTTTGGCAAAAATTTTTTTCAAAATCAATATTTTGAAGAAAAATTATTATTTAATTTTTTTAATTATAGGTTTGAAAACAGATTTTGCTGAAATTGTTAATTCAAAGAACTTTATTTAATAATCAACTATTAAAATAGACTTCTGGCTTTCCAAAAAGCTACAAAACATTACTGCAAATGTTGCCGTTGTTTTTTAACTAATTTTCTTCTATTTTATGTAATTATTTTATTAAATTGCAAATTCTTCATCTCCAAAAAAAACTGCAAGAAAATTATGAACGAAATCGTTACAAGAGTCAGGCATTAATTACATTTGATTTATTTATAGATGAAAACATAAGGATTAGCACATACATATATACCTACCTACGTTAACATAATAAGAGTCATTAAGATTTGAACGAATCGAAGATAATCATTATCATTATCAATGATTTGAAAAGATATGAATATCTGGCTGGTCATTAATTAAGAGCTCTGGCAACATTTCAGAAAAAAAGCAAATATTTCAGGTCTGAGATAAAATCAAGAACAATTTATCATTGTTATATGTACGTACTGAAGCTTCTTTATCATAATGCTTTTTCGTAAAGGGTGTATTTAATGTTAGAAGACTTTTCATACTATTTTTAGTTTCTATATAGGAAATAATTTTATATTAAAAAAAATACTTTTCAATTCAAAGAGAAGAATTGAAATTTTACTTTAAACCTGGAAAAAATTTGTACAAACTGACCACCATCTTGAAGAAGATTTTTAGGTTTCGGCTGTATTTTGTGAACTAATTGTCCTAAATAGGTATAGTTTTAGTGTCAAATTAATCAGTTTGACTGCCCAAATTATTATTTTACTTTTTTAAAGTCAATTACTTCAAAACAAGTGTAGTAGGAGGTCTTAAACGTATATTTAACTTGTGTTTCATTGATCTTGGTAGTCAAACCGATTGATTTGACACTAAAACCACCTTTCTAGGACAACTATGCATAGTTCCCAAAATACAGCCGAAACAGAAAAATCCAAGAAGCCTGTGGTTTCTTCAAGATAGTGGTCAAATCCCACCTCGGGATGTTTGGCATCATTCACATATAATTAAGAGGACTGTCGTGAATAATATCCACCGAAATTCAGCTTGTAGAACATTCTGCCGGGGTCATGGGTAATTTGTGTGAAATAGCACTGGAGTAATTTTATTTAAAGGACAAAACAATTGTAATGGTAGGAGTATACTGCTATACTGGCATTAACATTTTTATTTGTTCTCTAGCACGATAATTATTGGCATGTATCAACAAACAAAATAAAAAACGGATAGGTACAATAATTTTGGTGGATTTTGATGAAACTTTGTAGCTGTTATGCGAGTGACTGTACAAAAACCACATTATTAATTTTTGGCAAAAAAGAATAGAATTTTGTGGTTTCTTGAGAAAATTATCTTAATTTTGGGTATAAAATACAATCACTATTGACAAAGAAGTCTACTATGAAAATTTTAAAAATAGACGAAAATACAAAAACACACTACTTCGACATGTAAGAATTTTTTTTTCAAAAATGGTAGTCAAAGAGCTAGAAACATTTTTGAGAAGTCATTTTAGTATGGCGAGTTTCTTGATATTTTGTATGCTCTCTCTTCCTCCCTAGATTCCAGTGGAAGCAGTCTGGCTGGAAGGAAATGTGGCGTTGTCCGCCATTTTGAAAAAGGGTATAGAAAACCGTAGTAGTACCTACCTCATGGCATAATGGTTAGTGCTTTGGACCAGTGTTGCCGCTGAAAAAAATCAAAAGGGGTCCCAAAATGGTTCCCGGAATAAAAAAGGGGCCCTTTTAAGAAATTGCCATAAAGAAGAGAATACAAAAAATATTAGTATAGCAAATAAAGAACGCAAAAAAGGGACTATTTGGCCACGAAAGGGGCATCGCCAACGCTGCTTTGGACTGTCATGCCAAAGGTCTGGGTTCGATTCCTAGCCGCTGCCACCTTAAAATAGAAATGTTTTTTTTCCAAGGTACTGCCTCTTGCGAGAAACAAACAAATCCTCAAGGCAATACTTGTCATGAATAAGTGCTTCTCATCTAGCCGTTTGGACTCGGCAAAAAATTGTAGGTCAGCTACATTCCTGCCAAAAACAAGCACACAGGAGTGGTTGAGAGTTGTAAGTCACTAGGCCCTAGTTCTCCACGAGCTGTTGCGTCACCAAATTTATTTATTTATTATTGAACAGTGTAAATGCTATTTCCTCGGCTCCTATTCGACTTGGAGTAAATATTGAAATTTTGATTTTGTAGGTTAAAATATCTTTTTTAAATTCTTGCTCACAAGCACCTCTTTCCAATGTTATTGTCGAAAACTGTCAAATTTTGTGTGCAAAAAATGTTTTTAAGCGCTTATCTCGATCTAAGAGTTTATTTTTGTAGAATACCTGATTTACAAAATATAGTAAAAAACAAAACTTTTTCATAAAATGCCCCTACTCTCTAAATAGTGAGAGATAGACTTACTTACTTACTTACTTAAGGTGGCGCTACAGTCCGGGGTGGACCAGGGCCTTAACCAACAAGCTTCTTTCAGCTGGCTCGGTTTCTAAATAGCTGTCTCCGCTTTCGCATGACAAGTTGGTTGAGGTCCTCTTCCACTTGCGTACGCCACCTCTTACGCTATCCACCTCTACTGCGCTGTCCCACGGGGTTGGATTTAAAGACTTTCCGGGCCGGAGCATTTATGTCCATTCGCTCTAGCTGTCGCTGTACAGCCCGTACAGTTAGTTGTTGTATCTTCTTCTCCATTCCCCATCTATGCAGACGGGACCAAAAATCACCCGGAGAATATTCCTCTCAAAATAGCCTAACGCGTTCTCATCCACCGTTAACAGTGTCCATGCCTCTGCACCATACATCAGGACCGGGATGATAAGCGTCTTATACAGGGACAGTTTAGTTGCTCGAGAGAGGGCTTTGCTTCTCAATTGCCTTCTTAGCCCAAAGAAACAGCGATTGGCAAGAGTAATTCTTCGTTTGATCTCAGCACTGATATCGTTCGCTGAGTTTATAGCGGATCCCAGGTATAGCTGTCAATAGTGACGTTCTGTCCGAGGCGTGTCGGTGTTGGGTGTCCTTTCTTGTTGACAATATATATCTTGTTTTGCTTTCATTCACCGTTAAACCCATCTTTTAGGCTTCCTTCTTAGTACTCACAAAAGCACCACTGACATCACGATTTGTTTATCCGATTATGTCAATGTCGTCAGCGTAAGCGAGTAATTGGACGGACTTTTGAAAGATTGTGCCTCTAGTGTTGACGTGAGAGTCTTGCACTATTCTTTCATAAACGATGTTGAAGAAGTCACAAGTTGCATGACAGCTAGTCCCCTTGCCTAAAGCCTTTTTCTACATCAAAGGTTTCGGTGAAGTCTTTGCTGACCTTGATGGAGCAGCGTGCATTCTCCATCGTCATCTTGCACAAACGGACGAGTTTGGCAAGGATGCCAAAACTAGACATTGCTCTATATAGTTCGTCTCTATAGATGCTGTCATACGCGGCCTTGAAATCGATGAAAAGGGTGGTGGGTATAGATTTGAAACTCCTGGGTTTTCTCCTAGATCTGCCGTAGTGCAAATATTTGGTCGATGGTGGACTTCCCTGGCCTAAAGCCACACTGATATGGACCTATCAGGTTGTTGACGAATGGCTTCAGGCGTTCACAAAGTACGGCAGAGAATATCTTGTATAGGCGATATTTAGAAGACTGATGCCTCTGCAGTTGGTGCAGTCTAGAGAATCGCCTTTCTTGAGGATCGGGCAAGAAATGCTGAGGTTCCATTCATCGGGCATGGTTTCCTCCGACCATATTTTACAGATGAGCTGGTAAATCCTCCTAACCGATTCATTGCCAACCGCTTTCAATAGCTCAGCCGCAAGGCCATCAGCTCCAGCAGCTTCATTGGACTTAGGTTTAGATATAGCTATCTTCACTTCATCGAAATCGGGTGGACAGAATTGTTGGCCTACGTCATCCAGGTTGAATGGTTCAATTTGCATGGTAGTGGAACTCGGTTCGTCATCGCCGTTATACATTTTGCAGAAATGATTTTTCCATATCCTTAGCACCGACTGCGATTCTACCACGATGTCCCCCTGATCATCCTTGCAAGCTTCGGTTCGGGGCTTGTAACCTTGGGAGGTTCTTTTTACTTTTTGGTAAAACTTCCGAACTTCATTTCTGCAATGGCATCCCTCTAAATTCTCGATCCCGTGCTTCTCATGCTCTTTTTTTTCATTCTAAGAAGCTTGTGTTCCTCTCTCCTCTTCTGCTCGTAGAGCTCGCGAGCAGCTCTGGTCCTTCTATGCAGCACCAATTTGTATGCCTGTTGTTTGGCTGCATGTGCCTGCCGGCACTTTTCGTCGAACCAGGGGTTTCGCTGTGGTGCTCGTGTGAGGCCCAGCACGTCAGAGGCGGCATATCGGATGGCTTCCTGACAATTCTTCCACAGGTTCTCGGTATTTGCAGTCGATGGAAAATGACTATTTAAGAGGGCGCGAGAAACTCGATCGGAAAAGGACCTGGCGATTTCTTGCGACTGTAGCCGTCCGACGTCGAACTACCTCATAGTATTTCCCTGATTTGGCATTGGTCTGGATATCCGTAGCATTACCTTTGCTACAACGAGGTAGTGGTCCGAGTTAACGTTGGCTCCTTGGAACATTCGGAAATCCTTGATACTGGAGGAGTGCCTTGCGTCGATCGGAATGTGGTCAAACTGGTTTGCGGCTGATTGACCAGGAATACGCCATGTCCCCTTGTGTATATCGAGATGCGGGAACTGCGTACTAGCTACCACAACGTTTTGCTTCACAGCAAAGTCGATTAGCCTGAGTCCGTTATCGGAGGTGGTGTCGTGCAGGCTGTATCTTCCGATTGTGCCACCAAAGACGTCTTCTCTTCCTAGTTTGGCATTAAAATCACCCAAGACAATTTTAATGTCATAGCTAGGGCATTGCTCATATGTCTTGACCAGGAGCTCTTACAACTCGTCCTTGGTGTCGTCATCTTCCTCCTCTGTGGGGGCATGCGCGCATATCAGGCTGATGTTGGCGAACTTAGCCTTGATGCGAATTGTCGTGAGGCGTTCGTTTACTTAAATTGAAACTCTAGTTTTCTTGCCTAAGTCTGCCTCTAACAACAAATCTGCATACAAAAAGATGCTGCCTTTGTGGTCGGTAACAGTCACCGTAGTAGATAACGCAGTCTTTTCCCGGCCCATCCCATCGCACTTCTTGAATCGCGGTGATGTCTGCTTTGTAGCAGTCTAAGGCCTCCGCTAAGATCCGAAGTTCGTTGTCCTTATTTCGTTTGCTAGGTTCGTCAACAGTAAATCCGTCCGTATCCGAGGCTTGTAGTTGCTTCGCAATTAAATAGCTTTACGTGGCCGGGAAGTCACCCCGACGATGGCACGACCCCCAACCTGGAGGACCAGACCTTTACAATATAACTCAAGGGCGGGGGAGCCGGATTAACCGCTCCTTATAGGCCTGAGCTCCGAATATGTCATAGTAGCCCGTATAAAATGTTCACTATAAGTAGTTCAGCCTAACTGGAACTGTAGACGCTACCGTTGATTCCATCTTGAGAAATCTGCCGCTGCCACCTGGGTGAAGGAGAAGTGCATTAGTGGGAACACTCCTCCCGCCATCTCTCGTTTGCTGCCCCCTAAAACCGTCCACCCCATTGTTCACCACTTGGAGGTGAGAGTAGGAATTGATAGACAGAGGTTCGCTTTGAAAAAAAGCTTGTGAACGCTTGTGTCCTCTTGAATGCACCGTGTGTACCCTTTGAGCCGTGTATATCGCATAACTCGACAGATGAACTTCACGGCACAGCACCATGACGCAAAGTTGATAATCTGCCCAACTATACTGTGACCAGAAGTTCAGTTTCGTTACCGCAAAAAATATTTTGAAGTTCAGTTGCGGTGCAGTTCCGCTAAAGTGCAGTTCCGTCAAGTCCGGTTTTACTTTTATTGTTGACAAATATTGAAAAACTGAGCTGTTTTTTTTTTGTTGTAAGGTCGATTTTGCTTCATATAATTTGATAGGTCATTATTGGTCCAATCTCTTACCTTATCGACTAAAGATTGTAGTATGCTTAGCAACGGATCTATCAGGCACTTACATATATTACAGTATCATCATCAAACATGGCCAAAATGAGGTTGATTTCCACTGAAATATCCCTTAATACATCAAATACGGGGTTGGTCCTAGGACACATCCCTACCTTATGGTATGTAGTACACCGGCTTCAATTTCCTTAAGGCGCCAGTTATAGCTATCATTATAAGGTGCCAGTTATAGCTATCATTGAAACTCATCATTGAAAATTTTAATGATTGATTTTGAGACGTTTAGGAGGCAAAATCAGTTATTATTTTGATGGACAAATAAAGCTTAAGACTTAGTTAATATATTAAGCCAAAAAAATAATTCAAATAGGCCCAACTTTCTGCATAAAAAGACTTTTCTTATTTCAATGATTGAACTACCTTACCAATGATCATTGAAAAATCAAAAGTCAATTTTTGTGGAAAGTTGGGCCTATTCGAAATTTTTTGTTGACTAGAAATATTGATTAAGTCTTGTGCTTTAATCGTCCATCAAAATAATGAATGATTTTGCTTTCTAAACGTCTCAAAATCAATCATTAAAGTTTTCAATGATGAGTTTCAATGATAGCTATAACTGGCACCTAAGTTCCAAATAATTTTGGTCATACCGAAGAATTTCTTTTTTTCAAAAATCAGCTTCTTTATTTTGACAATTTCTCTCCAGTTCAAAATGAATAGAAAAGTTATTTTCAATACTATTTTCGATAGCTACTCCTTGATTATACCGCATCCAACAAAAACTATTCAAAGGATACGAAATATTTTGCTTTTAATGGAAAAATACAAATATTTGGTGTCAAGTAGTGTCTCATTTACATCAAATAATACTTGAATAGAATAAATAAAAGAATTCATTGGTCCCAAGCCAATTTTAAGTGACCACGAAATTTTATTTAATAACGAACGTGATGTCAAAAGAATTTCTTATTTCAACTTATTTATTCTGTTCCCATTAGAATTTATTGCAAATAACATTTTCTTTTTTTTTCAGAGAGAGAGAGAGAGAGAGAGAGAGAGAGAGAGAGAGAGGGAACAAACCATTTCAATGCGAATAGAATGGAAGTTCTTTTCAAAGGAACTCTTTTGAATTAACTTAATTTCTTGTTCCTGAATTATTGTTGCCGTTGTTTTGATTTTGTTTTTTCTTAGTTATGAATTATTGGCCTTGCGTGTTGTTAGTAATTTGTGCTCTATTTTCTATAAAATATGAGTAACAATATTAATATAAGAATAATGTTGTTAGACATTTAGAGTAATCGAGTTTTTAATGCTCACACAATATTTTTGTGTCTTTTAAAAAAAAATTAAAAATGGTCTTCTTATAACAGAAGATGGTTAAATTATTGATTATTGATTGATGGTTGAATTATTCGTTGTTAATAGAAATATCATTTATATTTTATTAAAAACACTTATACCTACCAGGGATTTAATTTCTTTTCCTTCTGTTATAAGGTGCCAAATAGGACATAGTCTAAAAAGGACTATGTTCGCTTTACCTATAACTATAACGTTTTAAGAAACTCAAATTTGTAGAAGTTTACCTTGTGCTTTACTAAAAATGTATTGAATGCTAAGTTTTAAGTAGGTCTCGTATATCAAAATCTCTTCTTCGTATACATTATTTCAGCAACTGAACGGAATACTTTGACCTTTAAAGGCTACTTAATATTCAAAAGGTCACATTCAGCAAAAAAACAATTGACACCTCATAAAATTCATTTTTTGAACTTCATTCAACCTAGTTAAAAAGAGAAAATCTGAAACTCCTAAGGGAAAAGTAGCATTGCTATCTCACAGGACTGGTAGTACACAGGAAGTGTCATCAATCTATATTTGCTTCACTATACATACACACATTCATATAAAAATGTAGGTATACAGAAGTTGAATGAATAAAAGGACACACTTAAAAAAAAAAAAACTGTGCATGGGCGGATGTATTCCGGTGATAAAAAAATATACAAATATATTCATGTGAAAGCTTTCATATTAATCTCGTGAATTGAGTGTTCAATCTAACATTGTATGCTGCTTTCGAAATGAGAGATGGAAATTATGGTTTTTTCCATATTCGATTGTTTTCCACCCAAACAATGATAGACAAGAAAGACAAGAAGAATCATTTAATTTTGTGTATGAGTTTTCTCTTCTTGCACATAGCAGAGATGGAAAGAACTCATATCATCTTATACAGTCAAATCCACTTAACCGAAATAAAATTCTTTCCTAAATCTTGTTTTAAAGGGATCATTTGGGAAATTTTCTGTTAAGCGAACTTTGGAGAACTAAAGCTAGGAACTTATATGATACTATAAATTTATAACACATGTTGTATAAACGGGCTGTCAACAAGAAAGGACACCCAACACCGACGTCTAGGACAGAACGTCACTATAGACAGCTATAATTTTGAGGTGGTCAGAGACTTTGTCTACCTAGGATCCGCTATAAGCTCAGCGAACGATACCAGTGCTGAGATCAAACGAAGAATTACTCTTGCCAATCGCTGTTTCTTCGGGCTAAGAAGGCAATTGAGAAGCAAGGCCCTCTCTCGAGCAACTAAACTGTCCCTGTATAAGACGCTTATCATCCCGGTCCTGATGTATGGTGCAGAGGCTTGGACACTGCTAACGGTAGATGAGAACGCGTTAGGCTGTTTCGAGAGGAAAATTCTCCGGGTGATTTTTGGTCCCGTCTGCAAAGATGCGAATTTCTTCAAATTTTGAACTTAAGGTTTTTTTGTAATTCTCCAGAGGGGAAATTGGATTTTTTTTTAGCTCCAAAAATAACGGTACTTGCCATACAACCGTTAAGGAAAATCTTATTTATCTCAGAAACGGCTCCAACCTCATACGATTATGGTAAAAAAAAATCTGTTCGTAATTGTAGGCATGGTGTACATTTTGGAAGAAATAAAAATTACTAAAAACTTTTACTAACGGTACCTGCCATATAAGTTTTTTTTTTTATTTCCGATTTTTTCTTTAACGGCTTTCAATCAAAATTTTTATGAAAAAGCTTCTTTAAAAAATCAATAATATTGCATATCAAAATTTTGGATTTTTAAAAAAATATTGATTTTTTTTTTGAAATTCAATATATCAAAAACGGGTTGTAGTCCAGTCAATTTGTGCTCAAAAAAGCTCTTTGTGAGCAAATTGTGGGGTAGCTTTGATTTTTTCTCTGCATTATGTTTTCAGGGGTGCTGAATCCAAATCTGAGGTTTGCCAACAAAATTTCGAGAAGCCACATGGAAAAAACGCAAAAAATCATGCAAAAATGCATTTCTTGGGAGTTTTTCACAAATGGCTTGAAAATTACCAACTATTCGAAATTTACAACAAAGTACCATTGAAAGCATATACAATTTCCAATAAATCTCTATTCAAGGTTTTTTCTGTGACAACCCATTTGTAATAAAGCGCTAGTCGAAAATTGACGTATTTTTACTGTTTTCGAAAATCCACCCGAAAGAAAGCTCTAAGAAATTACTTTTTGTGACAAAATTTTAATTTTTGTCTGTAAGATGAACCATATACTTTTCTGATGGTTTTTGATGTGCTGAGTTTGATTCTGGTCTTGGATTTGCTTTAGTACGTTACGTTTTTGAGATATTCCAATCTAAAGATTTAAAAAAAAATGCAATTTTTATGCAAATTTGAGGTTATATTTTTTTCTCGAGGCGATTTTTTTTTCAAAAAAAAATGTTTATGGTTATTCTACAGTATGAACATTTTACTTCAAAATTATTTTTGAATCTTTCAAATACCTCCATTCGTCTTCAAGAAATCGTTGGTTTTCGTCTTACTACCTAATTCGAAAATACAGTCAATTTGTGCTCAAAAGAGCAAATATGGGATTTTTCGAATTAGGTAGTAAGATAAAAGGCAACGATTTCTCGAAGGCGAATGGAGGTTACTTTGATGTAATTTTCGAATAGTTGGTAGTTTTCGAGCCAGTAGTGAAAAAACTCCCAAAACATAAATTTTTGCATCATTTTTTGCATTTTTTTTTCCATGTTGGGTAACGAAATTGTGTTGGCAAACCTCAGAATCGGATTCAGCACCCCGAAAACATAAAGGAGCGAACAAATCAAAAGTACCCCACAATTTGCATGGTCAAAATACAATATGACTGGACTATTGATGAATATTTTTGAAACTAGGTTTTAAATGCATTTTAATGGTTTCTAAAAATGTTCCTCCCAACACTTTTTTTTAAATGTTACTAAAATTTTATACATTATTATAAAAAATAATTTTTAAGAAAACTGCTCCAACGATCTTAGTTTTTTTGTTTGCATATATTCCTATTTTTTCAAGTAATAAAATGGCATACTTGGTTTTGACTGCTAAGCTGTTTTACTAGTTGTATATACAATTTAAAGAACGATTTAAATGCATTTTTTATAATTTTTATACAATAAATATTTAAGATATTTTTTCTATAATTACTTGCATATTTTAAAAGTTCTTAAGTTCCAAACAACTTGAACATAAGAGCAAGTACGTGCGATCCAGTCGTGCATTTTATTTTAATCTACAATAAGGGTTCATGTAATGGCTTAAAGTTGTCTTAAACAAAGGACGATTGTTAACTCCGTAAATTTAATTGTTTAATTTTTTTTTTTTTTTAAGGGATTTTGACTACCCTAAGACACAGTGCCAGCGATCAGGAAAATAGGGAAGGACTCAAAAGGAGAAACCGATGCACGTTAGTTTAATATTTCTGAATATCAAAATGGAAGGGAAAAACAGAGCCTGGTAAAGCATTCCACATATGTGTTGTACGGCTAAAAAACGAATCTCTGTACTTGACAATACGTCTGAAGTTGGGCTCAAGGGTAAATTGATGAGCATTCCTAAAAGCGCAAGTGAAGGGGAGGAATGCAACTGGCTATTTCACTTGAACATTTCTTGTAAAAATAGCGATAAAATAATAAGAGACATTAAACATCGTGGCGATGTTTCAGAGTTGTAATTGTTTGAGGAAAAGATATATGTATCACCTTATCATTTTAAAGGCTTTTTTGTATTCTATACAAGAGATTCAAGGAGCACCTGCCTAAATGTGCCAAATGTGGGAGTTATACTCAAGCTTGGGTCGGATGAAGGCTCTATAGATTACAGCCAGAAGGGGGAAAGAATTTCTTACATCTTCGAAGAAAACCTAAACACTTTGCAGCATTTTTGGCGACGTTATGAATATGGGATCGTTCGACAGAAGGTGATCTGTGAAGCACATACCCAGAACTGAGAGCTGTTCAGTTTCCTCGATGCAAGTACCGCTCATGGATAGCGGCATTGGGGGTGGGTTCTGCTTCAGCGACAGCAGACAGTTTTGGGTTTTTGAAGCATTTAATTCAACACGGTTTTTAGTTCCCTACTGGACAATGCTGTCAAGATCAGAATTTAATGAGCTTATCATACGGTGCTGTTGAAGTTCCACATCCGAAGGACAGGGATGTGAACCTAAACACGAATATGAAAAGCTGAGGGTGCTATAGTCAGCAAAACAATTTAATGGAATAGAAGTTTCAGACAAGAGGTCATTAATGAAAATGAAAATCAAAACGGAGCCATGGGGCACAACATTTATATTATGAATATAAGACTTGTAATCATCCAAGACGACTTGTATTGAATGGTCCGAAAGGTAATTTCTAATACAAAGAAGAAGAGATTCATCGGTACCAAAAGCACGCATTTTCGATAAGAGAGCTTGATGCCAAACTCCATCAAATGCCTTTGAAATATCAAATGCAATAATCTCACTTTCTCCAAAACGATGTAAAGATTTGGTTCACTGCTCGGTGAGATATACCATCAGATCACCAGTGGACTTACTACGAGCTACGATAGCTATACTTCCGGTCATTAAGAAGCTTTCGTTTTTCGAGATATTTCTTAAGCTGATAATAGATCAGCGTTTCCATGACCTTTGGAAAGAAGGGACGTAAGTGCTATTGGGCGATGGTAAAAGGGAGAAGAAGATTCATCTTTTTTAGGGACAGGCTGGACAAATGCTGTTTTCCATCCACTCGGAAACAGACCTGTAGAGTAGGACAGATGGAAAAGCTTATGCAGTGGTTTTGTCAGGGTTGAAGAACACCTTTTCAGAACAATGGGAGGGATACAATCCAGGCCAGCGGATTTGTGTACATCGAGGTCTTTTAAAACTCTTGCTACAGCACATATAATCGGAATTGACTGTATATGGGAAATATATATCTATTTATTAGAAATCTGGAAGAGAGACCAAATAATTTGTTGTGCAAATTAAATGCTCCAAGGATCTGCTGCCTGACGATGCAGAGCTTATTATTCAGAAAATTCACATTCATAATTATGGTGACGAAATGGATGACAAGAAATACAAGTATCTTCCAAAGATAAAATCATTTTCTAAAACAAAACGTAATTATGATTTCAATAAATAACAACAACAAACATTTCATACAAATGCAGAAGGTTAATAAAAAATCAGAGAATAATAATTAATTAAATTAAACAACACAGAATAAAGTGTTCAGAAGCTTAGCTGCTTTGAATAGAACGAACGTTAAGACAAATAAATTTGTAATCGGAGCATGTAGCTAATTTCATGCTTATATGTTGCGCAAACCATACATTTTTCAGCTTCCACGGTTTATTAAATATTCAAGTTTCTGCTGAGATAAGACTGAATTTAGCAGACGAAAATCCGAAAATCATAATTCTAATAAGACATTACCTCCATATGACATGAATACAATGTTTTAAAAAAACCGTTTGAGCTACAAATGTATTTTTTTTGCACAACAAATCAGCAATCAAAAACCTACAAATTCTGACGTAAAAAGTTTAAAAAATGTATTTTTTTTATTTTTACCTTTGCCTACATATGGGGGTTCCGTCTTATTTTAGCGGGAATTTAAATGAAAAAAAGCCCAGTGAGCTACAAAATAGGGGTTTTGTGAATAATTTAGTTTAAGAATGCTTCAATAACTCAGATTGTGGCAGTTTTTTTTCTCATTTTTTTTATTGAATTTTTAAGTCAAAGACCGCAATGATATACTAACTTCATGATCAACAGACGGGTGGTCTGTCCAAATTCAATACCATAAAGAAGCACGGGAGAAATTTGGTCCCCCTCTGCAAGAAGTTAAGAATGGCCGAGTGCCCTATTTACCTACTTAAATTATCTTTGTATAAGAGGGAATGTTAAACGCGCATTCGCCACTCCTGGAAGCGGTCAGCGATTTTCATGATGACAATGCAAAAACCAGGCAGATAGTGCGAGTAAGCGGGACTGTCGTTTTTTCAACTGCGTTGGCTCCCTCCAGCAAAGATGGAAGAATAAGAAGAAATTCGAAGAGCTAGAAAAAAGGTTAAAGTGAGAAATTTGGAAAGAGGAAAAAATTGAAGAGGGTATTTGCGGAAATCTGGTAAAAAGAGTACGAAAAATTATGATATCTTGTCTTTGGAGGAAATTGACAGTAAATTTGGAAGCTATGTATTTCTTTCTTTCTTTGGTTCTGTGTTCGAGTTGATAAACTCAGTTATAAATTCTTGTTTGGCTTTTGCTCTGTTAAAAACTCCGAAAAACAGGACATCCCATTTATTAATTTCATTGTTTGTTCGGGACCGAGTGATAAGGGTCCATCTTCCTCTGGTCTTTCAAAATCTATGTTCATTTGTTCCTTAAAAAAAATTAGGTCTTACCCCTATATTAAAACGTTTCCAAAATAAAACTTCTAATATGAGTTACAAAAAAAGTGGCGCACCTTGAAATTTTGCAATATTTCTAAGAGATATAAAAAAACAAGTTTTTTTTTGATACAGTTTTGTTTGTTGACATAAAAATAAGTAATTCATCTAAAAAAAAACAAATGGAAGAATTTAGAATTAACACACAAATTTAAGAAAATGTACAAAGCATCATAAATTAAAATTTTACATTTTTATTATTATATTTTTGTTTACGAGTTCTCGTTTCTCTAATAGTGCGTATTGCCTCCCCGAACATCTAGCAAAGCTTTAATTCGCCTGGGCATACCTGGGATAAGGCTTGCTATAATAGCGTCGTCCAAATTTTCCCATTCCTCGATCAGAGCGGATCTCAGCCAACTGAGTGTCTCTGGAAGGGCGGGTCGCTTCCTTATCATTTTCCCTAGCAGGTCCCAAACGTGTTCGATGTGGGATTGATGTCCGAACTCATCGCAGGCCAAGCCATCACCTAAATTTCCACTTCTTCCAAGTAGTCGGTAACGCACCTAGCAACGTTTGGTCTTGCGTTGTCGTGCATCAGCATAAAGTTGTCGCCAATAAATGGTGCGAATGGATCCACATATTCCTCCAGAATGTTGCTAATGTAATAATTGGAGTTCACCGATCCCTCCACGATACACAGCTCAGTTTTCCCGCGCATGGAAATTCCTGCCCACACCATGACTGAGCCTCCCCAGAAATTTTCCCGCTGGGCAACTGTTGTCGAAGAGTATCTCTTAGCTGTTAGTCTCCACACTCTGCTACGTGCATCTGGTGAGCGCAGACAAAACCTTGACTCATCAGTGAAAAGAACTCTACTCCAGTCGGCCTCGGTCCAATCTTGGTGAAGGCGAGCAAACTCCATCCGACGTCACTTGTGCTGTACCGTGAGTCTCGGCACGCGAGCAGGTCTTCTTGCTCTCAGGCCACTCTCCACTAGTCGCTGCCGCCTCACCGTTTGTGCATTTACAGCTGTTCCTCTAACTGTTCGAAGTCTGTGCGACAGCTCAACCGCTGTTTGGTGACGATCTTGAAGGCTTTGAAGCACCAAACATCGGTCATCCCTTGCAGATGTTGCTCTCGGTCGACCTGAGCCTTGACAACGGGTGTAGGAGTCTGTTCCCCTGTACCTTTTGATGGCTCTTCTTAGCGTCGTCTCAGGTTTTCCAATCCAAATAGCAGCATACCGCACACTTCGTCCATCTTCAACCAAAGCCAGCGCACTGGCGACTTCTTCTGCCGTTATTTGCATATTTTTTCACAAAAATTACTAAATTAACTAATAAGAAAACAAATTAAAATAAACTTACATAGTCAAGTAAATCTATGGTTTGACCCCGGACAAATTGTAACAAAAGAAAATTTTGTGCGAAAATACTCAGACCACTGGTACTTAAGATATATCCAAAATAAGCCAAAATCAGCCCATGGGAACATTGGTACTTAGTCGTTTCCAATATCGCATATGACGAAATGTATTCAGTTATAAAGCAGACTTGTGATACATCTATTTATAATGATTTTTCACGCTGATTCAAACTTGATATCAGTTTTTACCAAAATGAATCTTCAAATAAATAAGGAAAAGAATCAGAAAATATGTCTCTCAGATCTTTACTTGTGAGTAGGATCTCTAAATAGAGTTTTTTTTTGTCATTTCATCAATTAAGTTTTTCCTTGTTTTTATGAGTAGGTACTAGGTTGGTCAAGTTATTTGTTTACATCTTGAACAATAAAAGTCCCAGGATCATTTAGTTTTTTGTGTTTGATTAAAAATTGACAAAAGCATTGAATATTAAAGTCAAAAATAGTACTTAATAACATAAAATTTGTAAAAAAAAATCAGTTTGAAAGATTTATTTTTTATTATGTTTTCAAAATTTTGAGTTTGAAGATTAATTTTTTAGAAACTAATCACGTAAAAAACTTAATATGAAAAAAATATTAAAGAATGGATTTTTGGCTCTACAAAAAATTAAAGGATAATACTGTACGTAATGCAATTGGGTTTTAATATGGTTTTAAATATGTAGGTAAAATTTTTTATCACTAAGTTGGCTTAGGTCTTTGCTTATATCTTGAAAAATAAAAGTCCCAGAAACATTTGGTCTTTTGCGTTTGACTAAAAACTGACTAAAGCATTGCATTTTAAAGACAAAAATTACAATTACAAAATACAATTTTGAAAAAAATATAATTTTGAACAATTTCTTTTTAATCATGTTTTCAAAATTTTTAGTTTGAAGGTTAATATTTCAAAAACTATTTTCTTAAATAAATAAATTTAAAAATAAAATTAAGGAATATATTTCTGACCTTACAAAAACCTATACCATGGTATTTTAAGTGTTGCCATTGTTTCTTAATGTTTTTTTTTCTAATTTAAGTGATTTTTTTTTTTAAATTGCCCCTCCCACTCAAACGGGGGGCAGTAAGACCCCACTTTAAAATGACTTCTTTCTTTTTTTGGTACAACCTACATTCTCTCATCATTTATTGTATCGTATATGCAAAACGCCTTGCACATGCATAAATGCATTCAAATTTAAACCATTTCCCAATGGTGGACTGGGACTAATTTTGGATATATGTTTTGGTATGTCGTCGTCCTAGTATTGAAGTGCCGTTTACGCCATTTTTACATTTTTGGGAAATCACGTTTAAATGTTTGGAAGTCTATTTCCAAAAAACTAGCCGCTGGCATTTTTTGATTTTTTAGTATGATTTATAGTTAAGAATTATCTTTTATATTAATGCACATCTGATACTCTTTAAGTTCTCAAAATATTTAAATTTTTGTCCAAAATGAGTTTGCCGTATACGCCATAAAAATCAGAAGTTTCTTTTCTTCATACACGTACGTCAAAAAATCAAGTAAAATCCTATGTACAAAGAGATATTTTTCTTGCTTATGGTGTATGTGCTTTTCTATGCACATAAGTCAAAACAATCATCGTGTCCTGTAGTGTAACCCCGCCCTATGCGTCAAAAAGTCAAAACAATACTGAATATAAATTTGAAGTTTTATGACGTACGTTGCAGGATAATAGGTCATATACGACAAAACAATTCTTCAACAAAAATTTGCTTAAAATGTATGGAAAATTTGATGTAAATGCCAATTTTTGGCGCTTACGTCAAAACAATACCTGATGATTTTGATGGATATAAGTCAAAACCATTCTGAATATCTTAGCAACGAAAAGAGATAGGAAGATAGATAGATAGATTTGAAAGGGCACCCCCAAAAATATAAGACTGCATACCCAGTTCAAAAAATGCAATTTGGTGTATACGGCACTTCAATACTAGGGCGATGATGTGTCATTGAACCTAATAATTGCAAATGAATTTCTTTTGTTACAATTTGTCCGGGGTAAGCCCTATATTTTCCGTAGATTTCCCTGACTAATAACAATAAACTCATTTAAACATTTACGGGATCACGAAAGCCAAAATTAGTATTACTCGCGTCTAGTATATGGAAAAATGATTAACACGCGGTTTTCCTCAATATGATGCACTTATCACAAGGAAAATAAAAAGAGATGATGTAAAAAGCACACAAATATTCCGTTAAACTGAAAAAAAAATAAAACTATGCAAAAACATAGCGGTATATTATCAAAATGATAACAACACATCTAAAAATGAGTGCACCACTTTTTTGTAACTCAGTTTATATCTAACCTAAATTTTGTCTTTTAAATTCATTAAAATTATGTCATTTTCATTCACCGTCGCTCTCCACTCCAAAAGGTTTGTAATTTCCTTTATAAACAAAATTCTAGCGCAATTTCTATTTTAGAAATTTTCAGGTTCTATACGCCCCTGTGGCAATCAAAACATTAGTATTCTATCATTAATTGATAATTTTGATCAACAAAATAAAAAATAGATAAATCAAATTAATTTGATCAGGTGAGCCCACCCCCTTATGAGCATAGCTGTGGTGGCCGCACTTTAATTGCCGCTGCCAATTACAATTTTAATTCGCTTTGACTTAGACAGTCCAAATTCGCCTCATTTTTCTAAGTTCGTTTGCGTGTCGTTTCGGTTTGTTTCTTTTATTAGGCGTGTTCAAGAAAATGAGATCTCAGAGCCCTCAGCAATCTCAGTCTCGTCAACAGGATTCCTCAGAAATTTTGCTGTCAAATTACTGAGGAAACAAAATATTGAATTCGCTTGCTCAGTTTTTGCATCACTCGGAGGTCTCATTTTCCTGAACATGCCTATTTCCTCTATTTTGCTTATTGAATAGTACTATTCGCGAATAAAATAATTCTAATAGCGACTTGATTTTGAGCTAGCTTAAACCTTGAATTTAAAAAAAAAACTGCAATAAATTTTTAGTTTGCGCAGCAAATAAGATTTTAAGGATTTTGTTGGCCTACTTCTGTCCTATTATACAGCGGACAATAGTGGTAAATGCACTTTTTCAAACTTGAACTGCAAATTATAAATAAAAGTTTAGTTTTACTTTAGCGGAAAATTGAATATTTAAAAACCGTTGGTGCTACAAAATCGGAGTAAAATAATCTTCAAAAAATTAGTAGTTATTAC
Organism: Dasysyrphus tricinctus; assembly: GCA_963921185.1. Classification (NCBI taxonomy): domain Eukaryota; kingdom Metazoa; phylum Arthropoda; class Insecta; order Diptera; family Syrphidae; genus Dasysyrphus; species Dasysyrphus tricinctus. The sequence continues at coordinate 70,678,342 of OY992532.1, read as the reverse complement.
TTTTTTCAGTAATCATTACATCAAAAAGTAGTCAATTTATTGCTTTAGTCAATTACATTTAACGTGATTTTAAATTAATAAAAACATGTAATGAATTACAATTCAAGGATCGAATACATTAGGTGTACCTAATAAGGACACTATCACAGTGCTTTCCTTAATTTGCGAATTTTTTGAATTGCAATTACAAGTAATGGAAACGTATGTTTTTTTCAAATACAATGTTATTGTAATGGTGAAAGTTCAATTATCTACAACTAACGTGTAATTGAAATGAAAGTTGAAATGAATTGCAAAAAGTAATCATTATTTCCCCCCTCTGTATATTTCGTTTCATTAGTTCTTGTCCTGGGGAGGGGGGGGGGGGTCAATCGCACCCACTGCCCCCCTGTATCAGCGCCTCAAAGTGTTCATTAAAAATTATTTAAGTATTTATTGCTTGTGATTTGTGAATGACTTCTTCTGATGAAAAGTAAGTTGGGTTTCAAACAACGAACACTTTTCATCGCGTTCTTCGGTGTTATTTTTAGAGAATTGTTTGGTTAAATTGAAATAATTTAAAAAAAGCATATTATAAAATTGCTTGAAGGATCAATTTTAAACAATAAAACAAAGAGAAAACACATTTCAGTTATGTAGGTACCTTTACATATGTATTGAACCAATTTATTTTGTCTTAACACATTTTTTCTGTAATTGATTTTATCCAAACACACATGAGCCCAACCGCAGTGCAGGGCTAAATTGATTCCAAACCCTCCATTTCTCACACTCAGTTTCGACCCGATGTCAACATTGACATCTACCAATCACTCACACATGCCACTTACATACCGTGGTGAATAGGAAATTAGTTGAAAGCTGTAACAATTGATTGCGTTACGGTTGATGCTTTGCGTTAACATATTCATCCCAGTGCCTGTGTGGGTAGCAATTGTTGTTCCGGATGATTACAAGAGCCAATATATGTATACCATGTTTTTATCGGTAAATGTATTCAAGTATGTGCGTATGTATGTGTGTATAGGAACCTATTTGGATTGAAGAAATTGCACAAAAAGGCAAAAACTGAACAAAGTATAAAAGTACCATTCAATATCCATTTTGTGTACGAAGTACATAAATGTTATATAGGGAGAACTGCTCTCTTCAGGCATTGTTAAGGCAAAACAAATGACATTGGTCAAGGTCAACCTATTTATTCCACCCGCCTGCTAATGCAAATCAAATATTTAGCCTTAGGTTTCTTCTTCTGGGTCGTAAATGCAGGATTGTGTGGCATATAGTATGAAGAGGGTGAGCAATTTTATCGTTTATTCGTCCTTCCGATTGTCTTGTCACGCAAATAAGAGTAAATTTGAAAAAGGGTTGAAATGTTGTTGGCATAGACAAGTTTGATGGGTGAAAATGGGGTCAATTTATTTTATCAAAATATAGTTAATATTAGATGCAGTCAATTTAACTGAGGAAAAGTTGAGTTAATCGCATTAAAAATTCACAGGGGATAACTTTTATGTTATCAATATAATAATGTGTTGAAATATTACTAAATAGTATGTTTTGAGTCATAAAAATTACACATTAAGTGCGAACTAAAGGAAGCACGAATGAAACAAAAGTGAGTTTTAACATGCAATTTATATAATGATCATTTCATTCGTAATTTTGAGGCATAATTAATAAAACTCTGGAACTAATTATCCTAAAAGAATAACCTGAAAATAATTCGATTCTATGTCTGTGACGTGATAAATATTACTTTATTTTACTTTTCGTTGGTAGCTTGTAAATATCTAATTTATAACCATTGTTTACAAAAAAAATAAATGCACATTATTTGTAGTTACTTTTTACTTGCTCTATAGGACAAAGTATTGGGCTTCGTGTACAAAAATATTTCAAGGTTTTATTAAAAAATCAATATATTGCGATGATGGAGATGCTTTCATCATACCATCCATCACGTGTCGGTCTGTTATTTTTGTGCGTCTGGGTTTATTATTTAGGTCCAATCTTTGAATAAGTCCCCGGGTGACCAATCGATATCTTATTTAAAAAAATAAAGAATTAAATGTAAAATTCAGCTAAATTGGTTTTTGAATGAGTTTTGATCCCTCTCCTTTCAACAGATGTCCAGCGTTGGTTGGTGCTGAGCAGGCAATTTCCTTTTATGGTGGATAAGACAGATAATACAGAAGTCCCACTACTTTGGGATGCTTTATCAGATCACCTGCAGCATGTTTGAAATGCTGAGCTCATAGCAAGGGTCGGGCAGAAATCCGGTACCACCGGATCGTGAGAGGATATTTTGCATATATAGTTTCTTTTTTTTCATCTGGAAGTGCTTTTTGGTCAGTAAAAAGATGTTATTTTACTACCACATTTCAAACATGTATGTAGCTCGTTTTCCTGTACTTCATCGGGGCATTTTTCTCAGTGATAAAAATATACATAAAACAGAGAAAGTATGTTGAGTGTGTGCCATCTGTGGGTTCATTTGATTATGTGTTATTTTGACAGTGACAGCTCTTCTATACTCAAAAATAAAAAGATACTCATTATTAGGTACATTTTCACGGTAAGAAATTGATTGATTTACCTAAGCTTGAACGATCTTGGAAAATAGTTGGAAGCAAGGAGAAAGTTGACAATTTTCCGGATCTTGATGACCTTAACAACGCTTTTGCTTTAAATAATTTGCAGACATCGAATTTTTCACCCATCAACAGATCCCTCTTTGAAGCTTCTGTAGAATTTGACCTTGAAGTCATTTCTAACTATGATTTTGTCTTGAACATAAGTTTTATTAAATCGAACTCTGTTGGGGAAGATAGTGTTCAAATTTCTTTTATTAAAATGATATTACCACTTATCATATCCATATTTACCCACATCATTAATTTTTGTATACCCACGTCATCATTTTCTCAATATGTTGGAAGCTAACAAGGGTTATTCCTGTGCCGAAAAAGCCCCACCTTTTATCCTGTGCTGATTTTCGGCCTATAAGTATCTTGCCTTGCCTGTCAAAGGTTTTTGAAAAAGTTTTATCAAACCAAATCTCTAAATACATCAGTTTTCATAATGTACTATCATCGGAACAATCAGGTTTTCGTACAAAACATAGCTGTTCTACGGCAATGGTTAAAGTTCTGGATGATATAAGAATTGCATATCATCATCGTGTCCTGTAACCCCGGCTGGGGCATAGGGCGTCAACAAAACGTCTCCATCCTTCACGGTCTGCTGCAAGGTACTTAAGCTGTGGCCACGTCTTTCTCTGGGATTCTGCTTCCGCTAAGACAGTTGATTTCCATGTTGTTCTTGCTCTTCCAACCCGCCGTGCACCCTGAGGATTCCATTCAAAGGACTGCTTTGCAATTTCATCGTTTGGTTTCCTCAGTGTGTGACCAATCCAACGCCATTTACGCTTTCTTATGTCGACGTCCAGCCGCTCTTGACTTGTCCTGCGCCACAATTCCTCATTTGATATTATTTGTGGCCAGCGAATCTTAAGGATGTGGCGAAGACAGCGATTCACAAAAGCCTGCAATTTCTTCGAAATGGTAGACTTGACTTTCCAGGTTTCACAAGCATATAACAGCACGGATTTGACATTGGATTCGAAGAATCTCAACTTAGTGCGTAAGGAGATTTGACTGGATTTCCAAATTGGGGACAGAGTACCGAAGGCAGCACGAGCTTTATTTATTCTACTTTTAACGTCCAGATCCGTACCATCGTTTGCAGAAACAATACTGCCAAGGTAGTTAAATTGTTCCACTACTTCAACTGGCGTCTCCTGTAAAATAATACGCTGCTGTGTGGAGCGGCCTGTGAGCATTATTTTTGTCTTTTTGCTGTTAATTCTTAGACCACTCGACTCTCCCTTCACTTGCAGTGTTTGGCACATCCCGTTCAGCCCACTGATGTTATTTGCTAGTAGACATATGTCATCGGCATAGTCTAAATGACTGAGCCTTTCGAACGGTCTCCATTGAATGCCCTGTCGCTCAGCTGTACCAACACTGGCCGTCAATACGTCGTCCATCGTCAGCAGGAAGAGAATAGCCGATAGAACATCCCCTTGTCTCACACCCTGTTGCACTACGAAGCAGTCGGATAGCTGCCCATTGTGCAAAAACAAAACACCTTGCGTTGTTGTAGGACTCTTTAATAATGGCAACTATTTTTGGTGGAATTCCTTTACCAAGCAACGATCTCCATATAAATTCTCGGTTAACTCGATCAAAGGCCTGCGCATCTCGTTTAGTTGGGGTACTTCAGCACTCTGCTCAACTGAATCCTCATTTAGCAGGGTGCAAAAATGGTCCTTCCATCTACAGAGCTGATCCTCAATTAATACCAAAAGTTTGCCACCCACATCCATGACAGGATGATTGGTGTTGCTTTTTTTTCCCGATAACATCTTTGGCTATTTGGTACGATTCCCGGATATCTCCTCTTCTGGCAGCGATTTCCACATTATCTGCGAGTCCATCTAACCTCACCCTCTTGTCACGTCTCACATGGCGATAGACCATCTTATGTGCAATGCGGTACTCTCTTCGTAATTTAGCCTCTCGTTGAACATCTGCTTCGGCTTTTAACCGGTGATTTTTTAAGAGGTTTAGAACTTTTTTTTTTTTTAAAACACAAAAAATTCGAAAAAATGAATGAAATATTTATTTGAATCGATAGTTTGAACCTTGCAATTTAATGTTTAAAGATAATTTCATGCAAATGTTGACCGCGGCTGCGTCTCAGGTAGCCCATCCGCTGAGTCCAATTTTGGCATACTCTTTCACACATATCGGCCGGTATCTCACGAATGAATGCATGGATGTTGGCTTCCAGTGCGTCAATCGAAGCGGGCTTGTCCCTATAGACATTAGCCTTGACATACCCCCACAAAAAATAATCTAATGGTGTCAAATCGCACGATCTAGGCGGCCAATTGACCGGCCCGAAACGTGAAATTAACTGTTCACCAAACTCGCCTCGCAATTGCGCCATTGTTTCGCGTGCTGTGTGGCATGTGGCACCGTCTCGTTGAAACCACATATCATGCTAGTCAAGAACTTCCATTTCGGGCAAAAAAAAGTTTGTTATCATCGCTCGGTAGCGTTCACCATTGACAGTAACGCTGCGATTCGCATCATCTTTGAAGAAATATGGCCCAATAATGCCGCCGGCCCATAAACCGCACCAAACAGTGGCTTTTTCGGGATGCATTGGTAGCTGTTGCAATACTTCTGGCTGATCTTCACTCCAAATGCGGCAATTATGCTTATTTACGTACCCATTCAATTAAAAATGAGCCTCATCGCTGAACACAATTTTTCGATAAAAAAGCGGATCCTCGGCCAGAACCGAGCACGAATTTTGATAGTAAAATTCAATAATTTGCAAGCGCTGTTCATTTGTAAGACGATCCATGGTTAAATTGCAAACCAAACTGAAGCTTTTTGACAGTGACACAAGGTACTAAACACACGTCAGCTGTCAAAACCAGTGTTGCCAAAACCAAACCAGCTAAAAAATCACCCTTTATTTGAATTTTCAACGATTTGCGAAGTTCGATCTTATCCCAAGTGTCTTGGGATATCCAAGAGTCTCCACGTCTCGTTCGCTTGGGTACAGTTTCGGATCCAGCCTCCATAAAAACACTTTTAATTTCACGCCATATCTCATCAATTGTTGAATGCTGGATTCCGTTTAATGACGAGGCTCTGTCGTTAAGGGTGGTGACATAGTTTCGACATATGTTGGGGGCATTTTGATATATGTTAGTATTCGTGAAGATTTTGTCACTTTCGTGGATGCGTTTCAGGAACTTCCGTGTTCCATATTACTAAACTGGCGAAGAGTAGGAATCCAACGAAGAAGATTGGAGAGAAACCAGGGAACGCCTACAGCAGTCACTGCCGAAGAGAAGGTGGATGGAACTTTTACACCTAAGGATAGTTCTTTTTGGCCGTTTTTGAAAACGTCAAGTCAACGTCAATTCGATTGTATCGAACTGCATGAGTCTGGCAACTCTGCAAACGATGGTTTGAGCTTGTATGAAACATTTTTATTAAAACTTAACGAAGGCTCAGTACCAATATTGTCAATGAAATGTATAACGAAAGCTAGTCACATCACAATCACAATCGATTGCTGAACCAAGAAGGTCGGACGAAAAGATTTAATAAAAAGCGTTTTTTTCTTTTTATTTTCAACTATAATCATTGTGTTTTATATCAATGGCGGAAAGTTTGGTTTTGTATCGATGGACAAAGGCATCTGAGCAAACGATCATTTATCTGATTTTTGATCTATAATTTTAGTTAAGCTAAAATAAAGCTATTGTCAAATTAATACAATGGTTTTGTTTGCAAAAAATATTTTTAATCAACGTCTTTCCATTTTCTTGCAAACGCATTTGACGTTTATGAACACGTTCTCCGGCTTCTCAATATTTTTGTTGCCAACTCGATTTTTTTACTGCAGGATCGCACATCACATCATGTCTTCGAACATGTGACTTTAGCAAACTGCATTATCAACCATAATGCTTATGCAGTAAAACTTGTATTTGCAGTTTGCTTTTGAGAACATTTTGCAAAATGCATTTTTGAAGCTGATGACGTTCTCGAAAACCAACCTTTATTGGCAAGGTTAGGTTAGGTTGTCCCAGCTAAAGAAGAGGCTGGAAATTTCACTTGAACTCAAACGTCATGTGTCTGAGTAGGAACATACCACTGTGGCATTATGTTTTCCATGCTATAGCTCCTAACTGCAAAACTTCATTTCACAAAGTTCAAAGTACCCGCTGTTCGAGACACTGTGGCAGTTATGACTCTTTCATAATTAATTGCTTTCTTCAAATTTCAAACTCATCAACTCACATTGCTTTGTGTGACCAAGCGTGTAAGGCGGTATGAAGTGTACCTACTCAAATTTCCTGTAAATCACAAGATTTTAGAAACTCACAAAATTGACCCCCCCCCCCTGAACGAAATCCTGGATCCGCACCTGCTTATAACGTAAAAGGTTATTCAAAAAATCAAAGTCCTTCAGTGTATAACCGGAGCTTTAGTATTTAAACAGTGCATCGAAAACAAAATGCGAATGCAACAAAAAATGTTCTTTTTTAGAAAATAAAAAAATCATACATTTAAGTGTTTGTTATGGTACCTTTGTATATAAAAAGATTCTGTATACAAAGTTGGTACTGCTAAAGTTTGGATTTAAAAGGCTAAAATAAGAGAAATTTGAGGAAGCAAATTATTGGCCGCGTATAACAAAATGTAACTCGAAAATAGAGAAACTAAACCAATGAAATAAAAACCTTTAAAATTAGTTACCAAACACTATGCCCAATTTAATGGTCACCGCGCGCAGTCCCTAATGCGTAATTATAATGCCAATGCACAAAAAGGTGTCTTTTCCGTGATAATTGTTAATATGTCACTTCTTTCCAAGTAAGAAGATTTCAAGTATAACTAGCTTTCATGCTTTCGTATAATATACGAGTGTATGAATGTACTTCTTAATTTCAACATTTTTTAAACTTTCATTGCGCAATGGGTACTGACCTGAGTCGGGATATTGCACAACTTTCTCAAGCATAATACCAAATTCAGCTTCCTTAAATTTAAATGATTTTACTCAGCCCTAATCATCTCAGGTTCTTTCTTATGAAAAATTAAATTCAAATCCTTGATTTTGACCCTTATGCAAAAAAAATAACTTTTCTGCCAATTTATATCGAAAACAATTACAGCCTTATTCATAAACGCATCATAGCTTGTGCATAGTGCTATGTACTCGTTATAATGCGTCTGAACGCAAAAACCTTATTCATAAAACTTATGCAACGTTACATAGACTCATTATAAGCTAAACGCGTTTGGAGGTTGAATAGTGGCAACATAAGGATATTTTAGTATCAAATGTCACTAACACACACAAAAGTGAAATATTTAGATATATGCCCACGTACATATCTATACCTATTCTTCCCAATAAAAATTGTGAGCGAATAATGAAATAAAACAACAAAACAGATCATTTTCTCAAAAAATTTAATTTTCTTTTATTTATGCACATAAATGCGTATCTAATATAAACATAAACAGTAACACAACGAAAACTGAATTATAATACAAAAAACAAAAATAAAGAAACTAAAAACAATCCAACCGGTGGCGGTGGCGGCAGCGCAGCAGGAAAAATGGGGGTTGTTTTTTTTTTTATAGAATTTCACTGGAATATCAAATTATTGCTATGAGTTTTTATCGAAACTTTTATTTATTTTTGCTAAAAATGAGTAATGACACAAGAAAACTACTAAATTATAATATTATAGACACAGAAAATGAAAAGACCGAACTGGAAGCATTTTGATTTTATTGATTTTTCACAAACAGCTGATGTTTGTTTATGTGATGTGGAAGTAAAACGTAATAGATTTCCTCTTTTTGGTACTTTATTTGACACAAGCGTTGCATAACTAAAATGGATGGGGAAATTTTTTATGAATAAGGATTTATGTAACGTTACATAGTGGCTACATAAATCCTTATGCAGTGCATAACTATTCATCTGTTTAGCGCATTCTAATGAATAAGGCTGTTAATCTTTTGTTGTACAAAAGTTAAGGTTCAAATACATTTTTTTATTTTTTGTGTCAAGCATCATTTGTGTACGTAAGAATGCGTTAGTAAATTGGCTCTGTCATTGACGTCACTTTGTATAGAGAATTTTATTTTTACATTTTTTAATTGGCAGCCTTTAGAAGAAAAGTATATAAAACACTTTCTTTTCAAAGAAGTTTTACTGTCGATGTCATAAGGTATTTCATTTTTGCTATTGTTTGTGTGCACTTTAATAGGTAGGTACTTACAGAGAGATGCTGTAACCAATTATATGCATATTCAGTGTTGTTTAGAAGTAGTGGAAGTGACATCAATTAATTTTAATGAAATTGGTTTAAGAATTTGAAATTAATATTTTTAATTAAAAAATAAATTGGTTGGCGCAACAGCTCATGGAGAACCAGGGCCTAGTGACTTACAACTCACAACCATTCCTGTGTGCGTGTTTGTTGGCAGGAATGAAGGGGACCTACAGTTTTTTGCCGAGTCCGAACGGCTAAATGAGAAGCACTCTTTCATGACAAGTATACTCTTGGAGGATTTGTCAGTTCCTCGCAAGAGGCAGTACCTCGAATAAAACATTTCTGTTTTAGGTGGCACGGCTGGGAATCGAACCCACACCTTCGGCATGACAGTCCTACGCACTAACCATCAAGCCACGAGGTACTACAAAAAATATTTTTAATTACAACAATATATATACATATATTTATTTAATACAAGAACAAGAAATAATGTTTTTTTTGGTAATAATCACAGTAAAATCTTTTAAGTTAATCCCTTAGGATAAAATTTAAACCCACTTAACCCATGTTAAGAGAAAAACAAAATTATGCGTGAGTGAATAGGAGTACCTTTATTATTTATGTATTTAACAGAAGTTCAGTGAAGAAGTTTGAAAAAGGAAAATCTTTATCTGATAAATATAAAGGATCAATATAAAAGCCACAAAAAGACTATTCAAAAGCTAGATCAAAGTAAAGTCAGGATAAAGGACGAAAATTGCTTTGTCATCAAGAAGAAAAGAAAATATCATGAGCAGCATGAAATAAAGTACATAGATAAGATGTAGAAATGTTGAAGCAAAAACAGGTAGAATATGACGGATAATATCAACAACAACTATAAAATATTATAACTTGCAGCTCTCAAGCCTGAAAAGATAATGTATAAAGAACAACTTACTTATTTTATGGTAAATCTTTGGACATATATCATTTCATTACATTACATTTGTACGTACCTGGATTCAAGAAGCTGCCGAATGGCGATGTAAGTCCAGATCCCTTTAACAAGCAGTCTTGGCACTCTACTAAATGGTGTCAAGCTAGCCATAACCACATTACAAAGCTATGGGTGGAGCATATCCTTTGGAAGTCCGGTTTCTGTATACACTGTGTAATTAGGTGTGTTATCTGGGAGTCCAAAGCACCTCTTGACAAAGAATAGCTGAAGTTGTTCAACTTGGGCGTTTTCTTTATATCCCCAAACTGGCGCACAATAGTGTATTATTGGTTTTGTGGCTGCTTCGTGCACTTTACATTTAGCTGAGTGTGTGACATATTTATTTCACACAAATTTAGACCATGTCGAGTTTATAGAATTTGTTGAGTGTTCGGACCAAGACATATTGTACGTAAACTCCAAGAGATTTATATTAGTTTGATATTTTTATTTCTCCATTGTTGAGGTACCATTTTTCAGCAGCCTCTCTCTTCCACCATTCCTGAAGGTAACGATTTTACAATTTTCAAGATTAACATCTAGACTCAATTTACTGCAGTAGCTGCTGAAGCTGACGGTGAATCGTTTGCAGGGTTTTTAGACTATCAGAGACTAGAACTATGTTTATTCCTTTATTTATTCCTAAATCATTCAGAATAAGACCAGTTGGGAGCTCATAGTGAATATCATCCAGGAATAGGATACAAAGTAAGGCACTCAGTACGCCTCCTTGCTTGACTCCTTTGGTTGTCCGGAAGAACGAAGAAGCTTGATGTACACTTTCCATCCCAAACTGTTGCAGTAGTTTCCTGGTACAGAATTCTTATAACTGAAACCATTTTTATTGAGTCACCTAGCCTTGATAATTTGTAGAACAACGCATCTCTACTGATGTTGTCGAAAGCTGCTGACAAATCAAGAAGGAAAGCATATAGCTTTTTCTTCTTACTCAATTGAAATTGGATAATACAGGAAAGAAACATCCTTTACTAATTTCTGCACGCAGCCTGGTATTCATTTAGTATCTGGTTTTCTTCGATCCAGCGTGTTAGTCTATTTAGCAAAATAGTTGTAAATTTTTTGTAAACTGTGACAAGAAAGGAAAACCCGCGGTAGTTTGAGGCAAGGCTTGAGTCACCCTTTTTTTAAACTGAGAAAATTATCGATTTTTTTAATCGTTTCTGTGTTGAAGATATCACTTAGCAAAATATTTCTTCAATAAATTGAGTGCAGGCGTTTTTTTAGAACTCGTTTGGAATACCGTCTATACCGGGTGCTTTGTTTTCTTTTGTTGGTTCTATTGCCAAGATTACTTCACTCAGTTCTATTTCGTTTCCAAGTTGTTGGTGATGAATAATTTCCAGAGATGATAAGGGTGCCATCAATTGTGACGAGGATGAGTTTAATAACGAAATGATGCACTAGCTCGTTAGCAGTGAATTGTCCAATGCAAGTTCTTATCGAATCACCAGGAATTTCGTTTGCAATTTTCCACCAATCTTTAGCCGAGGTTACAGATGCAAGATGGCATAGATACGTTGGTAGTATTTGTGATATTTTGATTTCAAAAGAGCTTTATATTTTTTGTTTGCTGCAGCTTATTTTTGTCTGCTTATGTCCAAGGTATGTAGATTATTTAAATATTCGTAGGGCTCTTAGTGAAGCCTTTCTAGCGATGAGACATTCTAAGTCATACCAAGGTTTCTTTCTATCAAATTTTATAATCTGGTTGTTGGGCATATCGTTTGCTTCTACATACATTTTTTTTTTAAGGTTTCGCATCTTGCTTCGATGGATTCTTCGTGGACAATATTACTTGTCGCAACTTCATTAAGTTTTTGTATATAATCCAAGCGCTTGTTATTAATCCACTTCAGTTGGAGAAACAACTGCATAGGAGAATATCTAGAGATGTCTTTTCGGATGACTTGAGAGTTCACTATTGAGCATAATTCACTATTTTGAAACTTACTAAATCAAGCATCTACTGTTTTAACAAAGGAAAGAAAATTGCCTGAATAGCAAGTGCAAATGCAGTATTTTGATAAAAGTGGTGACACTGTCACTCAAGACATAACGAAAATACTTTAAAACAATTCTAAATTTCATATGGCCATACCTTTTTGAAACACAATTTGATTTTTGTGCAATGCAGATACTATAAAAGGCATTTTATTTTTATTATTTTTACTGACCTGGTTTTTGCTGTCATAAGATCCTAGATTAAAAATCACTGTAACATCAAGTTGCACATTCCTTGCTTGCACCAACATAAAATAGCCCAGTCGGAATGTACAAAACCAATGCCGAATTGCAAAACAAATTAGTTAAAACAAATTAGTTAAGGGTATTTTTTGATAAAGAGTATAAAAATTGTTTTCGACCTCTTAACCCATTTGCATTGGCCGCCATCTTGGATTAAAAAAAAATTAGTTTTTGTTAAATAACTCACCTGTTTTCGAATTTTAACGAAAAATGCACTTAATAATAGTTGTTCAAAATTTCATTATTAAAAAATATTTTTAACTTTGGTCATATGTAATAGTTTTCTTTCTATGATCGATATTTTTTGACTATATTCGTAATGAAAAAATTCGAGTAAAATGTCAGTGTTGTCACTTTTCGGGAAAAAAGTTTTTTATGCTAAATGTTGGAATTTATATTTTTTGGTAGTTATTAATATTTCGAACATGAAAAAAAGTTGCGAAAACGCCTCAAGATACCGCGTGTTGGGAAAATATCGGTTGATGTCGTAAAAGATAGGTAGTGTTGCGGAAACTCTTCCAGATGTCAAACGTGATGTCTTAGAAGCTAAATGTTTGAATGATAGATGTTGAGTAAACGCACCTACAGGTAAGATACCAGTGTTGCCACTTTTCGGGAAAATACTTTTTTATGTCAACGTACCACCACCCAAATAACCCTTAATATCTAAGAGGATAGGTGTTGATGTCTGAAAAGATAGGTGTTGAAGAGACGCACTCAGATGCCAAAAGCGTTGAGAAAATAAGATCTTAGAAGATAGGTGTTGAGTAGATGCGGCTAAGGGGAAAATGTAAAGGTTGCCACATTTCAATATACTTTTTTCTTATGTCAAAGGATGGGACCTCCACTTTTTGGTAGTTTTTGTTGATATTTCAAACATGACAGACACCAAATGCGCTTTAAGAAAATAAAGTTTCATGTCTTAAAAAATAGATGTTGATAAGACACACCTTCAAGTTAAATAATGTTAGTGCTGTCACTTTTCGGTAGGTGTATGTCTTAGAAGAGAGGTGCTGAGCAGCCGCACCTTTGGGTACATTTTTGAGGTTGCCACTTGATGGAAGGATAATTTTTGTATGTGAAAGGGTAGTACCACAGATACTATAGTTACATAGATATCGCACGCAGAGCAAATAAAAATGACTACTTTTTAATCCTGGGACGTAGAGCTACATCCCAGTTATATCAATATTGTGTGAGTTATGGACCACATATGATGATAAAAAAGATAGATTTACATACATAGACATAAATACAAAACGTCAACAACAAGTCATCAGTAGTTTGATCAGCCGATTCGATTTTAGAGGACGAAACAAAAGAGCTTGAAATCACAAAATATTGAAAAAATGGTCATTTTTATTTGTACTGGATGCGATATCTATGTAACTCTAGTATCTGTGGTAGTACCTTCTCTTTTTTTGGCAATTTTTAATAAATACATAAAGTTGCGGAAACACCTCCAGATACCAACCAGTAGGTATTAAAAGAAATTATTTTGTATTAAATAGTTCGTGCATTGAATAAAAGCGTTTGATATCAATATATTCTTTGATTTTTAACGGGCGCCTTAGGTGCGTTACAACCAACTAGTTTCATTATACTCATTAATGAGCCTTTTTGAACTATTCAAACAAAAAAATAATATTGTTTTTTTCAATTCGTTAAAAGTGGAGGGCATAAGAACTTAAAAAATAAGTACATATTCGAAATAGAGAACAAATATCAAAGTTCTTGTTCAAAATTCAATTTCCTATCAAAGTTTTAGCAAGAAAATTAACAAATAAAATAAAAACTGAAAAATTTTAAATTTCTTAGTTTTTTAATAAAGCAAAAATAGGCTCAAGACATGCTTGGACAAAATAAAGTAGCCCTTGTAGCCCTTAACAATTTTTTTGAAATTTCATTAGAAAACAATATTTATATTTTTAAGAAGCTTCTCTATAAAAAAAACTGATTGAAATCATGAATATGGTTTTGAAGAAAATCGAAAATTAAAAAAATGGTTCTTTGAAAGGTATAATATCAATAACCATTTTTTGAAAAATGGTTTACTATCCAAAGGTAGCCTTTACTATAGGGTGCTCTTTTTTTAGACGTGTGGTTTTCAATCTGGCAATATTTTTTTTGGAGTTGGTCTTTTTGACAGCTGTCACTAGATTTATGCTCAATTTGGCTTGCTAGTTCATAATGAATAGACTTTCTCCTGAATAACGTTTGCAAATCATGCAAATTTATTACCAAAAAAATGGTTCAGTTCTCGCGCTGCGATGAAAAATGCAGCCGTTCATAATGTTATAGTCAATGGGGAACGCTATAGGACCATGATTAATGACCTTTTCGTGCCTGAATTGGAGGATGTAGATGTTGACGACCTTTGGTTCCACCAAAATGGCGCTACATGCCATATATCCAACGAAACAATCAACAACGCGTTATTGCTGACATATGGCCTCAATGGCTGCAAAAAGTGGTCGAAAATTGGGCCTCTCGGCTGGAATTTATTCGAGCCAGCACCAGCGGCGGTGGCCACTATAAATAAACAAATAACTTAAAAAAGGAAACAAATTATCAAAAAACAACGGCAATACTTCCAATGTCACGCTATAGCTTTTTTGAAAGCTAAAAATCCATTTTCAAATTTATTTAAAAAAAAAAACGATTTTTGTAAATAAAAAAAAGTTTTCAAACTTAATAACTTATCAATTCTGAATCAAATACTTACCAATTCTGAATCAAATACTGAAATGATAACGTGAAATTTTGCAAGAAATCAAATTGAAAAAAAAAACGCAAAAGGGTCCGGAGGTCGAAAACTTTGTGTTAGACTCTTTTTGACCCTTCTAGATCCAACCTTTAAGCATACTTTACATGTTAAAAAATCCAAAATATTATTTTAAAATATTCAAAGCTAAAAATGTTTGCCCAGGCTTAAGCCACCCATTGAATCATTAATTTTCCCTTAGATGATAAATGTTAAGCCTTAAAATGGAAAACAATTTTTTTTGCATGCAAAAACTATTTGCATGCAAATAATGCTGTGAGGTGAAAATATGTTGTTTTTTGAAAGTGTAAGCCGACCACTCAAATAAAATATTTTTCTTTCACCACACTATTTTCTCGCATGCAAAACAATTTCCGCTCAATTGTTTTGCATGACATTCAATGACTAAAGGTCGCAAAAACTTTTAATATATTTTATTTCCGCACGAGAACTATAAACTTGACTTTAAACAGTGAAAAAAAGAAAGACAGGATTAATTCGCCATCTGCTCGGCAAAATATGATTATAGCCTACAATGTTGCAATAAGATGATATCATTTGAAATTAATACGAGTACATTAACCATTGTGCATCTTCTAAAATGGTACTCCTGATGTCAATAAAACCGTGCACAACATGTTAACTTTTTACACGTCGACGTTTATTTTTCTTCTCGGATGAATACAATTCCTTATATCAACAGCTTGATTATATACTATAGTTCCATAACACTTCCCTGTTTTTCCAATGCGTAGCATAACAGGAGCCTCATCATCTAACCCATCTGCCTATCTCTAATAATTTATTTTACCAAGCTTTTTTTCACTTCCAGACACTTAGGCAACAGAAAGCACCTCACACGTTTGCCATTTCACACGCTTCAAGGATAATTCGCTAGAAAAAAAATCTCAAGAGTCATCCAATGATCATCTCTTAATGTTTGTGTGTGTGTATTTATATTTGTGCTAAAAGTATATCTATATTTGTTTGCTCTGTCATTTTTTCTTGTCATCCAGTTTTCCCCTCATTCGCTAGCAATAGTGGGGCAATAGAGCCATCATCAGAGTAGAGCGCACACAAAATACTATGACCTATTTACGCTATGAATTAAGAAGGGTAATAAAATCGATTTTTGGCCCTTCTCTTTTCGACAGGGATTCGCTTTAAACCCAAATGCTCTTTTTTTTGTATTGAATTTTTTCTATGATGGCAGAGTTTAATTTATTTTATGTGGAGGCAGCTAAAAACTGGCTTTCCTTCTGTGAGACATTATTAATCTCAAAATCACGACCAATGTTATTGCTTAAAATAACCTCCTTCGTTTGGGGCTTAAATCATCCCTAGAGAATAAATGGCACTGTTAAGGATGAAAGATTGTGAGGCACTTGCTTTTATGATACAAAAAAAAAAAAAACAGAACAATGGTAAGAACTATAACATGAGAAAAAAAAAATTAAATGACAACATGAGCATCCGTTAAGTGTTTTATTTTTTTCTTTTTATTATTTACCATTTCTGAACCTTGTCCCTATACATCAACCAAGCACCTGGTTTCGTTTACTACAAATAAATAAAAAAAAAAATATCTCACATATAGCAACTACATACTAACAATCAGGATTGCCATGTTAGTGAATTTTGTATGCGAAAAAACAGTCTCAAATAGATGATAAGATGGTGAAAGAATCTTAAATAAAAATAAAAAAGTTCCAAAGATATGGATTACAAAATATTTAAATGGAATACAAATCAGATTTTTTTCTAAAGAAATTCATCCTACTTCTGGAAAATTGAAGATACGTATGTAAATTTATATTATTAGGATTTCAATTTTTTTTAAGGTTGATTTTTGAGTTTAGTCCTTATTTTTGAGATATTCACTTTTAGAAATTAATAACCTTTCTATTTTTCAATTGCGTTTTTAAATAACAAGAAACTATCCAAATAACTCGAAACTTTCTCATTATGACATAAATGTTTCATTCAAAATTGCATCCGCCTATCGTCCACTCTTTCATGTACTTCTTGATCTGTTATCCCAAACCAACGATGTTGGTAGTGACCTTGCCGCAACGCGTATTTCTATTAGAGAAATCTCAGAAAAAATCACAGCAGCCTCCTACAAGATTGATGAAATTCCGGATCACATTCAACCCACCAGTTCCATCTATAAAACATCCTTCCTCGCAAGAATGACCAATCATTCTAATAGGCTTACACACCCATTTTCACCACCCAACCCTTCCAAAGATGAGCTGTATCGCGTCTCTTGAAGTTGGTGCGCCAGCAATCAATCGCTTTGCGACGACACGAACCATCTCCAAGTGGAATAATAGAAGTTAAATAAGAATGCCGAACTCACTGCCTTTTTCATAAAAGGTGCCCCAAGCAAGTGGAAGTTCCTTGGACCGAAAGTCTTTATTCCAGAAGTTTGCTATCACCCTAGGAGAATGTAAGAAAGTTTCTTCTTCAAGCTCTAAGATCCTGGTTCGCTCCGAATACGAATTGCTGTGTCTTCGTCCCGCAATGCTTTTATATGTAAAGTCAACAACTATAAATTGTTTAATTATTCCATCAATAATAAGAGAAATGAACAACCTAACACTATAAATAACCAATCCGCCAAAAACACTGGTCCTTATCTTACCCCTCTTATTGGTCTCATAATATCAGTAAATCCTCTTTTTATAAGACAAAAACGAGCATCATTTAACCATGAACCTTCTTCTAAGAATCCTGTTTCCTCTTACTCCTCTTCTAACAACCATTACCCAAACTTCAAACACTTTTTTACTTTAAACCCTCCTTTAATACTCTACTGATCATCTTGTGCTTAATATCATTCCCAGCAAAACTTCTGATCCACCTTTTCCAACTGCTCATCCACCAATTTTTGCTCCTTGATGCTTCCTGCTTCTTTGAAATTTTGTGTACATGTCTCTGTTTAACTGTCTTGTACAGTGTGTCCCCTACGTTTTCCGTAAAAATATCTCCTCTTCCCCTCCTTGGTAAAATAAGAGCTGCGAACCCTTCATAATGTCAGAAGTAGACTAAGGAAAACTTTCCTCCAATCTAAATCTGCTTTTGGCTTCTCGAAGTATCAGCAAGCTCCATGCCACTTCTCCACTCTCTGCGAATTTCTCTGCCTTGTAAACATAAACAGCTCACCCTCCTCCTCCCTTGCCTCAGTTGGCATTAGTGTTGGTATTGTCATTAAAAAGTTAAATTTGCTTAAAGATGACTTCTCTCCTGATCTAGAAGGTCTGCTTGCTATAGTTTTAAGAAATGTGGCAACTCCCTCTGTCAGCTACTCTTAGCATTATTCCGTCGTTTACTCTCTCAAGCTAATAAAGGAAGAATTCTTGTATTTTCCCCGTTTCTATAAAAGTCGCAAGAATGATATTGCTTACTACCTTCCCATAGCCAAACTTTCTTCTAGCCCTAAGCTCTTCGAAATCATTGTTTACGACTCTCTTTACTTTTACTACAGATCTATCTTTTCACCACAATAGCGTTTATTAAAAGGTAGATCTACCACAAATAACCTTATGGAACTCGATTCTTTGACTTTAAACGCATTAGACAGAGGAAATGAAGAGAACGTTATCACAACAGATTTTAGTAAGGCCTTTGACAAAATATGTCATCAAATAATTTACCTTAAGCTTAAAACCCTTTTTCATTCCATGGCTCAGATCATGCCTAGAGAACCGCCAATATAGAGTTATATTTAAGAGTTTTCAATCTCCGATCCCATTTATGCTACTTTATGTGGTTCCTCAAGGGAGTCACCTCGGACCTTTGAGGAAAATAGTTTTCGCGCCATAAGTGATTAACTCCCAAAAAAAATAATTTTGTGTCATTTATTGCGTCACGAAATTTTAGTCGCAAACCTTAGATTCAGATTCAGCACCCCTGAAAACATTAAGCAGAAAGATCAAAACCATCCCACAATTTGCATGGTTAAAACACAATGGCCCATAGTAATAGATCCAAATCTAGCCTAAAGTCGACTTTAACAAAAAATCCGTAGAAATAAAGCACAAATTTCACTTCTAAATGCTTAGAATAGATCATTTTAAATTAAGCTTGATGTGCTTCTAAGCATTTAGAAGTGAAATTTGTGTTTTGTTTCTTCAAATTTTTTGTTAAAATCGACTTAAGGCTAGATTCGAATCTATTACTCATGGCAAATATGACTGACGTATTGGTAAAAACTCGCTTTCTTCCAGTTCCCTTACATAATAGTATTTCTGAAGGACATACTTTCGGCTTCTGGGATTGAAAAGGCAAAGCATTGGTTGTCTGTGTTGTTACCTAAGTTATCTAAAACTTGATTGACGTTCGTATTTTAAAGAAAGATGATATTTCGAAATAAGACAATAATATGTATTTGTATTTCTCAATCCAAAAGTAAGCGTTAACCATAATTTCGAAAAACACAAGAATATTAGTTCTTCATTTTTCAAGACAAACTGATTACTCGTTATCTTAGAATATGCTTCATATTGCTTGAGAATGAAAAACTAAGACGTTTTATATCGGCTAAGCACTAGTATTTGAAGTCTTATCTTTGACGGATTCAGAAACATATTTATAAAATTATGTGCGTCAAATTGGCACCGCCATTTTGGATTTTCAAAAAAATGTGCTGTAATGTACCCAACTTGTGCTGCTATGTGCCGTATTTAAAAAAATCGTACTAAGGGTTTGGTTTTTAGGGGGTACCCATTTCTTGTGTGTGAAGTTAGCACCACCATTTTCAATTTTCGAAAAAAAATTGTGCTGTGTTGTGCTCAACTTGTTCTGGCTTGTGCCGTAAATACTTTTGAAAATTCGCAAATTTGCAAATTTTACAAATGAAATTTTTGTGAATTTTCAAAATTTCTTAAAACAAAGTTGTGCTGCATTGTGCTCAAAAAATTCGCATAATTGCATCTATAATGGCCAAAACTAAACTTTGCGAAGGGCTGTAGCGTGAAGTTAGCACCACCATTTTCGATTTTCAAAAAGAAAAATGTGCTGCATTGTGCTAAGCTTGTGCTGTCTTGGGCAGTAAATATAAAAAAAAATCGCAAATTTGCAAATTTTACGTATGAAATTTTTGCAAAATTTCGTAATTATAAAAATTGAAAGTTGTACTGTTTTGTGCTCAATCTGTGCAGCCATATTCCAAAGAGATAAAAAATCGCATATTTGTAACTATGTCTTAGGCCAAAAAACAGTTTTGCGAAGCGTGGAGTTAGCACCGCCGTTTTCGATTTCCAAAAAAAAAACTGTGCTGTGTTGTGCTCAATCTGTGCTGGCTTGTGCCATAAATATTTTTGAAAAATTCGCAAATTTGCAAATTTTACGAAGTAAATTTTTACGAAATTTCAAAATTTCTTAAAAGAAAAAGATGTGCTGTTTTGTGGTCAGAAAATACTACAAAGAAACAAAAATAAAAAAAGATCACATAATTGCAACTATTATGGCCAAAACTAAACTTTGGGAAGGGCTGAACCGTGCAGTAAACACGGACTTTTTTTTTTTAATCGAAAATGGCGATGCTAACTTCAAGCTTCGCAAAACTGTTTTTTGAAGTTTTCTTTCTGGAATATGGCAGCACAAATAGCGCAAAAATTTTACAAAATTGCAAAATTTGAAAAATTTTCATCCGTAAAATTTGCAAATTTGCAAGTTTTTTAAAAATATTTACGGCTCAAGGCAGCGCAAGTTGAGCACAATACAGCACAATTTTTTTGTTTTTAATCGAAAATGGCGGTGCTAACTTCACGCTTCGCAAAACTGTTTTCTGGCCGCAAAAGTTACAAATATACGATTTTGTTTTATCTTTTCGGAATATGGCAGCACAAACTGAGTGCAAAATAGCACATATTAGTTTTTAAGAAAAATGTAAAACTTAAAAATAAAATTATAAATTAATTTTCGGCATAAAAGTTACAAACATGCGATTTTTGTTATCCCTTCGGAATATGGCTGCACAAATTGATCACAAAACAGCACAACTTTCACTTTTTAGTAACTACGAAATTTCGCAAAAATTTCATTCGTTAAATTTGCAACCTTAAGATTTTTTTTAAATACATACACGCACAAGGCAGTACAAGTTGAGTACAATGCAGTAAATTTTTTTTTTTTGAAAATCGAAAATGGTGGTGCTAACTTCACGCTACAGCGCTTCGCAAAGTTTAGTTTAAGCCATAATAGTTGCAATTATGCGTTTTTTTTTTCTTTTTTTTGTTTCTTTATAGCATTTTCTGAGCAACAAACAGCACAACTTTTTCTTTGAAAAAATTTTGAATTTTCGCAAAAATTTGCAAATTTGCGAATTTTTCAAAAATATTTATGGCATAAGCCAACACAAGTTGAGCACAATACAGCCCATTTTTTTTCGAAAATCAAAAATGGTGGTGCTAACTTTACGCTGAAGAAATGGGTAGATACCCTCTAAAAACCAAACCCTTATTACGATAAAAAAAGAAATACGGCACATTGCAGCACAATCTTTTTTTTTTTGAAAATCCAAAACGGCGCGGTGCTAACTTAACGCAAATTTTAAAATTAACAGATATTAATTTTCAGTGCCTGTTTAATTGATGGCAACAATTTAGTTGTCTGATTCATCCGTTTATCAATAATTGCTGTTCGGCTCTTTTTTATTTTCTTTAAAAAATATTAATTCCACATATTTGAGAAAAGACAGAATAAGCAGAATTTTATTGTTTTATTTGAAGAGCAGAATTTCAACAGACAAAACTGAAAACAAAAAATTCGGGAAAATTAACAGAATTTCGAATAGTAGAATTTTGAAACCAGAATTTCAAGCCACTCCATATCTAGAATTCTGGTTGATCTAGGTGAAGAGCTTTAGAGCAGAAGATCTGCTTTTGTTTGTCTTCGATACAGCAATATATCCAGACTTCTTCTCCATCTTCCAAGAAAATTCTACTTCTACCGCCACTACATGTGTTGTTAAGAAAATAAAAATTGGGTGGCGCAACAGCTCATGGAGAACCAGGGCCTAGTGACTTACAACTCACAACCATTCCTGTGTGCGTGTTTTTGTTGGCAGGAATGGAGGGGACCTACAGTTTTAGGCCGGGTCCGAACGGCTAAATGAGAAGCACTTTTTCATGACAAGTATACTCTTGGAGGATTTGTCAGTTCCTCGCAAGAGGCAGTACCTAGAATAAAACAATTCTGTTTTTAGGTGGCACGGCTGGGAATCGAACCCACACCTTCGGCATGACAGTCCTACGCACTAACCATCAAGCCACGAGGTACTATATGTTGTTAATATTTTCTTATGGGTGTTTCCATCGTTACGGGTGTGACAGTGAGACTCCATATTTTATTAATTATTCACATACTATTCCCAATTTATAAATAATAACTTTACTATTCTGTAGGACACCTGAAGCCGTTTTAAAAAAATAGTATATTAAAGTATGAAAAATTAGTGGTTCAGCTATAGGATGCAATTTGGTTGCGTTACGGGTGTGACCTTAGAAAACTGGTGATTTGCGATTAAGATACCTAATTTTCATGTGGCGTAAAATATTGCATGAAAAGTTTGTATCATTCTTTTGCAAATATAAACCCAGATAGTTGATCTTCAGTTTCAGTTAAGAAATGAGATGCAAAACTACGAAAAACTATACAAAATTTCTATTTGAAAACGTTACGGGTGTGACAGGTCATCGTTACGGGTGTGACCGAGTATGATTTGTATGCCTTAAAACAATATAATATACTATATTTGAACGGGAAATTGTTGTCATCGATGTATAATCATTTCTCACATAATGTCAGAAACACTTTTTCTAGAAAAATTAAGTTTTTTTCACTGAAAAGTGAATAGATTTCTCACTTCAATGAGATTTTTTCCATTTTCTTTTAAAATAGGGAAAACTTTCACTTAAAGCCGATTAAAATTATATATAAAGTAGATTTTCTTAGAATTATATCCCTACGTCATGAATTTTATATCTAAAAGCAACAAAACTAAAATTGAGTTGAAAAACAGAAAGATTATGATTTGAAATGCCAACCTGTTACGGGTGTGACATAGACTTAAAATTTTAAATACGGGGTCAGTATTAATTTCAACGTCTTGAAATTTTGTCTGACAGTAGATCATAGTATTCTCCTTTTTTCCCCAAATTATCACATTGAACCAAATTTTTTTGCTTCTAGTAATGAAACATATTTTTTTTTTGTTACGGGCGTGACACTAACCACTTTATGAATCAACTGCCTAAAAACAAAAATTGTGTTTACTATTGAATAATTAAATGACACGAAAACGTGCTTAGAGTTTTGATAAGGGCAAATAAACAACCGGTTCTCAAATTGTGAAACAATTAATTATTGAAAATAGGGTTTTGAGCTTCTGGTAACAAAAAGTGACTTTTGGAGACCTATTCTGCAAAGTGGTTCGAGCTTCGAAATAAGCGGCGATAAAAAAAATTATTGATAATTTCACTTTTAAAATGAAACATGCAATCTTTTAAAACCGTCTTACGGTCGTTTTTTCAATTCTAAGTCATATTTTGTGATTTTTCGTAAAGGGTCGATTTCTATGGAATCACCCTTATATCTTTTTAGAATTTTTCCGTTCAAAAAATGAGAAAAATTCTTAGAGGGGAAAAAGAAAAAAAAAATTAACCCATTACTTAACACAAAAATGAGTTATTTCACATTACTTAAATGTACTTCATAAAAACTCATGACATGACATCCGCTCAAAATTTTGAAGCATAAACTTGCACAAATCACTGGAATAATAGAAATGTCGAAACAATTTTGTCAGATGATTTGAAAAAAAGCATTCTGCTGTATGCAGTAGTTTATTTTGCATTTATTTTTAATTTTTAAGGATCTCAAAATCACTTAATAAAACTTATAATTAACGTAGGTGTCTTCGTAGGACATTAAAACAAAGAAGCTCTTAAAAATAACTTCTTTCCAACGAACAAAACTCTTTCTTAACAAATCGCTTAGAAAAAAAACACTACAACTAGCATAACGGCAACCCACCAGCTGTATCTATTTTTGTGTCGTCCAATTCACATGCGACCTGTAAATAGCACGCACACGAAATAAAAATGTTCCAAAGCTAAAAGAATGACATAAAATAATCAACAACAAAAAAAATCAAAAACCAAAAATATAATAATAAATAATGATATACGAACCGATAGCCTTCTTCTTCTTTTACTTCTTCCAATAACCATCACCCCCAACAGTGCTGTGCGGCGGAAAGCTCTGCGGGTGTATATAAATCTGTGATTGTTGATTTTGGATACGTATACGCCACCGAAACCTATGAGCGTCACCAACATAAATTGACGTATTCCATTGCCAGCAAAGAGCTGAGTTATTTTATCCTATTTTCATTTATACATTTGCCATGCTTGCCATGATGGCGATCCGTTTTGCGGGGGCTTAAAATATTTGTAAACATTACTTTTGCTGGGGCAAGTGTGACGTCACATTGGAAGCTGGTTTGACGTCACGTAAATTTCTCGGACTCGGAGAGTGAGAGCCTTAAGCAAAATACACGCGGGAATTGGGTTAAATTAAAGCTTATATTTTGCAAAAATAATGAAGGCAGAGCATAGGGAGAGAGAGAGAAAGAGAGCGATTTTGTTTATGTATGTATATTTTCAAAGAGAATAAGTAGTGAGAAAGAGCATGGTGGCAATGATGCATATGATACCAAGGGGTGCAAGCTCAATCAACCCATTAAAAGAAGCTTCGAAAAGAAATTCTGCAAGGGAAAATTTTGTATCGTAGAATTCCTGTGTAGGAGGTAAGGTTTTAATGTATCAGTAATTGTGCCTATGTGCGTGCATTTGTATTGTTGTTGTTTTTTTTTTGTCACAGGTATAACGTTAGGAGAGCAGCAAAATAACGGTTATGTAAATTTATTTTATGTATCTGAAAATTCCTGTTTAAGTGTATGGGTTCCTTGTAAAGCTTGTAATAATATCTTAACTTGTCAATTTCCCTGATGTATGGAAAACATTAATAAAACATTAATAAAAGCAATTAGATTTAATATTTTAATGATATGTACATCATGATTTATTGTTTTTTATACCATGTATGAGTCAAAATGATGATACATAAGTCTTTTTGATGTATTAACATGAAGAAGGAAATAAATATATACATAATATATTAGTTAAAGTTATGTTAAAAGTTCAAATGATCTCAACTCCTTATTGCGTTTCGCCCAGGTACGAAAGCTGGGCTCATCAGTTATCGTACCCTTCTAAGACGCGAACTTCTATCGATTTTTACCGACTAAATACAAATCACAGCACTGGAGATACTGTGAATTATATTATTCTAAAGAAATTTGTTTAAATTCAGACACCTAGAATTTCAAATGCCCGTGCTGAGGAATTTTACTTACTTACTTAAGGTGGCACTACAGTCTAGGGTAGAAAAGGACCTCAACCAACAAGCTTCTTTCAGCCGGCTCGGTTTCAAGCTATCTCCAGTTTCCACTTACGTGCGCCACCTTTTACGCTGTCCACCTCTAGTGCGCTCTCCCACGGGGTTGGATTGAAAGACTTTCCGGGCTGGAGCATTGGTGTCCATTCGGTCTAGGTGACCCAGACATCTCAGTCGTTGGCTTTTCACTTTTGTGGATAAGTCGGTGTCGCTGTACAGCCCGTACAGTTCGTTGTTGTATCTTCTTCTCCATTCCCCATCTATGCAGACGGGACCAAAAATCACCCGGAGAATTTTCCTCTCAAAACAGCCTTACGCATTCTCATCCACCGTTAACAGTGTCCATGCCTCTGCACCATACATCAGGACCGGGATGATAAGCGTCTAATACAGGGACAGTTAAGTTGCTCGAGAGAGGGCTTTGCCTCTCAATTGCCTTCTTGGCCCAAAGAAATAGCGATTGCGATTGGCAAGAGTAATTCTTCGTTTGATCTCAGCACAAGTATCGTTCGCTGAGTTTATAGCGGATCCCAGGTAGACAAAGTCTCTGACAACTTCAAAATTACGTTCTATCCAAGACGTCAGTGTTGGGTGTCCTTTCTAGTTGACAACATATTTATTTCGTTTTGCTTTCATTCACCGTTAAACCCATCTTCTTGGCTTCCTTCTCAATACTCACAAAAGCACCACTGACATCACGATTTGTTCGTCCGATTATGTCAATGTCGTCAGCGTAAGCGAGTAATTGGACGGAGTTTTGAAAGATTGAGCCTCTAGTGTTGACGTGAGAGTTTTGCACTATTCTTTCAAGAAAGATGTTGAAGAAGTCGCATGACAGCGCGTGCGTCGCCTTGCCTAAAACCTTTTTTGACATCAAATGTGTCGGTGAGGTCTTTGCCGACTTTGATGGAGCAGCGTGCATTCTCCATCGTCATCCTGCACAAACGGAAGAGTTTGGCAGGGGTGCCAAAGCCTAGCTCGTCTCTATAGATGCTGTCACACGCGGCTTTGAAATCGATGAAAAGGTGGTGGGTATCGATTTGAAACTCCTGGGTTTTCTCCAAGATCTGCCGTTGTGCGATGATTTGGTCGATGGTGGACCTCCCTGGCCTAAGGCCACACTGATATGGACCTATCAGGTTGTTGACGAATGGCTTCTGGCGTTCAGAAAGTACGGCAGAGAAGATATTGTAGGCGATATTAAGAAGACTGGTGCCTCTGTAGTTGGTGCAGTCCAGAGGATCGTATTTCTTTCGGGCAAACAATGCTGAGGTTCCATTCATCGGGCATGCTTTCCTCCGACCATATTTTACAGATGAGCTGGTGCATACTCCTAACCAATTCATCGCCAGCCGCTTTGAATGGCTCAGCCGCAAGGCAATCAGCTAGCTCCACCAGCTTTATTGGACTTAAGTTTATATGTATAGCTATCTTCACTTCGTCGAGATCGGGTGGATGGAATTGTGTGCCTACGTCGTCCAGGTTGAATGGTACAATCTACATGGTAGTGGAATTCGGTTCGTCTTCGCCGTTATAATAATAATTTCTTTTAAATAATTTAAACTATATGCCTGCAGGTGGCGGTCAACGGCATGATAGTCTGGTGGCGGAGGAGCTTTTTTTTGGTAAAAGGCCAACGGCAGCAGCAGGTAGCGTCTGTAACCCATATTGGGCGGCTACAAAAGGCGTCTGTTTTCCCATAGTGGGCGGCCTCGAGCAGTTATGTGTTTGACCATACAAAAGGCGGGTGTGCCTGTCAAATCTGAGCTTATGTATGTTATTAATCATATCTCGGAAAACACCATGGTGGAAGGATATATGCAAATACATGAATTATGACAACAAATGGAAATGAGTCCCCAAGAGGTAATCTTTTTATAGAAAATCCTTCTGTAGCTTCGGCTGCAGTAAACCGCACATCGGATTTGGGGGTGCGGCATCCTTCATGTACGAGCGTCAATCAAGACGCCATAATAATAAATGAATCGTTGACAAATAGAAGAAGTCTTTCAAGAAGCGCAAATGTTACTTTTGGCTACCGCATACGTACGAAAATCGGAGCATGGAACGTTCGATCCTTGTACAGCGATGGTAGATACGAGCAGGTTGAGCGTGAAATGCTTCGCCTAAAGATCAGTATCCTGGGCATAAGCGAAACTAAGTGGAGAGGAAGAGCTGAATACAGATCAGACACTGGACAGACGAGAATGCTGTATTCCGGCGAAGATGAAAGAGAGGGTGGCCAAAGACTGCATGGTGTCGGAATTATGTTGAACGAAGAAGCGAGGCGTTGTTTGATCTCATGGGCGCCCATTTCTGCGAGATTAATGACAGCAAGGTTTCGTTCAAAAATTCGTAACGTCACAATTATTCAGTGCTACGCCCCCACAAATGAAGCGACCGAGGAAGACAAAACCGCGTTCTACACTCATCTTAACTCGGTTTACAGTAGTGTTCCGAGAGCCGACATCATAGTCGTTATGGGAGACCTTAATGCCCAAGTCGGTTCAGACAATTACGGACTGGAACGCGTGATGGGAAGAAATGGCGTGGGGTCACGGAATGAAAATGGTGACTTGCTTGTCGACTTTTGTAACGCGAATCGTCTTGTGATAGGTGGGACTGTATTTAAGCATAAGACGTGCAACAAAATTACCTGGGTGCATCCGGATGGTCAAACCGAAAACCAAATTGATCATATCATGATTCAGCAGCGATGGAGGAAGTCTATGTGTGATGTCCGGAGTTTAAGAAATGCCGATGTGGGAAGCGACCACCATTTGGTTCTGATGAGTCTCAAACTACGAACCGCTGCCGTACAAAAACCAGCGCAGGATGCAGCAAGGAGCACAAAATTCATTACTAATGCTTTAAATGACCCCAACATATGTCGAAACTATGTCACCACCCTTAACGACAGAGCCTCGTCATTAAATGGAATCCAGAATTCAACAATTGATGAGATGTGGGGTGAAATTAAAAGTGTTTTTATGGAGGCTGGATCCGAAACTGTACCCAAGCGAACGAGACGTAGAGACTCTTGGATATCCCAAGACACCTGGGATAAGATCGAACTTCGCAAATCGTTGAAAATCCAAATAAATGCCGAAGCTGATGTTCAACGAAAGGCTGACTTGCGAAGAGAGTACCGCATTGCACATAAGATGGTCTACCGCTGTGTTAGACGTGACAAGAGGGTGAAGTTGGATGGACTCGCAGATAATGCGGAAAGCGCTGCCAGAAGAGGAGATATCCGGGAATTGTACCAAATAGCCAAAGATGTTATCGGGAAAAAAAGCAACACCAATCATCCTGTAATGGATGTGGATGGCACACTTTTGGTATCAATTGAGGATCAGCTTCGTAGATGGAAGGACCATTTTTGTGCCCTGCTAAATGAGGATTCAGTTGAGCAGAGTGCTGAAGTGCCCCAACTAAACGAGATGCGCAGGTCCTATAGGGGTATTGACATCGAACCCCCGTCAGAATCGGAAATTCGTACATCAATAAATCTCCTCAAAAACAACAAGGCAGCTGGACTGGACGGAATACCAGCTGAATTCCTGAAAGCCGATCCCGTAGCAGCGGCTTGTATTTTACATCCGCTGATACAAAACATTTGGGAAAACGAAAGCTATCCCAGGGACTGGAAGGATGGTGTGATTGTTAAGTTGCCAAAGAAAGGTGACTTAAAGAATTGCAACAATTGGCGTGGTATCACCGTTTTGTCCGTTTTCCCAAAACTAATGGCAACAATCATACTCGAGCGAATAAAGGATAGAATCGAGTCTACACTCAAGAGGCATCAAGCCGGCTTCCGCAGTGGTCGATCGTGTGTCGACCATATCAACACCCTGCGTATCGTCCTCGAGCAGTCGATGGAATATCAATCACCGCTTTACCTCATGTTCGTGGATTTTGAAAAGGCCTTTGATCGAGTTAACCGAGAATGTATATGGAGATCGTTGCTTGGTAGAGGAATTCCACCAAAAATTGTTGCCATTATTAAAGAGTCCTACAACAACGCGAGGTGTTTTGTTTTGCACAATGGGCAGCTATCCGACTCCTTCGTAGTGCAACAGGGTGTGAGACAAGGGGATGTTCTATCGCCAATTCTCTTCCTGCTGGCGATGGACGACGTATTGACGGCCAGTGTTGGTACAGCTGAGCGACAGGGCATTCAGTGGAGACCGTTCGAAAGGCTCAGTCATTTAGACTATGCCGATGACATATGTCTACTGGCAAATAACATCAGTGGGCTGAACGGGATGTGCCAAACACTGCAAGTGAAGGGAGAGTCGAGTGGTCTAAGAATTAACAGCAAAAAGACAAAAATAATGCTCACAGGCCGCTCCACACAGCAGCGTATTATTTTACAGGAGACGCCAGTTGAAGTAGTGGAAAAATTTAACTACCTTGGCAGTATTGTTTCTGCTAACGGTGGTACGGATCTGGACGTTAAAAGTAGAATAAATAAAGCTCGTGCTGCCTTCGGTACTCTGTCCCCAATTTGGAAATCCAGTCAAATCTCCTTACGCACTAAGTTGAGATTCTTCGAATCCAATGTCAAATCCGTGCTGTTATATGCTTGTGAAACCTGGAAAGTCACGTCTACCATTTCGAAGAAATTGCAGGCTTTTGTGAATCGCTGTCTTCGCCACATCCTAAAGATTCGCTGGCCACAAATAATATCAAATGAGGAATTGTGGCGCAGGACAAGTCAAGAGCGGCTGGACGTCGACATAAGAAAGCGTAAATGGCGTTGGATTGGTCACACACTGAGGAAACCAAACGATGAAATTGCAAAGCAGTCCTTTGAATGGAATCCTCAGGGTGCACGGCGGGTTGGAAGACCAAGAACAACATGGAAATCAACTGTCTTAGCGGAAGCAGAATCCCAGAGAAAGACGTGGCCACAGCTTAAGTACCTTGCAGCAGACCGTGAAGGATGGAGACGTTTTGTTGACGCCCTATGCCCCAGCCGGGGTTACAGGACACGATGATGATGATGATATGCCTGTAAGACCTAAGGTCTTTTAAATGCAACCTGAATTGCACGGCACTAGTTAGAAAGAGTAGGAGGATAGGAAAGATTTGGCACAGTGGATTGAGATCAAGGTTTTTATTATCTCATTAAATCTCACGGGTGGCGTCCAGTTAAGCTGGGAGAATGTAGAAAAGAATGCTGCCTAGAATGGGGCTTGAACTCACACTTCTAAGTTAGCAGTCAAGCACTACATCCACTGCACCATTGCCACCCGCAATATACAATTTGCAAAAATGATTTTTCCATATCCTTAGTACCAACTGCGATTCTACCACGATGTTCCCCTGATCGTCCTTACAGGCGTCGGTTCGGGCCTTGTTACCTTGGGAGGTTCTTTTTACTTTTTGATAAAACTTCCGAACTTCATTCCTGCAATGGAATCCCTCTTATTCCTAAGGATTTTTATAATAACACAGGTTTACAAATATCGGTTAACTTTTCGACACGTGAAAGTAAGAGTCGCTCAAAGAGTAATTTTTTACGCTGAACTCAAATCCGATATCCATTTTTCGCTATCAGCTCTGGTTTTCGAGATATTACCGTTAGAAAGTGCCAAAAAACCGTTTTTTCGTCACTTTTGGGGCTATGTAACTATGCGAATTGATTTTTATTTTGTTTAATTGTACAGATTACTAGCCCAGTCAAATTAGGAAATCAAATCGCATTTTTCGATGGACAAAATTTTTTGTATGGAATCTGTTTGGCTACGTCTCCTGATCATAAAAACGAGTTTTTGGGATTTTTGAGGTTAGGGAAGACCCGCCATCTTGAAAAAGAGATTGGTTTTGTTTTTATGCAATAACTCGTTTGCATTTTATTTTACAACAAAACGTCCTAGTACAATCTTGTAGAAGATAAAATTAACTATAAAATAAGCTATCAACGACCTCTGTAGATGGTTTCATTTTTGAGATATAACGGACCAATGTTCCCCTATTGGTTGTGTTTTGGGGGTGGTATGACTTTTCTTGAGTTTTCTAGGTAACCATTGATTTTTTTGGATGATGCTCTCAGAATCATTTTCAGTTCTTGTATCGACCTATAAAATGAGCCATCGATCGATACCTTCGGCCACGAATTGTGCGAGTTATCCAATTCATAGGATCATACTTTATGAGCCCGGAGAAAAACATAAATATATTTTTTTTGTCGAAAATGTTTATCCGGTGAATCATACAAAAAAACAATTACTTAAAATGTTGTCCATAGTAATGATAACAATTTAACATACATGGTACGTGGAGTTGCATCCGCACCACACAGAAAGTTGTAAAGCAGCCGGGAAACTTAGGACACCTACATTTCTTGTTGTTGAAAACTGAGTTATCTTTTCTCGATCCAAATCGATCCAAATGTAAACCGAAGGTATTGCATGTGATTTCACATGTGTTACCTAAAAAAAAAACTCAACAAGATTTCAAATTTATTGATTGGTATTCATTAATAAAAATCAAAACACCAGTGCTCAGACTAAAAACTAAACTAAACTTGCTTTCAAAAACATTTGGGCAAAAATTTGGATCATTGAGTTTTCAAAGAAACAACAAGGTGCTTCCTCTGTCAGCGATGACAAGCATCAATATAAACTCATCTCCCGTAGCAGTTGACCCATTTTTGCTATTTCAAAGAATGTGCATCACGCAGAAGTCCCTCGATGACATGGAAAAATGTTTTCAATACGAACTTGCCCCGTACCCGTTGGCTCTCTTCACAGAAGAAGGTATGAGAAAAGGTACCAAGTCAACATCATACGATGCATTTTCACCGCTGGCGCTGCTCGAAAACGAAATTTGTCATCTAAACGATATGTACCTTGTGGTAGACGGAAGATTCCTTCTACATAAAGTTGTTTGGGATTCCAATACAAAACCTACTTTCGGTGACATTTGTCAAAAATATATAAAGTACGTTGAAACCACTATGGTTTCAATGCTACCATTATCTTTGACCGATATTCCGATGATCCTGCAATTGCAGGTACCAAAACATGAGAAAGATTCCGCAGAACAACAAAATAAGATCTGTTGAGCTGAATTTTAATGCAAACAAAACAAAAATAAGTTCATCCAACTCCTAAGACATAAACTTCAAGACACAGGTTGTACAGTTTTTCAGGACAAAGGTGATGCTGATTTGCTTATTGTCACTACAGCCATTAAGCAGTCTTCTCTGCATGAAACTGTTACAATCTTTTCCGAGGACATTGATATTCTTGTTTTGTTGACTGAACATGGAAAACATCATGCGAATGTTTTTCTTCGGAAACCCAAAAAATCACACGCACCAGAGAAATGGTTTTCGACAAAAAGTATGAAATGTGACACAATTGTATTAGACAACATTTTATTTGTACACGCTATATCGGGATGTGACACAACGTCAGCAACGTACTTCGCTGGGAAAATGAAATTCGTTACGACAATTGAAAAAAATGCTGGCAACCTTGCTGCAGAAGTGGAAATTTTTAAACGAAAAGTCGCTGACCCAGAAGAACTTATTGTGGCAGAGGAAAAATTCTTCATGGCGCTCTATGGTGGAAGAAAGACAACTTCAAGTGACGAACTTCGTTATAAAAAATTTACGAAGTCCGTGGCAAAAACGAAAAACAATTTATGCTTCCTTCCCCCCACAAAAGATGCGCTACGACAGCATGTATTTTGGACGTATCACCAGGTACAAACGTGGCTAGGAAACAACCAGGATCCGGAAAAGTGGGGTTGGAAAAAAATACAAAATGTATGTTCCCGTGATGATCACCAAGGAACCAGCTCCTCCCGAAATAATGAAGGTTATTTCTTGTTCCTGCGCATCAAAATGTGGAGCGGCTTGTGAATGTCGCAAAGCGGGCTTAAAATGTTCCGCCATCTGTGCACACTGCAGCGGTGAAACTTGCAGCAACATCCCCAAATGTATTACAATTGCTGAAGATTATTGCGAAGATGAAAGAACCCTGCTTTTGCAGATTCATAACGATGAAATGACACCAAACGAAAGGATTTTTGAAGCTGATGTATGTGATGATGAAATGCTACCAGGCCCTGCAAAAATCTTAAAATATTCCACTTAATATTATTTGTCTCCCCTGCAAATACTTTCACAGAGAAAACTTAATGTAAAATACACTTTACCTCTTTTTTTATCATTTTTTCAAATTATTCTGTTAATAAAAACCAATCAATAAATTTGAAATTCAATTAAGTTGCATGCAATACCTTTTACATTTGGATTGAAAAAAGATAACTCAGTTTTCAACAACAAGAAATGTAGGTGTCTTAAGTTTCCCGGCTGCTTTACAACCTTCTGTGTGGTGCGGATGCAACTCCACGTACCTTGTGTGTTAAATTGTTATCATTACTATGGACAACATTTTAAGTAATTGTTTTTTTGTATGATTCACCGGATAAACATTTTCGACAAAAAAAATATATTTATGTTTTTCTCCGGGCTCATAAAGTATGATCCTATGAATTGGATAACTCGCACAATTCGTGGCCGATGATATCGATCGATGGCTCATTTTATAGGTCGATACAAGAACTGAAAATGATTCTGAGAGTATCATCCAAAAAAATCAACGGTTACCTAGAAAACTCAAGAAAAGTCATACCACCCCCAAAACACAACCAATAGGGGAACATTGGTCCGTTATATCTCAAAAATGAAACCACCTACAGAGGTCGTTGATAGCTTATTTTATAGATAATTTTATCTTCTACAAGATTGTACTAGGACGTTTTGTTGTAAAATAAAATGCAAACGAGTTATTGCATAAAAACAAAACCAATCTCTTTTTCAAGATGGCGGGTCTTCCCTAACCTCAAAAATCCCAAAAACTCGTTTTTATGATCAGGAGACGTAGCCAAACAGATTCCATACAAAAAATTTTGTCCATCGAAAAATGCGATTTGAGGCCCTTTTTTTGACTAATTTGACTGGGCTATACTGAAAGTACTAATTCTAATTTTCAAAATTCAGTTTTAATCGTTCCAATATCTCTTTTACTTTTTGAGAGATTTGCAACATAAGTCGGCTACATTTTATTTAAACCCAGTAACAAAAATTTTGTTAAAAAATATATGTGTTTCAAAAAGCCTCAGTAAAGAATTGAATTGAATTGAATTGAATTGAATTGAGTTGAATTGAATTGAATTGAATTGAATTGAATTGAATTGAATTGAATTGAATTGAATTGAATTGAATTGAATTGAATTGAATTGAATTGGATTGGATTGAATTGAATTGAATTGAATTGAATTAAATTGAATTGAATTGAATTGAATTGAATTGAATTGAATTGAATTGAATTGAATTGAATTGAATTAAATTGAATTGAATTGAATTGAATTGAATTGAATTGAATTGAATTAAATTGAATTGAGTTGAATTGAATTGAATTGAATTGAATTGAATTGAATTGAATTGAATTGAATTGAATTGAATTGAATTGAATTGAATTTGGCTGTTTTCAATAATGAATTACTTAACTGCATCGAACTTTATTTAATGCATTATCTCATATGTATTAGGATTGAGCAACTGTAAAAAATATATTTCTAACGTCACGTGAAACTCGTTTCTCAATTCAATTTTTTCTCCCTGTCAAATTTGGGCATAGAAAAAAAGGCACCCCTAGTTATAATTTGTGTAAAATGTTATTAATAACGGGTGATTTTTTAGCTGGTTTGGTTTTGGCAACACTGGTTTTGACAGCTGACGTGTGTTTAGTACCTTGTGTCACTGTCAAACAGCTTCAGTTTGGTTTGCAATTTAACCATGGATCGTCTTACAAATGAACAACGCTTGCAAATTATTGAATTTTACTATCAAAATTCGTGCTCGGTTCGAAATGTTCATCGCGCGCTGCTTCCATTTTATGGTCGGCATTCTCGACCTTCTGAGCAGTCTATTCGGAAGATTGTGACCAAATTTCGCACCAAATTTACTTTGTTGGACATTAAACCACCAACACGTTTACGTACTGTGCGTAGTGAATAAAATATTGCGTATTGTATCAGCTAGTGTGACAGAAGACCGCGAAATGTCGATTCGGCGCCGTTCCCAGCAGTTAGGCCTTTGTTACAGCACTACGTGGAAAATTTTGCGGAAGGATTTGGGCGTAAAGCCTTTTAAGATACAGCTGGTGCAAGAACTAAAGCCAGCCGACCTACCACAACGCCGAATTTTTGGTGAATGGGCTCTTGGAAAGCTGGCCGAGGATCCGCTTTTTTATCGAAAAATTGTGTTCAGCGATGAGGCTCATTTTTGGTTGAATGGGTACGTAAATAAGCATAATTGCCGCATTTGAAGTGAAGATCAGCCAGAAGCATTGCAACAGCTACCAATGCATCCCGAAAAAGCCACTGTTTGGTGCGGTTTATGGGCCGGCGGCATTATTGGGCCATATTTCTTCAAAGATGATGCGAATCGCAGCGTTACTGTCAATGGTGAACGCTACCGAGCGATGATAACAAACTTTTTTTTGCCCGAAATGGAAGTTCTTGACTTGCATGATATGTGGTTTCAACAAGACGGTGCCACATGTCACACAGCACGCGAAACAATGGCGCAATTGCGAGGCGAGTTTGGTGAACAGTTAATTTCACGTTTCGGGCCGATCAATTGGCCGCCTAGATCGTGCGATTTGACACCATAAGATTATTTTTTGTGGGGGTATGTCAAGGCTAATGTCAATAGGGACAAGCCCGCTTCGATTGACGCACTGGAAGCCAACATCCATGCATTCATTCGTGAGATACCGGCCGATATGTGTGAAAGAGTATGCCAAAATTGGACTCAGCGGATGGGCTACCTGAGACGCAGCCGCGGTCAACATTTGCATGAAATTATCTTTAAACATTAAATTGCAAGGTTCAAACTATCGATTCAAATAAATATTTCATTCATTTTTTCGAATTTTTTGTGTTTTTTTTTTTTTTTTTAAGTTCTAAACCTCTTAAAAAATCACCCGTTATAATATGTATGTATATATGAATGTAGGTACCTACCTAAATATTTGAAAATAAAAATTAATACTTAAATTCACACAATCATCTTACACCCCAAAATTCTACGAACTTTAAATTCTAATTATACAAAACTAAGCTATGACGTATAAAATTGGAAGCTCCATTTAACATTTCCTTTTCTATCATTTCTGTAACAAAATAAATTGAAATAAATCAGAGGTAGGTAATATTTAGGTAGGTACATGGTACACATAACCTAGTGCACGAAGCACACGATATCTAACTGCAATAATAACAACAACAACAAAACAAAAAACAACAACGCTTTCAGTGTTAAGAGAATAACAGAGAATTACAAAAACAAACAATGAAAAAAAAATAGCTAGGTAAGTACCTACATATATCACCAAACCAAAAACAAAAACAAACAACAAAAATATACGAAAAAGAGTACCTACAATTTGGGTAACACTGACACACATATACAATGCAAAATCCAAAGAATATTGTACACACGAGTAGAGTAGGTACCTATATCATAAATAACACTTAAAGGTATATAAGCTTTACCTCTCTGCTCTGCGCATACACCCTATACATTTCCACAAGCTTTTTATTTTTAACTACTAAATCTCAAGCGTAAAGATGAACCTTCGTTGTGCATTTTCAATTCTAATGGGGGATTAAGTTCATTTTTTGGTATCATTTTATACTATCGTCCAAATTATTCATCATCCCTCTATTCTGTTTCTCAGCTAAACCAACCCCAACAAACCTCAATAGAAAAAGCTTTGTCAGTACGAGTATATCGGGGGTACCCTATAGAGACAAAAAAAATTTAAACGATTTGCCCCAGTGATATACTTAACTAAGCTTTTGTTTCTCCTACTCCACCACCACCACAGATAAAAAATAAAAACTCTGTGTATCTAAAGCTAAATAAAAACACAATTTTTGGTTTCTCTCATGTGGAAATCTGTTTTCTGTTTTTTTTTTTATTCAATTTCATTTTATTTATTTATTGTTTGCTTTTTGAGCTGAAGGGAGCTCCACTCTATAACCAAGTCAGCCCCAGCTACATCAGGCCTGGCAGCGCCAAATCAATTTGACTCTCTTGCCCGTGTTTTCTTGCTCGAGCTCTCCGCCACCACCGTCATCATATCGTCGTCGTCGTCGTTGTCGTCGTCGCTCGTCGCCACTGCTACTGCTGCTGTCGTTTTTGGTATAACTCGGGGAAAAGCTCAAGTCAAAATTTCAATACTTTACCGTCAACAGAACATAGTGCACGCCATTCATATTTATTCTCTCGGTGTTATAATAATAAATAATAATAATTAATAATTAAGCAAATTCAAGTGCAGGTACTATACTAACAACTATATGTACCTTCCTCTCTACCAACAAAAAAAAAACACACAATTCAATATTTTTGAATTGCACTTGAAACTAAAATCAGAAAAAAAGATAAGAAAATAAAAAAAATATATAGATAAATCAATTCAGACATAAAAGTATTCATCTTTATACCTAACTAATACCTACCGTTTGCTGTTAATTATCTTTTTGTTTTTGTGTTTTTAGTTAATATTTTGTATCTACATTTATTATCCCAGTATCTTTCGCCTCGCATCAAACAACGATATTTGTGTATCAAAATCAATCATCTCAAACATCAACAGCACATAACATCACGGATACCTTAAATAAAAATACTTAAACAACAACAATAACAACAAAAATTTAATCCAAATTTAGTTAAAATAAAATTATAACAAATAAAAATAATATCAATTAAATTATACCTCCCAGTGCAAGTCATATTTATAACTATATTATTGTTATTATTATCTCTACATAAATATATTTAAAAAATAAAAAATATTCCGTGCGTCGTCGCTTGCTCTATAAATAAAAAATTGTTAAATATTATACAATTATTCTTAATGTTAGAAAATAAATTCGAGTACATAGAAAAATTAAAAAAAAAATCAATTCCTTTTGTATTTTTCTACTTTTATAAAGTGAAATAATGTTATTATTGTTGCTTGATTTGTAAACAAACTTATTAAAATACCCAACGTTAAATATACCACAATTCTTTACAAAAACCATAAAAAAACAACAACAATTTAAAACAAGGATTCGTTCTATATAAAAACAAAAACAAAATCACTCGGAATACATGATATAATTACGCTGAACAGCTGATTTGCATAACACCTATATAGAAGCAACGAATTGGCACATCCACATTGATGTAGCTTATGGCATCATTATATTATGGATATTTAAAAAACGTGTGTTTTTGTGTTATGCATAGCACATTAAAATATTTTCATTAAGTTCCCACCGCGATGTAATAAAGTGCTAAATTGGGTAAATCAATACAAAATTCGATTCCACATTATTTACTATAAAAATATATTGTAACAAATTTTTGCCTGAAATTTAAATGTCAAATTTATTTTTTTTCTTCTATTTTAACATCATAAGTGTTGTTTAAAATAAATATACATATATAACAACTTCGAATATATATAAAAAAAAAAATATAACAAAAACAAATCTAACAATCCACGGTGGTGACACACGATAGTGTGAGAACAGAAAAAATACAAAAATATTTATAGTGCATACCAATCTACTACTACCTGCCTGTTTTTCGCGATTTTTCTTGTTGAAGTATTTAAAAACACTTGCCAATTATTGTGTGTTGTATGTATGTACATAAATAATACAACAAATAAACAAAAAAAATAAATAAGAGATTCACAAATAAATTAAAGCACATCCCTGTGTTTTTTTAAATATCGCATTTATTTCGGTTCAGTGAAAACAGATTTTTGTTTTTCTTTTTTTTTTCGCTTATCTCTATAAACGCGTGTGTTAAGTTTCTTGTTAGTTGTTTTAGTTTAGTTTTTCTTTTTTTGTTATTTAAAACAAAAAAATCAAAAAAAGACACTTTTAATGGTTTTATAAATTTGAAAATTATTTAATCTGAGAAAAACATAACATCGAGAAACAGAGTGAACATCACATTTGCAAAAAAAGTGAGTTAAAAATTTAAATTTATTAAAAATATTTTTTGTAGCTTTAAAAGAATTTTTAAACAAATATTAAAAAGAACATTTGATTACTCAAAAGAATGCAAAAATGTGGAAATTTATTTCAGAATCACATTTGATTTCAATGAACAAAACAATAAAACGTCTTTGTTCTATGGAAACTCCCATACTTAATTTTTTTTTTGTAAAATGAGAAAACTCGTAAATTCGCCATATTTAATCATATATTAAAATTTTAACTGAGGACAAGGTCTCCAAGACATTGTTGCATTTTTTTTAATCTTAAAAGTTAAAACAATTTAAATTCAAAACCATTTTCAAAATCTTTTAAGCAAAAAATCCATAACAAAAACGAAGTCTCAAAATAAAAACAATGCAGATAGGGAGTTGCCATTGCATGATGATGAAATATCCTTTTTTCGGATGTTTGTAGTCAATAGTCAAACAAAAGGAGTGTGAATCTAGTGATTACCCTATTCGAAATCATGGAACTAAATTTATGTATCTCCAGAAGTAAACAAATCAATGACAAATGAATTTATGCACAATATTATGGAGAGAATTATATTTTGAGAACTACAGTGAACCTTTAAAGGACACTGGCTTTTCTTGGTATTACAAAAAAAAATGTGTGGGAAAGTTAATTCACCTGAACGAGAATCCATTCTTTGAAAGATAAACAAGAAATTTCTATTTTTAAACATTATTAAATAATTCACTATACAAGTATACACTGAGATTTATTTCAAAGAACTTTCTTTGAAATGATTGGGTCCCTGATGGTGTGTAAAATAAAGTCGTATTTTCTTTTAGTACACTATTTTTTTTGGTGATTTTTGGGTTCCTAAAATCGAATTTCCTTACAGAATTATTTACATAATTGGCTTTGGTACCTGAGATACGCAAATGAAACTTCAAAAACACAAGTGTTTTCAAAATTCATAGATGTTTCCAATATTGTACGCATTTATAACTCTCGAAGATAAGTTTACTTATTATTAATAAACAATCCTAGTTATTGTTTAAGCATAAATTTGAGTATTTAAAAAAAAATCATACCCCAGTAATAAATTTAGTTACTAGGTTATAGCAAGGCGAGTTAG
This sequence comes from Dasysyrphus tricinctus, assembly GCA_963921185.1. Lineage (NCBI taxonomy): Eukaryota > Metazoa > Arthropoda > Insecta > Diptera > Syrphidae > Dasysyrphus > Dasysyrphus tricinctus. Next base: position 70,637,796 of record OY992532.1, on the reverse strand, counting down.
AATAAATAAAACACGTTAATCCAAGGTTAGGTCCTGCGCCAACCCAATGCAATGAGATATCCATGAAAGTGTTGTCTGAATGGAAGTGCTATTTAACAAAAACGTAAATATAGTTAAGTACACTTGAGTATACTCTGACATAATACTATGTGGACTTTCATTCTAAGTAGGTATAAAGCATGCTATGTACTCGTAAAAAAAAAGATTTTGATCAAACCTGACATACCTACAACAAAAGGGAAGAATGATGACAAAAGTATATAATTTGCACCCACTCAAGGTATTATGAATACCCTTAAAATGTTATGATATAACACAGTGCGAGCGTTTAGGAAAAGTGGATAGGGTGTAGGTGTAGTATGAGATGCCGATGTACGTTGATCTTGAATGGTTATGGACATCACAACACAATTAACGGGAAAAATCAACTAAGGCAAAGCATTCCACATTCGAGTAGTACGGTTAAAGCGAGAATCTCTATATTTGAAAGTACGTCAGAAGTTTCGATCAAGGGTAAACTGATGAACATTCATGGCTTGACGAGTATTACGGTTTCATCTGTTGATGGAAAAAACGATGGAATAGTGTGAGACAGGAGAAAATACGACGGTGGTCTATATAGTTAAACAAATATTCCGTAATGGTTTAATCACCTATAAGTTTAGAGGCTCTGGTTCTGGATTTTGTCAAATAAGCTCAAACGTGCAATAGGTGCACCCTTCCAGCTTGAGAGTTGTATTCAACTTTTGGGCGGATGTGTGCTTTATAGATGGTAGCCAGATCAGAAAGGAAAAAAATTCTTGCATCTTTAAAAAAAAACCTAAGTATTTGGCAGCATTTTTTGCTACATCAACTATGTGATCATTCCATAAGAAAAAGAAAGCTTTTCGGTTACTTTGATGCCAGCGCCATTCATGGATAATGAATGACATGGGTGGTATATTTCGCTTAACGGACAGAAGATAGCTTTGTGTTTTCGAAGCGTTGAATTCCACGTAGTTGTTGATACCCCACGGTATAATGCTGTCAAGTCCGGAATTTAAAGAGAATATAATACGATTTCATGTCAGTTTCGCAACTGAGGAAGAGGGTGGTGAATCTGGCAGGGCCGTGCCAAGGGGTGGGTCAATGGGGCAGTTGCCCCAGGCGCCTTGACGTGAAAGGCACCACACCTTGCCACAAACAGCTCACCAATTCCGTGGAAAGTGGCGCCGCCGCCGTGCCGTGTCGTGAAGGGCCCCAATCGTTGAACTTATGAAGAAAAACTGCAAATTTAAAAGTGAAAAATTATTATTGCTTTTCTACTGAAATGAATTCGAAATGCAGTGGGAACGATATGACTCCATAAGGTCCATTTTTATAATCTATATGAAAAAAATTGTACTGATTAATGGGGTTTTCTTTTGGTAAATTCAGATTTTGATCTAAAAATTGATTTTTTTCGTCGCGAATGGTATACGATTTCAGATTGAATTTTCTTTTTCATTGTATTGGTTGATAATTTGTGTCTATGAAGCTATAGCCGTCCAAGCATGTCAAACTGATGGCTTTCAATTGTTCTGGTGTGTAATGGTGTTAGTAAAAGAGGGGTAAATCTGCCGAAAAATCCAGATCTGCAAAATTGATTTTCGATCAAAAAAAAAATTGATTTTTTTTGCCCATTGGAAGGTTTTAATTGACAAAATCTGTGTTTTGACAGATCTGAAGGGGAAAAAAATCAATTTTTGTTACCAAAAGAAAAGCCCATAAAAGACCGACTGATCCAATAGTAGACAAAATTTCGCCAAAATTTCGACATTTTATAAATCGAGATTTCAACAGTCGACATTTTAAAAGTCTAAAATTTGAAGAAAAGACATTTTGGGAAGATAAAAAATTAGGGAATGATGTTAACAAGCACGTTTAACTTGCTTAACACTTTTATCAATCAAATTAAGCGATTGTTTGAAGAGTAATAAAGATTGTGTCTTAAACAAAGTCTTAATTTTCTATGGAATACAAACAAATATTCTTCCTGTTCCTGTTAAGAAATCAAACAAGAATTTATGATACGAGTCTGTGCCCATTCAATTGGTACAGCTGAGCGACAAGGCATTCAATGGAGACCGTTCGAAAGGCTCAGTCATTTAGACTATGCCGATGACATATGTCTACTGGCAAATAACATCAGTGGGCTGAACGGGATGTGCCAAACACTGCAAGTTAAGGGAGAGTCGAGTGGTCTGGATGGAATTCCATCTTTTGTCCTTAAGCAATGCCAATTCACGTTAGCTTTGCCACTTACGATAATTTTTAATAAATCCCTTTCTAGTGGAATATTTCTCAATCAATGGAAATTCTCATACGTATGTCCTATATACACATCCGGTGCAAAACATTTATTTGTTAATTACCGTGCAATTTCTAAGATATCTGCAATTCCTAAATTATTTGAGCTTATAGTTAAAGATCATCTATTGTTTAACATAAAAGGACATATTTGTGTTGAACAGCATGGATTTATGTCAGGTAAATCCACCTCAACAAATCTCATGCTTTTCTGTAGATATGTCACCGATTCCTTTGAATCTGGCCACCAGGTTGACACTATCTATACAGATTTTGTAAAAGCTTTCGACTCAATTTGTCATTCAACTCTTATTGCTAAGCTTAAAGTTTTTGGTATTCATGGTTTGATGTTGAAATGGATATCCAGCTACCTTGATGATATAGAACACAATGTGTGAAACTAGGTAATTTTGTCTCTAGTATCATTAAAGTTTCATCTGGAGTTCCTCAAGGAAGTCACCTTGGGCCACTTCTTTTTAATATATTCGTTAATGATATCCCATTTCTTCTTAAGAATGCTTTATGTTTGAGGTATGCTGATGACATAAAAATATATCTATGCATAAAAAATATAATTGATCATCAAAATCTTCAAAATGATTTAAATATTTTATCTGTCTGGTGTGAAAGAAATCTTCTTCCTTTAAATATAAAAAAATGTAATGTTTTTACGGCACATCGTACTTTAGCTCCAACGATACACAACTACCAAATATTCAACCAGATTCTTGATCGCAAATCTGAGATTCGTGATCTTGGAGTCATTTTTGATCCAAAGTTGTCGTTTTCGTTACATGTAGACTATATTATAGCAAGGGCAAATTCAATGCTTGGTTTCGTTAAGCGAAACTGCAATGAGTTCTCTAACCCTTATGCTTTAAAATCTGTTTACATGTTTTTAGTCCGTCCTATTCTTGAGTATTGTTCAATTGTATGGTGTCCTTCTTCTTCTATTGGGATAACCCGTATTGAAAGAGTTCAAAAGGCTTTTACAAGATTTGTTGTCAGACAGCTGAGGTGGGGAATTGATTCCCCTTCATATGCATCTAGGTGTGCCTTGATTGGACTTGATTCATTAGAAAAAAGACGGTCTGTTCAGTGTATATTGTTTGTGCATGATGTATTTTCATATCGTGTTAAGTGTCCTCCAATTCTTACCTACTTTGAGGTCTATATTCCGGAAAGAAATTTGCGTCTACGTCAGTTTTTAAAAGATCCAAGACATAGATACAATTATGGTTGCAATGAATCTTTTTCTAGATGTATAAAACTCTTCAATTCAATTTGTAATGAGCTTGATCTCTCAATAAATAGACTGGAATTTAAAATAAAATTACAAAATATTTTACATTAGCTTAAATTATCTATGAATATATATATATATATATATATATATTATGTACCTACTATTTTTGAATTGTTAGTAATCTGTAAGATTAATATCCGTAGATGAATAAATAAATAAATAAATAAATAAATAAATAACAGTGGCTTGAGGCCCGTCCTAAGATGCTAATAGTATATTTATCAGGATCAGATGTTATGAAAAGATCAAGTTTGTTGGCGAAATGACTATCAACGTCAGGCAGTCGTCTTGGCTCCTTAACAAGCTGAGGTAAATGGTTTAACTCAGAAAGTGTCTCTACATAACTTCCCTGGGGTGTAAATTGTCCAGAATGACGAAACCGAGAAGAATTGTGTATATTTAAACCATTTCTGTCTTTTTGGATGACGTGAAATAAGGGCCAACAAAATAAAGCCAAAAAAACAAAACTTGGTCTTATTTCGTTTTCAATACGGAAATAAAGCTGCATTTTCGATTTGGCTTTATTTCACTTTAGAAAAGGAAACAAGGCCAATTTGGTTTTACATATCTCGTTTTCATGTTTTTTTTGCTAAAAAAAATGGTGATATTGGCGTCTATCTGGCAACTAAACAAGTGAACATATCCTAAGCGAAGTTTTGTGAGTGCCACGGAGTTGAACAAGAGAACTGTTGACACATAAGCGTCTGTCTAAAAATTACATAATTCGGCAGTCAGCAGACCTAGTGCCATGAGAACTACGCCATCTGCATTTTGCCTAGAAATTTTCCTCTACGACTCTACGACTTAAAGTTTGTAAAAATTGGAAAAGAGCCAGAACCACAATAGACATTCAAGCAGGCGATATTTCAAAGTTTATAGATTTTAGCCCAGTCAGACTAACAGATATCCCAACAAAAGAATTATGGAATGAAAGCGAGGTCCTAAACGTAAACTATGACGCCTGTAGCAGGGCAACTATTTCCGATTTGGCAGTTCACCAAAAAAGAGTGCAATTGAGTAACCTGCTAACTTTACTGTGAAGTTAGCAGATCACATCCTGTATTTCAGGAACCAAGCAACTTGTAGTATGGCTCCAAATAAGCATTTTTTTTTTGCATTTCAAGAATCGGTTACGTCCAAATTTTGAAGTAAGTGAAGTAAGCATGTCACTCGATTGCACCCTTATTTGGTGAACTGTGTTCATCTTCTTGTCTATCTTGAAAGAAAACGGCTCAAAACTTTGGTCTTCACTTGATTGCATATTGAACCCCTGATAAGGTTGACGAAGATGATGAATTGGCAATTTTTTAATAAAAAAAAACATCAGATCTTTAGTTTCCGGTGGCGGTGCGTGGCACCAATGGAAAGTTACCAGTATGGATCTTAGCACCTCATATGTGGGTTATAAGCAAGAAAATGTAAGCAATTTAATAGGTCAGTAGCTGGTCAGTAAAATTCAACTAGCTTAAAAATTGGCCAGCCATAGAACATTTTTAATAAATGGTAAAAGCTTTCCAGGGTCAAAGGTGTTTTTTGCACCTCATTTGTGGGACTTTCGCGAATAATGAATGGTGCCATCTGTAAGGCCACTATAAGGTTGTGAAAAAAATTCCAACTAATTTCATTTGTTGGTAAGGCATATATATTTTTGTTAATTTGAAAGTTTGTTTCAATATCACAGCATAAATTGTTACAAACAAAATTATTAAAAAAAGGTCTCTGGCTTTGACAGCGGGCGAAAAACGTGTTTTCATTGTTGAAAGATATTATATTCTGATACTAGCATTCTGGAAGCTATAAAAACTTTGACACACATCTTCAAATGCGCTTTATACGGTTATTGCTGAATCAGTGCAACATGTCCATTAATAGAGTCAGTCAAAAACGCTTTTGATTGGAAACTTTCAGGAAAAAAAAAACTTTGTTAAAATGCAATTCCACTGAATTTATTCGAAATATGAGATCATCACCTCTATAGATGAAGCAGTTGCCCAAACAATAGATTGAAACAGGCTTCTAAGAAATTCAACACCGAAAAGTCATTTCAATAAACACCTGAAATTCTCAAATCGATAAACAAAAAAAAAAGGATAGTTAATTTAAATTGCATTTCATGGAATGACGTATTCAAAGTTAAACGAGCATATATGTATATGACAACAAAAGGCTCTGTCTTTTGCATATGAGATCTAACACAAGCTACACTTTTCGATTCCAAGTGTTCACAATTATTGTTATGTATATTGTCACACAATGGGGCTGATTGTTTGGAGGGCGAGCTTAAAATGCGAAATTGAAATCGACGTTTTTTTCAGATAAAACAGTTAGGTATTTGCCTCGGAAGTAAATACTTAAATCGATGAAATTTTACCTTTTGTCTTAATTTTTCAAGTGTGTTAAGAGTTGAGGGAACTTAAATGAACAAAATTTGAAAAGATTTATCAATGAACTTTGTTTGGCTTAGGAACTCCGTATAAATCATTCCAATATCTTTTTTCCTCTTTGTGAATTCTGGTAAACTTTACCTCATGGATCGATATCGAACATGAATTAGAGTTTATCACCTGAAAAACCTTCGAAAAATAAAGTCTGGTAAAGTGCAAGCCTTCATATTTTATGAATTAATTTTTTTTGGCGTATTTTCATACAGAAATATCAATACTACCATCGCTTTCTAAAAATAAATCTAAAATAAAAGTTAGATCAAGGTAAATCCTAGCGCAGGTTGTATTTAAAAAGGGTTCCGCAAATATTTACATTTTCCGGTGTTTTTTTTTTGTTCACCATTAATATAATTAGTATTAGGTAACCTTAAGCTTCTTTGGGAGCATTTTTTCTAATACCTTTAGCTTTTCTTCATTTAATTAACAAGTTGTTTTGTTGATGTACAAATGATTCTGTATTGATTGCTTGTTTATTACTCGTATAATCCAGGTCAACAGTAATTTACAGAATTTATTTTCCTTTTTGTAGTATATTTCCTACATTTCTGAGCAGGAACAGGAAATACCTGTCAACAAACATAACTATGATCCGATTGTAATTTAATTCACGGACAAATATTGCTTTAAATATTTATATTACTGAAAGTATTATGTACATGAAACCTCACAGGGCCAGGGCCAGGGCCAGGGCCCTCCAATGATTAGAATGTTTAAATTAATTTTCAATTAAATTTGGTGTCGTTTTTACAATTTGAAATGTTCACCTTTTGTTGTGTTTCAAGGTGCAACGTTTTGAGGATAACAGAAATATTTATTGGGAGTCTAAAGTTTTGAGTCTATTCTAATTTTGAGGCTTATGAGTGGGTGTAACTGACTGTAACATATCCTTTTCTCAGTAATGGAGCTGGCTAGAACAGGATTTGCCAGAAAAGTTTATCAGTTTTGCTGTCAAATTACTGAGAAAAAAAATTGGATCCGCTTGATCACTTTTTGACGGAGTAAAATTAACTGAAGTCTCGGAAATCTCATTTTCTGAACATTTCTAATGGGCTCTAGAAACGCTTGAGCATGGTGCCAGTGAACATAGTTCAAGTACTATGTTCGCTTTGATTTTACTTGTCTGCGGGCTGGTTCGAGTACCTATTTGGTCCCACTAAACAAAAATTTGGTTTTACCAAAATCAAGACAAGTTTGATTTTTATCGATGTACCTACGAAAGTGGGCCTATTTGTTTTTGTCGTACCACATTCGACAAAAAAAAAATGATTAAATTCATTTTCACTGTTAACTTCACTGTGAAGTTAGCAGAACATTTCGAAACAAAAATTAGGTTTGAATATCGAGTTTTGCGGAAGTGAATTTGTACTAAATTCAGAACATGGTTTTTGAATACTAACGGAAATCAATTTCTTTAACGGATTTGATTCAGAGTGGAAATCAGAACCGGGGTGAATATGTAGCTTGATTTTAACTTGAATGACAACAAATATTTTCACCTTGAACTTGAATATGTATCTACCTACGTTATATTTGTTAAATACGTAAAAGTTAAAGCAAACATAATTCTCGCAGGTTGAAGTTGAATGTCGCTAAGCAACCAAAATCGGTTGATTAGTCATTTCGATGATTAACAGCTCAAACTATTGATTCATTTATAGACCAGTCGGAAGAGTTCTTTTTTTTTTGCAAAACTTTGCTGATCAAATTCTTCGATTGGTATTATTACGTGGGTTGTTTTTGAGTCCACTGAAAAATGACGAAGTTGTATGTGTTGTGCGTTAGCCACCATTTTGAAAAAAACGAATTTAAGTCAATTTCTGGAGAGCGGCTCATTTTATAAAACAAGTGTTACAACTTTTTTCATAGAAAATTAAATAATCTTTTTTTTATGCATACCTATACAACATTATTTTTTTTTTAGTATGCTGTCAGAGTTAAAACGCCTTTTCTAGCTTTGGCCTTATATCTGCTTAACGAATGCACTTGTGGAAAAAAAAGTTCTATAAAGTTGTTGTAATTTCCAACAAGTTTTGTAGGTACACCCATTTTTATTCTACGAGATTTGGTTCAAAAATTATTGTTCACTAAAGTACGTAACTTAGTACGTAATGTGTGTACAAAAACTGTTGGAAATTATTATATGTTCTACAACTTTATCGAACTTTTTTTCCACAACAGCAATCGTCAAGGTGATATAAGGAAAAAACAAGAAAATGCATACTTTGAGGCGCCTTAACGCAGACAGCATTTCTAGTCTTATAAAAATATTGCAACATGTTTCTTGTGCATTGAACCGTTCTGGAGATATCAGTTTTAAAAAAATTTTAGAAAATGTTTTTTTTTTAGTAAGCTCAGAAACAACCGACCAAACAATTTGAAAGTCTTTTTTGCCTCTGCCGACTGATGGCCTATGATCAGGGCCGTGTCTAGGGGTGGGGTAAATAACCCAGGTGCTTTGGCATGAAAGGCGCCACCACAGCCATCCGCGACGAATTTACGTAGAAAAACTACAAATTTAAATTCAAAAATTTCTATTAGATATATGCACAAGTTAAAATTGTCCTGGAAATTATTTTTCTCATAAGCATAGAGAAGTGAGGTTACATAAACTGTCTCAATGTCAGTACCGTGGCATTTAAATACTTATTGAGCTTTAAATAAATATAATTAAATAATTCTTTGCAATAATATTTTCTTCTACCAATTTTCTTTATGAGAACGGTAGCAATACCTCAGACGAGCCCAACAAAAATCATTCCGTGTAATAAAAACTAAGTAATAACCCAGCACATGGAAAAGAGTTACCATTCAGAAGAACAGACTTCAAAAACGAAAAAGAGATAATTTTTTAAAGAAAAAAAGGGAAGTAGAAATGTCAAGAGGTCAAAACGTATTAGAAAATCAAGAATCTCAACAAAAATATGGTCAAAAAGAGGGAGAGAAAATAAAAAATTAAAAAAAAAATAAAAAGAGTGTCATTATCGTCTATAATTAGTTTTAGTACATTTCACTATATTTTTTGTTCTCTAAAAGTTGTAGCAAAACGCTTTTACAGATATGATACTTTGACTAAATGAAGCCACAAACACAAAACAAAAATTGTTTCCAAGAAGTTTTTGTTTTTGAAAATTTTCTAAAAAAAGAATCACAGTTGGCAGAGAATCACCCATGTGTCCTCTTTATAAATAAGGTCGATTTTTATAATCTTAACAGAAAAAACGTCTGATAAAAAAATAGACAATAATTCACCAACATTTCTACATTAATCGAGATTTTATGAATCGAGAATACTACAGTCAACATTTTAAAAGTCTACAATTTGAAAGTCGCGATTTTGATCAGTTCATAGTTTGCACTGTCATCAACCAACGGCTCTGTCTATAAAGTTTGCTAGAAAACACATTCAAAGATTTTACTGTCGTAATAATGATTGAATGAACTCAAGAATTAGTAATGCTTAGAGAATACCAGTGACTCTCAAGCATATTTTGTATTTCGTATGTCGTATACAGCTCGTAAATAAGCTAAGCGAGCACCTTCATCAAAACGCTATATGCGAATATAGCTATTTTTTTGAGTGTCAAGTTAGTAAGGCAACTTTGACGAATCGAAAAATGGTTAGTTGGACAATTTGCCATTAATTTGTTGTGACAATTTCGAATTTGTCATTCAATTTTTTCTATGTTTTTGTGGGTGCTTTGCTAACTTGATATCAAGTTAGCAAAGCACCCTGTCGAAAATCATTAAAAACTTCTTATACTTGATGGTTTATGGCTTAATAATTTGCCGTTAACTTGTTGCGATAAATTCAATTTGATCGTTCAATGTTTTCTATGTTTTTTTGGGTGCTTTGCTAACTTTATATAAAGTTAGCAAAGCAACTCTCAGGGATCGAAAAGTGGATAGGTGCAAAATTTGTCGTTAATTAGTTGTGACAATTTCGAACTTGTTGATCTATGTTTTTGTGTTTTGTTTTGAAAAGTGGTAAAAACTTCTAAAATTTAATATTTTAGTGCTTAATAATTTGCCGTTAATTAGTTGTGAAAAAATCAATTTTGTCATGCGATGTGTTCTATGAGTTTTTGGGTTATTTGTTTTCTATGAGTGTCGAGCTAGCAAAGCAACTCTGACGGCTTGGAAAATGGGTAGGTGGATAATTTACCGTTACTTAGTCATAAATTAGTTGTGAAAATCTCGAATTTGTCGTTCAATGTTTTCTATTCTTTTTTGGATGCTTTACTGACTTGACACTACTCGAAAAGCGTGAAAAATTTCTTATACTTTATTTGTTTGGCTTAAAAATTTGGCGTTAACTAGTTATTAATTAGTTGCGAAAAATTGAATTCAATCGTGCAATGTTTTCTATGTTTTTTTATTCTTCTTTAGCTTCATATCAAGTTAGCAAAGCACAATCTTAAAAAGGGATTCAAACTGCTGGTACCGAACTGTTTATGGCTTAATAGTTTGCCACAAATAAGTTGTGACAATTTTGAATTTGTGTTGAAATGTTTTCTATGTTTTTTGGGTTCTTTGGTAGCTTGACATCAAGTTGGCAAAGTACTACCTGAAAATGGGGTAAAAACTGTATCTACCGGATGGTTTATGGCTTAATAATTTACCATTACCTAGCCGTTACTATTTGTGATAATTTTGAATTTGTCGTTCTATGTTTTCTATGTTTTTTTTTGAAAAGTGGTACAAACTTCCAAAACGTAATATGTTATTCCTTGATAATTTGCCATAGTAATTTGGTGCTTTGCTAACTTGATATGAAGCTTAAAACAAATATTTAAAAAAAAACATTGAAAACACTACACGATTGAATTCCATTTTTCACAACTAATTAATGACTAATTAAGGGCGAATTATTAAGCCATAAACATTAAATATAAGAAGTTTTTCACACTTTTGGAGTAGTGTCAAGATAGTAAGGCACCAAAAAAGACATAGAAAACATTAAACGACAAATTCGAAATTGTCACAACTAATTTACGACTAATTAACGGCACATTATCCAACTTCCCATTTTTCGAGTTGTCAAAGTTGCTTGCTAACTTGACATTCATAGAAAACAAATATCCCAAAACACATAGAATACATCGCACGACAAAATTGATTTTTTCACAACTAATTAATGACTAATTAATGACAAATTATTAAGCGCTAAAATATTAAATTTTAGAACTTTTTACCACTTTTCAAAACAAAAAACATAGAACAACAAATTCGAAATTTATATCAAGTTAGCAAAGCACCCAAAAAACATAGAAAACATTGAACGACAAATTTGAAACTGTCACAACTAATAAACGACTAATTAACGGCAAATTATCCACCTACCCATTTTGCGATTCGTCAAAGTTGTTTTGCTTACTTGACACTCATCTATTTTTTCTATTTTTTAAGAACAAACTCGCAAATGTTCTGTTCTGAAAAATGTGTAGTAAATTAAATCAAACTCAAATTCTATAAATTAAACATTCAAAAGGAAAACATTTAATATTATTTAATAAATATGTATAAGAAATATTTAGGAAAAATTAATATCTGTACGTTGGGCTTTGAATGTAGATAGTATATGTTTTGAATACCACTGTTTGTTTGCCAACAAAATAGTGTCTATTTGAAGATTTACAAATTCAATACAAAAATGTGCGTATGTGCCTGTGCGAATTGAGCAGAAGCAATCATTTTTCCGTCATTGCTTTGGATTTTCCCGAATGAAACAACATTAGATATATAGATAAATACCTTATATCATATGAAACTACTACGTTAATTGCCCATATTCACATTTACATATATGTATACATAGCATAATATGTACATTCTAAGGAAGTTATAACCTTTAGAATTTATAAAATAAATCTTTGACCTTTTCAAAAGGTTTTTGGATTGATGCCAAAATGCTTAATGCCAAAGGCAATCTATAAATTCACATTCAGGTGCTGTTTAAGGAAAGATTTGTTGCATTGTATTCCGGTAGACGTTAGTGTAGTGTATACTGTATACTAAACTCAAGGAAAAAACAATTTATTATTTCAAATAAGTTGTATAGGTACCTACCTGTGTTCATTCCTACATTAGAATAGTTATTTAGTTGGTTTGTGTGTCCATAATTAAAGTGGGTATAATATATTATAGGTATCCTATAGGTATCTATGTGTACGTACATTTTCTAAAGATCAACTGAAAACGTATTACACAACAAGAAAAGATTTAAGGGGTTCAAGCTTGTTGGATTTAACTATAATACATATGTACATACATAACTACACAGGAAATAAAAATAAAAACAAATATGCTTTCCCAAAGATTTTGATAACCTGAATCAGATCGATCTCAGATATATCCTATCATCAGGGTTACCAGGTATTCTTATTGAAAACCTTAAATTTACTTTCTTTTTATTTATTTTGAAGAAATGTTACATAACGAAATAGTATGAGTTCAAAAAATTTGTGAAAATAAATTAACGGAGTAGTTGGTGTCCATTCGTAATGAAGCCACCCATCTCACTCAATTTTAACGAATTCTGAAAAGTATAAAACTTTCTATACACAACCAATCCACGGGATCCATTTGGCTCGGTTAAACTTTGAAAATCCATTCAAACTAAATAGATCACGTGGCTTGCGATCATGTTTGGCCAAATTCACACTTATCAAAAATTGCTGGGTGCTATGGGTGTTAGTATCAACATTTGACAGAGACGATGCATCTGCGCCATATACAGGATCTTCCGACCAGAAGTTTCATTTGAAATTTCACGCCATTTTTAATAATTTGACAAACATAAAACTATACGTTTGATTAGAGCAGGATGGCTCTACAAGCCACACAGCTTGCGAAACAAACGGCTCTTTTTTTTTAGTGACAAATTTCCAGTACGAATGGTTTTCGAAATAGAGTCTTCAATTGGCTGCCTTGATGGTGCAATTTAACACGAATAAATTTGTTCTTTGAGGTCATGTCAAAGAAAAGTCTACGCTAAGGCTTCAATAACAATTTATACTCTCAAGGAAAGCATCAAAGCTTTTTTTTCGTGTGAAATATAGTCACAATGATGCGAAAACGTGACGCAAAATTTCATCAAAGTTATCACCATTTATTGGGTGAGGTGAAGCTGTTTTTGCACAGAAATTGAGTAGGTATTGCATTAATATCCGCAGAGATTGTACTTTAGATGCAAATAAGACTGTCACCACTTAAAAAAAAACATATGTTTATTAAATGATTTAAAATAAAACCTCTTGTTGGAACACCCTATATTAGGATTTAAAGCCCCTGTTTTTTTCTAGATCTGCCATATTTTATCTTGTAAAATTTGTATTTTAACTTCATATGAATTTTTTTTATTTTCAAACAAATGATACGAGTATTATTTTTCGAAAATTTTTTGCCATAGAACTAGACTGGATATTAAAATTTTTGCTTTTTATTCATCATCTTTCGAACAACAAAATATTAGTTTAAAAATGAAAATAGTTGTCATATTGGCTGCCTTGAAACGTCTTTGACCTTCAGATTTCTTTTTTGGCAAGACTTCGGACCAGAAGTATTTAGAATATCGGGTCAAGACACATAGTTTTTTTAAAGTATTATTTAATTTTAATTTTTGCAGCAAAAAAAAATTGTTAAAAGTGGAACATTTCCTAAATAGTTCAAATCTTAGATAGATAGATCATAATATAGTACTCACAAAAAAAAACAACAAGATCTCATTTCTCATCATTAGTTTAGTTAAAAAAACAAGGCTCCCTCGAATTTTTAGTTGTTCCTTATTTCTAGACAATTAATTAAAACGAAAATAATTGATAGTTTTTAAGATGTTTTGATATTGGCACCCGCGCATCTCTCTTAATTTTGCATACAGCGAAAATTTAATCGATACTTTTTTAATTTGTAGTTTTTTTTATTTCATTTTGTGGAGAATGATTTTCCCTGAGTTCTCGAAATATAGAGTGGTGCAAAAGAAACCAAGAGTTACTTAGTGTTAGTCATTCATTTAAATGTATTATTTTGAGAAGCAACAATTTCGACAAACCACCGCATTCTCTAAATTTAATTGTTCCCGATTTTTCCCTTTAGGGATATTTGGAAGAAACAAAGCCGACAAGTACCATACTTCAAATATTCTTTATTTTTGCTCGTTACTCGTTGCTCTTTTTAATAAATGCTTTATGGAAGTAGTGTTTTTATTTTTGGCAAGTTTTATTTGTGTTGCTCACAATTTATATGGTTTTTGGAAACTTGATCAGTGAAACAGTCAAATTTTAGTCACTAATCTTAAAATAACTAATTCCTTTCGTAAATTGTAGCTATTTCAATATTTAACATCCCTAAAAAATTATAAAGAAGAAATAAAACATATAATTTCATGTTATGGCCAAAAATTTAGCTTTATTATAAAGATAAGGGTTTGCCATTATGGGCGTTAGGAAATAACGCCCAAGGAAATAGTGCCCAAATCGATTTGGAAACATAGCCCAAAAAAATTTTTATCACCCAAAAGCAAAGAAGAAATTGGAAATATTGCCCAAAACAACTTTGAACCCAAAAAATAAAATGGAAATATCGCCCAAATATTTTGCATGTAAATTGTTTTTGTAGAATTTTGGCGATATTTCTTCAATTTTGGGTGATATTTCCAAACTTAATTTCAATGAATTGGCAAAGTTTTTAGAAATTTTTGTGATGGTAATAAAATTTGTTTAAGATCTCAAAATGATACAGCTACAATTATTGTTGGATATAAATGCAAAAGAAACTTGGCATACACCCAACCTCGCACCCACCCCAAATCCTATAACGAGCCCAAGCAGGGGGGTTGCAGGGGGGCAGCATGCCCCCCCCATACATACCTCACTGTTTATTCGTGAATTTGTATCTACATTTCACCCACTGTTTATTCGAAAATTTTTAATTTTCACAAACCAAATAAAGGAGAGGATTTATTAGGCTTGCGAAATGTAGATACAAATTCACGAATAAACAGTGAGGTATGTATGGGGGGGCATGCTGCCCCCCTGCAACCCCCCTGCTTGCGCTCGTTATAGGATTTGGGGTGGTTGCGAGGTTGAATGTATGCAAAGTTTCTTTTGCATTTAAAGAATCGCCCCGATTGCATTTGGGCGATATTTCCTTATATTGCAGTTGTTTTTGGCATTGTTTCCTATTTTGGGCTTTATTTCCCATTTTGCTATTTTAATTTATCAATTTGGGCATTGTTTCATTTTATGAAAGAAAGCAAAATTAGAAAATATCACCCAAAATGAGAAAAAAATTTACAACAACAATTTGTTCAGTGTTTTTTTGGGCGTTATTTCCAAATCGATTTGGGCGCTTTTTCCTTGGGCGTTATTTCCTAACGCCGCCATTATGTTTTAAAAATGATTTTGGGCAAGTGGCCGCCGCGGCTGGCTCAAATATATTGCAGCCGAGGGGCCTAATTTTCGATCACTTTTTGCAGCAATTGGGGCCGTATGTCAGCAATAACGAGTTGTTGATTGTTTCGTTGGCTGTATGGCATGTAGCGCCGCACATAGGAGTATTTGTATGCAAAACCCGGACAAAATTATTTTTTCTCTTGATTGCAATATTTTCATCTTAAACCATGTAATAAATACCGTTTTTAATAAATTTACCCTCTTTTAAAACAAAAAAAAATTTCAAGTTTTTTTTTAATTTTTCAACTGGAAACAAGAAAAAATGCATACAATCGGATATACGATATGACCAAAAAAGATAAAAACGATCAAAGTTGCAGCCAATATATTTTTTTTAATGAATACTGGGAGCTTTGCTAAACCATATTTTATACAAATAATTACCAAATACAGTCAAACTTCTTTATAACGAACCGTCAAGGGGCCAAGAAATTGGTTTGTTATAGAGAAGTTTAAGGCAAAATTCGTTATAAAGAAAATTTTTTAAATTATTGAAAATATTATTTTTTCACATCAGATAATCAGGCATTGTATGTTTATGTAAATGATGAACAACAAACAGTTTTTTATTTTTATAAATATCCAATTTTTGTTTAGTACAATTTTAATGAAAGTGAAAGATGTAACGCATAATGCAGGAACTATTCCCTCCTGTTTCACAGTTATGGAAGCAGAACTTGGGCTGTTATTACGACTGTCTTGCTTACGATAGCGACTAATCTTTCTTAACCAAATTTTTCGTTTACAGTTCACGAGAAATTTCGTTCACGATAGGTAATTAAGATTTTCAACATAAAAATTATTTTTTTTCGATGATCACTTTCGACTAAACTCGTTTATTGAAAAATTTACTGAAAGACTCGTAAAAGGCCCTTGGTGAAAACAACAACCGTTCACTTACACCAAGTTTTTAAAAAGATTAGCGAAACTGACTTTTGGTGAAAATTGCAAGTTCAATTTTTGAATTGTTGCCACACATTTCCTTTTCTATCTAAGTAGGTAGAGCGGCGCACTTACTAGCAAAGATCTTGTACAAAACCGGGAATTCTCTAATACCGAAATGATTTTGTTTGCTGAAAGTTGTAAAAAAAACTTTGTTTCCTTATATTTTTTTAGAAGCGAGAAATTTCATAAATTTTTTTATGGAAATTTTGTTATAAAGAAACAGACATGATGATGGGTTCCAAGAATTATTTCTTTATAAAGAGAATTTCGTTATAGAGAAATTCGTTATATGGAAACACATTTGTATAGAATATTTTTTTAGGGGACGGGGACAGCGTGGCAGTTCGCAATATAAAGATATTCGTTATAGAGAAGTTCGTTATAAAGAAGTTTGACTGTAACTCCAAAAAAATAAAAAAAAATGAAATCCCAAAGAAAAGTAACAGCACAAATAGTCAGTTTGAATGGGCATAAAAGTGGGAATACGATATGACAAAAAACAGCTACATCCGCAAATATCCGCAGCCGATTCTTTTTGAAAATGAAGCTTGATGGTTTATTTTATCCACCCACATACAAATGAGAACCCAATTCCACCTACATCTATAAAAAAATTACTTCCCAATGAAAAAGAACCAACAAAAATAGTGTTTTTTTTTTTGCATTTTTAGAACAAAAATTCGAAAAAAATATAAATATTAAAATATTTGTCGGAAAAATGGCTCAATATAATAGTGAACATCTGTAGTTGATTTTATATACCAAAAATTTCATCAGACTACACAAAATTTTTAAGAAATAATTTAATAAAATGTTTCAAATTTTTTGAAGGTTGATTACAAAAAGAAGTGACAAATTCTTAATCGAACTAATATCATAGCCAAAATATGTTGAGCAATAAAAAAAATATTTTAGCCTATTGTTCCATGGGATCTTAGCTATTGTCTGGAAAAAGTTCCCCTATCAATTTTGACACTTGAAAAATTGAATTTTGGCCGAGTTTTGTAGGCAAATACTCCTATGTGCGCCGTCTTGTTGGAACCAAAGGTCGTCAACATCGAAATCTTCCAAATTCAGACACGAAAAAGTCATTAATCATGGCTCTATAGAGTTCCTCATTGACTGTAACATTATGGCCGGCTTCATTTTTAATCGCAACGTGCGAACCGAACCTTTATTTTGGTAATAAATTTGCACGATTTGATAACGTTGTTCAAGAGTAAGTCTATTCATTATGAAATGGCAAACCAAACTGAGCATAAATCAAGTGACAGGTGTCAAAAACACCAACTCCGAAAAAAGTATTGCCAGATTGAAAACCACACGTCAAAAAAAAAACACAATTTATAGTCAGTTTTAGGGCTCTAAATTTCAAGGGTCAGGGTGAACCCTGTTTCGGATTAATGCTATTTCTTTCTTATACCAACCCTTTGCAGGGTTTCCGCCATCTTGGTTTAAAGAGTGAACTCGGCCTTGGCTATTTCCTAAACGGGGGAAGGAAGAAAGGTTTCTTTTCTGTATTCAATAGATTATGCTATTACAAGAAAGTCGCAGGTGTAAGGAAAAATTCGGAAAAATAAAGGAATGGAAATTGATGTTTTAGTTTTTGGGACAAAATTTGTTTGAAAATCGCAATTTTTCGAGATCAATTTTTTCAAATACCTATTTGATTTTTATATTTTTAACTGATGGGTTTGCATATCAGATACGTGCTTATACTTGTTCTGCAAGCTTAAATTCTGTTTTCACAACTTACAACCAAGCCTTGCTATTGATTCAAAACAAGAATATTAGGAAGGTACCATTTTGCTTGCAATATTTTAAGTGTGATGCTGCCTTTCTGGTGCTGCAGTAAGTAAACAACAGTTTGGACTAAGAAAATATTATGATAGAAATTGTTAGCATACGATTTTTAAAGAACTTTTAGGAGAAAATCTAAACGTATCACTGAACAAAATCTGAATAAAATATATGTGAGCTCCATTTTTTGCTTATAATTGGTTATAGCTACTTAAATACACAAAGCATGACAAAATACCATAAAATAAATTTGTAGAGTTTATTCTTCTTGTAAGGAATGCATTTGCATTTTTTGATAGAATTAAAAATACTGATTTTATTTGTGAAAAAGGAGTTCACTCCTTAATTGAGGATAGCGGCAACCCTGTTATGGATTGATGGTGGAAAACTTGGATTTAAGCTTTCTTTTTTAGTACTTCAATGAAATCAAAAATAAAAAATGTCTTCCCCGTTTTTATATTGTGAAAAATCCATCACTCAAATTTTTAAACACTTATATAATTATGATGATGTGCGGCAACCTTTCAGGCAATACAGTTGGTAAACAATTGCTTAGAAACAGAAAATTTTAAGGTCAAAACTGTAGGATATAGTGATTACTACAACTTTTTAAAGAAATGTTCGCGTAATTTTCAGTAAAAAAAAAAATATTTTACTAAAAAGAGTGAAATCCATTTGTTTTGCTTATATTTTGTTATAACGCGTTAAATACACAAAATCTGAAGAATATCATACGTTCAAATTTGAAGAACTTACTCTTTTTGTTAGGAATTTTTATTTTTCGATTAACTTAAAATTACGGATATTATTCGTTAAAAACGAATTCACTCTTTACATCAATATAATGGCAACCCTGCAAGGGGTTGATGGTCAAATATGTGGACGTAAGCTTTCTGTATGGTACTTTAATGAAATCTAGAAAAAATTGCTTCCCGAATCTTTTGTTAAAAATGCCGTTCTGCAATCAGTTTTTTTTCAGAAGATTTCACTCCTTTTTGATTCTAATAAAATGAGCCCAAATTAGCGAACACCCATTGAAATCGTGAAGAAAAAAAACTACTTAAAAAAAATAACTCTGAACAGCAACTTGATGACTTTTGGAGTGTTGATGACAGTACAAGAGAAGTAGACAGCAGAGTGCTAAAAGTGACCGAATAAAAACGACATAGGTAACTGACTGTTTGACGGACGATTGAAAAATTAGACTTAAGGAAGGCAAATAGGTAATAAAAATTTTATATCTTGTGAGTATCGTTGGACATTAAGAAAGTCCCCTTTCACACGAAGAAAAAAGTTTCTGGAGATTTTTTTGACGTTTTCTTTTAATCTCCTTAAAAATCTCTTGCACCTTTCACACGAGGAAACAAATCTCCGGACAATTTTTGAAATATCCTCTGAAAGTCTATTGGTTGAACATACCTAAGCCTTGATGTGAAAGGAAATGTCAACAAATCTCTTCAAATCCTCGACCGGGGAGATTTTGTTCGCCCCGCTTTCCTCCTGCCCTTCTCACCCTGAAACTAAAAGTTGCTGGCAACTCAGCTTCCTCGTGTGCAAGGGCTCAAACATTTTGCGAAGAGTTTTGAACAGTATGACATTTAGGAAGTATAAACCGGGACACTTTGCCAATGATAAGATACATATATCTGGAACTACTATAAGAAAAATCGTTTTAATAGAAAGGTGTAGGCTTGAATTATGGATAAAATGAATAGATTTTCATTTTACTATTTTTAATTTGTTTTTTTTTTTTTTTTTTTGTCTCCTTACAAATTTAAAATTTTCAATATACCACGTTGAAACAAAGGTGACGATTGAAGAGTATTTCTTTTCGAATTTTGTAAAATATGTCTTTGTATGAGATTTTCCTTAAACACCAAGTTTATCAAAAAAAAATTCGACTTAATTCATTCTTTCGTTTAATCTCCCTTAAAAGCAAATAAAATGGATTAACTTCGTTTAAAAAGAATTATTTTAAATGCAATTGAAATGTAATCAAAACCAACTTAATACAAAAAATAATGTCTCCATTCAAATATAATTTTCTTAAAATACTTTTTATCTTATCTTATTGTACATACCATTTTGTCAAATAAATGAAATAAAAAAAAAAAACAATATCTTCGTAAAATCCTAGGGGACTAACGTAAAATATTAAAAGGTCATCCGGACTAACGAAATTTATGCGAATTTTTTGCCTTCTCGTCCAAAATGTTATTCCTTTCATCGAACTTTTATCGTTTCACAAGAATATATATTTGGATTAAAAATACATAATAACCTTTGACATTTGTCTTTTGATTTATTTATCTTCTTTTTTGTTTTTTTCCATTTTTTGTTACCAAAAAGCTGAAAATTAATTCATTTTATTATTCTTCTCTGGATTACAATTTATACAATTTATATTGTTGCAACATTTCTTCTCTACATAGACAACAATATAAAAGTCCTACTAAGGAAACAAGGAGAAGTTCTATAATCAAAAAAGAAAAAATATTTATGTACTCGTAGATACATAGATAGGAGGTAGGTACATAATAATAATTTATTCAATCAACCTGTAAGCATAAGAAATAGAAATTATTTTTTCATTTCTTGAGCCTAATAATAATTCACGAAGAAAAATCAAAGTTTGTATTTATTATTTTGCGCATCGTATTATTATAATCAGTGTTGCCACTTTACTTATTTTAAAAATTGAAACACATATTTTTTTTGGTAAAGTACGAAATCTCGCAAATTAAAATCTCACATTCGAAATGAGATTTGAATTTGCGAGATTTTGATTTGCTAGATATTAAACTGCGTGACTTCGGTTGAAATTGCGAGATTTTTCGGTGTGAAATATAAATGCCAGATTTTGTAATTGTAACATTTTGTAAAACAAAGTTTTTATTTTTAAATAAAATGCGATATTTCGTTATTCGAGATTTTGGTTTGCAAGATATCGTACCACTCCCAATACGCTATGTATATTTCGGAATTAATCATTGAAAATTCAAAATTTTAAATTCTCAACAACTTCGTAGCCACAGCCGTACAATCTCCGATGTTATAACTTTACTGTTGCTGGGAATTTTGTCACTCTGTCTTCCTGTAGCTCACTGCGTGCGCGTGGCTGATCCCTAAGGATGCATAACGCACATAATGGTCACATTTTATTACCCACATGATCTAATCCAGACCGCACGTCATCCAGTAGATGTAGGTACATAGCGATTGTTTGTCCCATACTAACCTATGGTTCTATCGTTGAAAACGATGAAGTCTACGCCACAGACAGGGTTGGAAATTATGTTAACTCTTCCGGCACTAGACGAGTACATAAGATGCACAGCAGCCATAAGCGCAGTTCGACTCAAACAACTGAGCTCTTGGAAGCACTGCTCCTATGGTCACGGGTCTATCTTGCAAAGGTATGATACAGTGGCCGGACTTGATGTGACGACTGACTACATACCGCTTTCAATATATTTTAACAAACACTTCTCTATTTCAATACCCGAAAGAGATGGATTGAAACCCAACTCACTAATTAGTGAACAGGGTATCCTCTTCTATACTGACAGGTCAAAAATGGAAGAACGAACAGGAGCTGGGGTGTTCTGTTCTTAATATTAGATACTCGTATAAACTCCCAGATGAGTGTGTCTTTCAGGCTGAGATTTACGTTATTGAAAAAGTGGCAGAAATGGTACACAAGATAAAACTGAGCTCGCCGGAGATCACATTTTTCGTGGACAGCCAAGCCGCAATCAAAGCTATAGTCCGTGAGACTATAAGATCCAAAGCAGTAGCAAAATGCCGAGGCATACTGAATAATATTTGTAACTGTAGGGAATGATATATCAGATGAACTAGCAAGGAAAGGGTCAACATCAATTAGGAACAGTAGTAACCCATTAGATATGAGACCAGACATCACGATCAGCGTGATTGAAAGGAAAATAACCTAATAATGAAAGGAAAATCAATAACTCCTGGATGTCCAGGAACGACTGCGTTATCTCTAGAAGTTTATGGCCTAGAATTAATGAAAAAAAGACTCAGTATATTTTATCGCTGAATGGCCACCAGAA
This sequence comes from Dasysyrphus tricinctus, assembly GCA_963921185.1. Taxonomy (NCBI): domain Eukaryota; kingdom Metazoa; phylum Arthropoda; class Insecta; order Diptera; family Syrphidae; genus Dasysyrphus; species Dasysyrphus tricinctus. The sequence continues at coordinate 70,615,445 of OY992532.1, read as the reverse complement.
TGGGGGCGCTTGCACCAGATTTCTGTAGAAGCTGCCAAGATGTCGAAGAAATTGAAACCATTAAACACCTGCTCTGTTACTGTTCAAACCTCCAAACAAATCGCCTCCGTTTTTTTTAAACAGGTTTGTTGGAGACCTGGACGATCTAGCGCAGGTCTCAATGGAAAACATGAGGAAATTCATAGAAAGTACAAGCTGGTTCGCAAACGCACCAGTCTATGTGAACAAATAGTTTATAGGAGAATTTCTGCCTTATTTTAGCAAGGGAATCACAATGGAACATTAGGCCCCCGTATATGCAACGGCCTCTGTGCTACGCACGCCCCTACTAACCTTACCTAACCTAACCTAATCGAGAATATTTTTTAACACGTAATTGCAAAAACACTAAGGGATGCTGCTTTCAATCTGGATATATTTCAACGATACAAAAATTAATTTTTACTCTGGCGGGTAGGAGGGTATTTACTACTGATAGCCTCAAAAAAAAAGTCAACAGACACATAACAAAAAAATAAACGTTAGGCAAAAAAAGAAGGGTATATAATACTCCTGTCACTAAGATCCTTAATTATTCATGATCTGATCCGACAATGATATTTAATCACAGTGACAAAAAGTCACATGCTTGTTTCTAACTTTAGTTAAACCCAACAATTTGCATCAGTTTTCCAGTAATACACCTGAGTGCATTATGTGAGTTTTGCATTAAAGCTCACATTTCGAGCAATCTAGTAAACCATAGTTCAAAGTGGTTACTCGTTTATTCGATAACTAATGGCACTCACTCACTTGGTTACTGAAGCGGTAATAATTCTGCTCCAGGTTCCTCCATAATCGAATAGAATATAAAACAAACAAAATCATTGAATGCTAACATTTGAATACAAACAAGTGGGAGCACCGAAAAGATGTCCTTCTGTTAACCATACACACACTATGTTGAATAAAGGCTTTTCCGACATAAATCAAATAAACATACCTACACGAGATGAGTTTTTCTTTATAGCATACCTCATTATGTACCTACACAAAAATCACTACGTATTTCTACAAAAATAAACTAGCTTCGGTTGGTTTTCAAAGAACCTCGCCTCCTTGGTACGGAATTCCCTTTTCTTTTTCCCCTGATTCACAAGGTACAAGTAGGTACATATTATCCTTGTCAAAGCAAAATGTATGTTAAGGGCTATAAGTGCTGTGCTTTTCTATCTCTCCATCACGCCAAATTGAATCGCCTATATGTATGTACCTAAAATGTTGGTATACTAGTTGTATCTTTTTTTTTTTCTCGTACTGAATGTACCCCACTACCCATCACTATACACTATGCTAGCTAGAGTGTAATTTTCTTTTGAAAATCTGCAGAAACTGTGTCATTTCCAGGTGACCAAAAAGGTGTGACAGTATTTTCATTTTTTTTTTTTTATAAATTGTTATCTTTTTTTTTATAATATATTTTCCTTTCTTCATATATACGAGTACTAAACAATGTTTTTCATTCAGAAACAAGTGTAATTTTTAACCTAGTTACTATGGGCATGTATCACACAAATGTATGTTAGCAAAGATACGCGCAAGGCACCCTATACTCGTAGTGTGTATGCATGCAAATGCAATTTACCCTTAGCTTGCTACTGCTGCAAAAAAAAAAACATAAACAACAACTAGGTCACTGTGCAAATTAATTAAACACAGATGAGGCTGCCAGCTATGGTATATAACACTATATTACAGAAATGTTCAGATTTGCACCTACATACAATCTGAGTCATTTAATTGAGGACATTTCTTTTAAACAAATCTTTTAATTAATTTAATTAATTGATAAAATAAATTTGAAAAATTATCATGTTGCGGATATGATAAGTCATTTATTAAAAATTATAACTTAGGGGCTAGCTATAGCTAACATATCATTGACACTCATCATTCAACATTTTGTTCTTAAATACTGGGGCGTGTTTAGAAAGTAAAATTATTTATTATTTTGAATGGCAAAAAAACCTTAAGACTTAAAAAACTGAAAATCAGATTAATATTTCTAGCCATAACACAATTTCAAAAAGGCCCAATAAAATGATTTTTAATATTTCAATGATCATTGATTCATTGGTAAGGAAGTTCAATTATTGAAATAAGAAAAATCTTTTTATGTGGAAAGTTGGGCCTATTTGAAATTTCTTTTTGGGTTAGAAATAATAATCATATATTCTTGTGATACTTGTAAGACGGCAAGTGAAAGTAATTGAAGTCAACTACATCCTAAATGTCTTGTCTGTTTTGCTTCAAATTTTGTACCTAGCATTTCTTGGACATTTTCTAAGCCACTTAAGAATATTTTTTTTTCGAAACAGTTGATTGAAAAAGGCATGAGCTATTTTTTGATACTAAATTCGAATTAAACTCGTGCAAACACTAATTTGGAAGGTATTTCCTTATTTCAAGCTTCTCCAAAGCATTTTAATCAGTTTCCATTAAAATTTGAGAGCAAACTCCAAATTTTCAACAAATTATTTTTGAATGTAAAATATTTTTTTTTTTTAAAGCTCAATATATACTTACGAGCAAAAAACGGAATCACCCTCTTACTTACTTTAAGTTATTTAAAGACAAAATTATGGCATATTTCAAAAGCATTAATCATTGGCTTAAAATCAAGGCTAAAACCACTACTGTCACTTCAGTACTTTAGAAATCTCCTCGAGTTCGTAAATGTAAACATCACTGCCAAAAACAATTGTTAAAAAATGGTACTATTAATTTACTTTCTTTGTGTCTCACTGTAGAGACACTGTCGTCTTGCCGAACATTTACAATTACGAACTCTACCCGTATCTTGGGCCATACCTTCCAATTCGTCTACCAGTGCCGCTTTAAGTTGAGGTGCTGGATTTCTGGCCCTTACCCCCGGTTTAAGCTCGTCCGACAAATTCTCGATAGGGTTTAAGTCTAGGCTTAGGTTAGGTAAGGTTGGGTGGGATGATGATGCGGCAGCCCGCAATCATCTCACTTGGGTTTCAGTGGATCCATTGTGCTCCACAGGATATGGGCAATGTGGATATAGGAAGAGTAAGAGGAAGAAATTAGTTGAAGTGTTGGGTATGGGGTGCCTCCCTAAACCATCCTGAACTCTGAATGAATTTTAGGATATTTCTCAGTGGCAAATGTGAGACATCGCCCAGTTCGTCGAAGAAGTATTCCCCGAGGGCTACTTTTCTAGTTCTGGCTAGGCTGGGGCATTCCTCGTCTTGACACCCTCTGCATAGGTCAGATGAGCTGATGCCCATTCTGTGCATGTGGGTTCACATTGAGTTGTGATCCGTTAGGACTCCAACCAAGAGGGACAGTTGAGGTGTGCTTATAGCTTCAGTAAATACTCTGTTATGTCTGGCCATAGATTACTTGAAACCCGACAATAGTGTCAATAGTTGACCATCTGTTGTTAGTGGATTTGAGGAATATCTGGTGAATCCTAATTTTTTCTTGTTCCAGTCGCATAAGAACCCAGGGTACTATTTGGCTCGGTTCAAGTGATACACCGTTCTTGGCCAGTTCATCCGCCATTTCATTTCTGTAAATGTCATGGTGTCCCGGGGGTCGGGACCCATCGGAGGGTTATTGAATTTGTTTCGCCGAGTAGTCTTTTTTCTTTGCGACAACGATCAACCAGATTTTACTTCGTGACGATTGAGGAAATGGCTTTGATTGCTGCCTAGCTGTCTATGAAGATATCAATGTTCCTATTTATCAGTTCACATGAGGACGGATATCTTGCGCCCTCACAAACTGCAAGTACTTCCGGAAAACACTGCAATAGGTTGGAAGCCTTATTGATCTATTTATGGGGGGGTTATCTGAGAAGATGCCTGACCCTACCCCCAGCTTCCGTTTTGGAACCGTCTGTAAGGACCGAAATATGATTAACGTTTATGACCCGGTTATCCTTTCAAAGGTCCTTTGCAGGTAAAATATAGTCTGTTTTAATGTCTGCGACAGTGAAGTTCAAAGTGGTTCTATGACCACAGTGGCCCTTTTTCCAATTTTTACACTCTTTAAGCCGTAGAGCGCTTTTGGCCGCCAACTTTTTTTTGAAAAGATCAAGTGGGGCTAGTGAGAGGAATGTTTTTAGGGCTGCGGTTGGCGTAATTCTAATGGCATCACTGGTCGTGCCGATACATGCCAGCCTTTTGAATTTTTGTCATAGTCCCAAGATTGGTAGCCTTATCTAATGCTGGCCACCAAACCAAACATGCGTATGTAAGGATAGGCCTTATAATGGCTGTATACATCCAATGAATGGTTTTGGGGCTTAGTCTTTATCTTTTGCCAAAAATTCTGCTGCAGGTGTAGAAGGCGCTATTGTAGCTTTCTTTTCTCTTGCTTTGATGTTTTCTTTCCAGTTTAGTTTCCTATCGATAACCAAACCAAGATATTTTGCGGTACCAGTGATATGGAGAGGTTTCCCATTTATTGTGGGAGGGTTTATATTTAGGATGTTACGTTTCCGCGTAAACAAAACCAGTTCTGTCTTGAGAGGGTTGACATTAAGTCCGCAGCTACTGGCCCAATTACTGAGCTTGATGTCAAGGGCGGTTTGTAGAAGCTCACAGAGTGTGGGAACGAATTTTCCTGAGGCCATTATCACGATGTCATCAGCATACGCTACAACTTTGACACCACCTTGACTTAGCTCACCTAAGAATGCTCCCAATTTGTCCTTGAAATGAATTGATTTCTTAATCGTGCCGATCTCATCATGGAGTGCTGTCTCAACAGATTTGCCCTTCATATAGGCATGTTGGGCCTGAGAGAGTACACTATCATTTAGCCTTAGGTGAATGTGCGTTTATAAGAAAAGAGGATAAAAGTCTAGGCTTAGGGCTGGCCAGCCCATCGTGACAATACCGATTCTCCTAAGGAATTAGACACTTCCGCGCTCAGTTTCACATCGAACGTTATCGTGCATTAGAACGAATTTTTCGCCAATAAACCCAGCATAAGGAGCGACGTGTTCCATCAGAATATCAGAGATGTACCGATCCGAAGTTTAAACTCCTCCACGATCACCACCGGGCACAAAAATCAGCTTGCTTTTGTCTTCAGTTGAAAAGCCTGCCCATATCATAACAGATCTACGATAGTTTCCATGCACATGCAGGCACATTCTGTAATCACCCGTGAACATAGATCGCCTCTATTGTTCAATTTCCTGACCGTAGTGATGTGCGTGAGCAAATTGTAGTCTAGCTTTTTGGTGAATTCAAGTCCATTTTGGTCTATGGGAAGGACGTTTCGGATAAAGCCGGCTTTGTTAAGTCGTCTCCTAGCTATCCATTCACTAATGATGTTTCCTCTTACCTGTGTTGTTCTTGGACGTGAACGCCAGTCAAATAACGATTCCAGAGATAAGGCATTACGAAAACACTAACTTGTCATCTCTCTCAGTGGTACGTTGCGGACGTCCTGTTTCTGGGATTTTCCTAAACTATCCAGTTTCCCTGAATCTGCTGTAGGTTTTTTCTACGCAAGATTATCTGAGATGGGGCTGACGAGCCACTGCACATTGACTAATTTCTTATTGCTATAGTGGGTTAACTTAACCCATTTCCGCCTAACGTTGCGAAAACGCAACGTCGTACGTGTGGACGTATAGAACTTTACTGATGATAAATTTGAATAAGGTGATTAGTGATTTGGAAAGTTAATTTAATTATCTAATCGACCTGTTTTTGGATTTTTTTCTAAAAATTTGTTTTCATGGTTTCTTTGCACCTCCAAAATCGGAAATTTTCGATATTTTTAGTTAAAATTTTTGAACCACTCAAAAATATCTTCAAAATTATAATTTTTCAAAATAAAGTCAACGGCATGTAAAGAAGGGTTCAAATTATATTCTAAAATAAAGTTGACGCAATTTATATGAGTTGCCTGCTTGACAGGTGAGGTGATAGCACTGCGTTGCGTTTTCGCAACGTTCGTCTAATGTAGTAGCATTTGAACCTAAAAGCAATATTTGCACTTCGTTGCGTTTTCAAATCAGAATAAACGGGTTTTTCTCGGAACATTGTGTTTTTAAGATTATATTGCACGAATTTTTGAAATAGTGTCAATTTTTATTGCATCCTGTCAAACAAAAGGATTTGATAAACGCGTGCTGTTTTGGAAAACCCCATCACGTATATAAGTTTTTTGCATTCGATTTATTTTTACTTATAAGCTGTGAGTTGTGCGGTCAGGTTGTGTAGTTAAAAAATATATCTGTGTTAAAAAAAAGTGCAAAATTATGTATCGCAGAAAGTTTTTATCAGCTTGATGAACCCGAGTTCTGACGAAGAAGACGAATTTAATTTGAGTTTAGATGCAGCACTTGAAACAAATGTTATAATTTTGCCTCCAAAAATTGATGCCGTAAGTGATAATGAGGAGATTGATGATAATGTGCAGCTTTTGGAAGATAGAAACGTTTTCCCAAATGAATTAGCGGGTGAAACTGAGATTGAATGTACATTCGACGATTTGAATTCTCCAAAAAAATACCACGAACCGGAAGTCGATGTTGTATCAAATGATTTGAGCAATCCATCAACATCCCAAAACATCGCTTCAACATCCAATAAATCATCAACATCTCTCCATTACGAGTTGCCAAAGTTGCTTTTGTATTGGTCTAATAGTCCAATATTCCGATGCGATATAGTAAAAGATGCAATGAGTCGAGATCGTTTCAAAATTATCAAATCGTATTTACATGTTTGTAATAACAGTACAATCGATCCCAGCGAGAAGTTTGCGAAAGTTACAATGCTCAACGATATGCTCAATGAAAGATTTATGCAGTTTGGAGTATTCTCCCACCATCTTTCAATAGATAAACAAATGATACCCTACTACGGACGTCATTCCGCTAAAATGTTCATTAGAGGAAAACCCTTTTGTTTTGGATATAAGTATTGGAACTTGTGCTCACATGATGGATACTTGTTTCAATTTATTCCGTATGGTGGAGCAAGCAATGAGAACTCCTCTGAGTTCGGTTTAGGAGAAAATGTTGTACTGAGATTACTTTCGAAAATCGATATACCAAGCCAACACACGATTACTTTCGACAACTTTTTTACGTCGCACAAACTTATCTATCGTCTTTCAAAATTGAATTACCTCGCAACTGGTAATTTTTATTTATTCTTAATTTTTATTGTGAAATATCAACCGTTCTAATATTTGCAGGCACAGTTCGTGAAAATAGAAGTGGTAAAGCAAAGTTGACGGATCCAAAACAAATGAAGAAAAAAAGTCGTGGTTTTATTGATTTTGCATTCGACAAGGAAAATGAAATTGCAGCTGTGCGTTGGAACGACAATTCTATTGTAACAGTTTTATCAAATCATTTGATGGACCAACCAATCAAACAAGCAAAACGGTTTGATCGCAAAAAGAGGAAACACGTAAACATTCAAATGCCAAATGCAATTCGCGAATACAACATAACGATGGGAGGAGTTGATTTGTTCGACAACGCTACAAGCAACTATCGTATACGAATTCGAGGAAAGAAGTGGTACTGGCCACTTTTATCAAATGCACTCGATGCAGCATTGGTAAATGCATGAAAGTTACACTGTATTTGCAAAAAAAATGCTAAGGAAACCTAAGGAAACAGCAATGACACAACTAGAATTTAGGACGTTTGTTGTAGAGTCCTTCTTGCGATCGGAGTCAAATGTTCAACATGTGCAACGAAGGGAAGGAAACCCCAATGAAGTGGTTCGTTTCGATGACATCAAGCATACAGTCACCAAAACAGAAAAGCGTCTTAGATGTCGCAAGTGCTCCAGCCAAACCGTTTCATCCAAAATTCTTCGACGCATACCACACAAAAACCCAGTCTTTATAAGCATATCTTGATATAGTGTATACTTTCTTATAAACTTCTTCATTGTAACTTTTAATTTATACCTATTTATTACATTTTTCATAAAATTCTCAAATAAATTTCATTCATGTTCCATCTTAAAAAAAAAAAAAAAATTAATAATTTTGCTACCCCTTTCGCCGAACGTTGCGAAAACGCAACGTGAATTTTCCGGGAAACTATAAGCTTTTCCAAAATTTTTTTTTGGGATTTCCCTTAGTTAGACCAAAAATAGACAGTGTATGAAATTTCACGTTTCTAACTCAACTGGAACTGGTAGCCGTCTTAAATGGGTTAAGCAGCTTCTTTGGACGTGGTATTAATTTTTTTGTTCAAGATTAGAAGACCTAATATCTGAAATAAGTCAGAATCTTCTTTAAACAGCACACAAATAAAAACAAATGTACTGCGTATTAATGTATCTTCTCACACTAAATACGTATAGTTGTAGGTATTTTTGTACAGTTCTTAGAGCTGTTAAATAAAAATTCCAACCAAAATGTATTAAAGTGATCTCAATCAATCGACTCAGAGTATACATACCAACATACCGTTGATGCATATGAACATATGAAACCATTTTAGTACTTGATTTTTAGTGTCATGGAAAAACGAGTGAAAGAAAATTCACAAATATGCGAATAAAAAAAGAAGAACAAACAAACAAACAAACAAACCAAACAGCAGGTGCAAATATTTCATAATATTCCACCCTCATGGTCTTTTTGTGCTTACAAATTATATTTGGGCATTGATGGATTCACCAAACGAATTTAAATATTATCCGCTTTAGTTTTGAGTATTAACTGGGCTTGGTATATTTTTCGGTCGCCGAGTTTGAATGATAAAACGAATGTGCCTACGAATGTTCATTGTTTTTTGTGAACACTTATCTTTGAATATTGAGCCGATAAGTGTCATCTTTATTCTTATATGTATATAGGCATTTCGCCTAGGGTTTCGGGTAGGCCAAGGGCTAAATATTTCATATGGGGCCACATTGTATTTATGACAACTATGTTCTTTTAACTTGTTCATAGGATAAGTATTGGTAAGACTTGGAACATTGCGGAGAAACCAAAAAAAAAAATAGTTATATCCTCCGTCATTTTCTGTTAGTCAAATTTCCATCATGCTACAGTATAAACGGGTTGACCAACTTGCTTAAGTCTTGGCACAGAGTATTTTTTTTTATTTCATAGACATAGAGGAACAATTCGAATTCTTGTTTAAGCTGATAGCTTTTCACATAACGGAAGAAAATATATTAATTCAAAAAAAGGTACAAAATTAATTTTTAGTAGTTTTGTATAACGCAACAAACAAGCATTCAAAAAGCTAAACCAAAACAGAGCTTGAAATTAATTGTTGGTTCTGAAAATTTTGTCCATTTTGTCCAACGAGCTATAAAATCGCGGTTTGATTATTAATCCAGTCAGAGCAGGATTCAAATTGTGGCAACAAAATATTTGAAAATTCCATTTTTTTAGATTTCATCCATTTTTGAGCTTGAATTTCAAATAAAACGACCCTTAAAAGTTGCAAATCTAATATTATTAAAAAGCTAAAAATTGTAACATAAAAAATAGTTTCAAATTGATTTTTTTTTATATTTTGTCCGTTAGGTACCATGAAGCTTACGTTTTATTTAAGACGGAATTTGGATACAAAGAAAACCAAGCGCGAGCTACAAAATGGTGGTTAAGTGATTAATCTAGTTAGGTTAGGTTAGAAGGGCTGATGATACGGAAAGCCGCATCATCTAACTTGAATATCCGTGAATCCATTGCGCTCCACAATATAAAGATAGGTAGGTGTAAGGAGGGGAAGTGTGTGGGATTGAAGAGAACTTCAGGAATGCAATACCTCTTTGACTTCTAAGGACAATTCATTATATTCTTTATAGTCTGGGAGCCCACCGTAAGATTACCTATCTCATTGCGGCCACGCAAAAATTGGATGCCAACCGATAGCTTCAGTCCAAACATTAATAAAACTGCTGGTCGGACTTCGGACATGCTTTATCTGGTCGCAATGGTTAGAAAAAGCACTTTTCAGGTTCCGTAGAATGTACGTCGAATACAAGCAATTTATATAAATGGGGTATCAAATGAAAGCTAAGACTGTCCTCTATACGGTACCATTGGTCGGACACTTTTTTTGGCTGTTGCGACGAGTACGACCATTTAAAAAAAGGGTCTTTTCTTAACAGTGCGTTTTACACCAGGGTAAACTGAGTAAAATCAAATGGTTAGGAAAGTGGCCTTAACCACTTTTTTTCATTTTCATCCACGGATGAAAAAAATCCCTCATTTTAGGAAAGGGGTCGGATTCGTGGCAACAGCCAAAAAAAGTCCGTCCGACTATTGGTATCGTGTAGACAAGCTTTCATTTGATTACCCATTTCACCCTCTACATAAGTCAGATGGACTGATACCCATTCTGCTCATGTGGGTTCCCAATGAGTTGGAGCGATAATTGAGACCTGCTTATCTGGAGTAAATATTATTTTTCCAGTGGCATCAGTACCGAGGATTTGATTTGGCCAGTTCATATGACGATATCCTGGGTAACTGTGTTTGTTGAGTCTAGAGATCTCAGTTCAATTCGAAAAGTCTCCCAGTTTGAACTTTATAGTAATTGAAAAAATATCTTTTATTGCCATCTGGCTATCTATGGAGATGTGTCACGACTAATTTTGTTGGAAGATACTTAAAGTCCTACCAAAAACGAATTATTGATTTTGTAATTTTTTTTTTTAGATTATGGGAGGCTTGACTTGAGCTATCTTATAACCCATTAGTTTGCGCAACAAATTAGCATTTGAAACAAAATCTTGGAAAATCAATTTTCTTAAAGATTTTCACTGGACAACCTCCGTCCGATGGTAGTCGACCCGAAATGTACTTTTTCAACTTAAACCGCAAATCAAAAATCACACATAAAAGGAATAAAGTTAATTTTTGCACCAAGAAATTATAACTCAAAAAGTTGTAGATTCATGACTCTTAAATTTTCGTCCACTTATTTCAATCTTATATTAGTGGAAACTTGAGTACTTACTAAAAAAAATCGTGGAAGCTACAAAATCCAAGATTTGCGCAGCAAATTATTAGCTTTTGTTTAAGCAAAATTAATTGTTTGCATGATTGGTTTACAGTTTCATACGAAAACAAAATATTGTTGTCATGGAATGTCATGCAAAACAATGGACCGGCAATCATTTTGCATGCGAAAAAAAGTGTTGTGAAAAGAATATTTTTTTTTTGTGATGGTCGGCTTACACTTCAAAAAAATATATTCACCTCAAGGCATTATTTGCATGCAAATGGTTTTTGCATCCAAAAATAATTATTTTACATTTTAAGACCTATATAGTTTATTAATTAAGGGTTAATTTATGACTCTATGGGTGGCTTAGGCCAAGGCAAACGTTTTTCGCCTTGAAAATTTTTATTTGTGTTTTCGCATGAGAACTGTAAACTATGCTCTATATACAAATTCTGATGTATTAAAATTATTTGATTTAATTTTTGAAACATTTTAATTAAAAAATCACATTCGGCACAGAATCGCCTAAGTTAAGCTTTAAACGAGTTTGCCATTTTCTAAACATAAACGAAGTTCCTTGCATAAGATATACATACCTACATGAAAACGATAAATCTTGAAGGTTCGGTCGAAACAAGAAAAATGCGAATTGCACGACTGGGTCACCCGTACTTGCTCTTATGTTCAAGAGGCTGAGGGTTTAAGATTGTAAATAAAGCCATGGAAATTATGAGAGAAAAATGCTAAAAGCATAAAATACGATATATAAATTAGCTAAACCTAATCCTTCCATAGTTTGAGGTGAAAAAAAGATAAGAGAATGCCACCTGAATGCTTTTTCAAATATTATATGGAAAACAAAATTTTAAATCATTAAATCATAATTTCAAAAAAAATTGTGAACCCGTTTTGGGGATATCGAATTTTCAAAAAATAAAAAAAAATTGATATGCAACACTTTTTAATCCTATTTGAAATCTGTGTATAAAAATTAATCTATATCTATCTTCCAAAAAAAATTGAAATTTTTTTTTAAAATCCATAGATTTTTTTTTTAAGAATTTGAGTAGGTACACAATACTATTTATATTCTTAAAAATTAAATTCGTTTGAGCCGTTTTCTTAAAAATAAATTTTTTATATATAAAATTTTTGTAACATTTTTCAAAAAAAAAATTTGGTATTCCAATTTTGAGTATATATTAATAGATGTACATTTAAAACTGAAATTTCAAAACAATTCATCAACCAGTTTTTGAAATATTGAATTTTCAAAAATAAATTTTGAATCTTTTTTTAAAAATCCAAAATTTATTTTTTCAAAAATTTTGGTATGCAGTATTATTTATATTCTAACAAAGCTTTTATGCAAAAAATTTTATTGAAATCGGATGAGCGATTAATAATAAAACAAAAAATCAAAAAAAAACCGTCATATGGCAGGTACCGTTAATAAATGTTTTTGGTAATTTTTTTTTCTTATTAAAAGATACATCTTATCTACAATAATACACAGATTTTTTTATCGAAATCGTTTGAGCCATTTTTGTGATAAATAAGCTTTTCCTTAACGGTTGTATGGCAAGTACCGTTATTTTTTGAGCTAAAAAAAAAAACATTTCAATTTCCCCTCTGGGGAGTGACAAAAAAACCTTAAGTTCAAAATTTGAATAAAATTGCTTAAGTGGCTTAAGCTGTCGGTTGAGGCTGTGAGGACAGACAGACAGACAGAATTGTGCCACCCAGTTTTTTCGTGTTCTCTATCATCGTAATGTCATGTTTGATTGTTATCTCGAATTTTTTTTTTGCACGAATCCAAAACTTGCCCTATAGTACCTACATATATCGCAAGTAAAAATTTATTGGATTTGGATTTTGCATTTGATACAAAAAAAAATAGTCTATTTATTTCGATTCTTAATCAGAAATGTATCAAAAAATGTTCAACTTTAAATATTCAATATTTCAAACTACATACATACATACATATATCGTCGGCTTTCTGTGAAAACCTCGTAAGTCTGCTTTAAAAATTTGCTTAGAAAACACAAAAAACCGATTTAAAAAGTAATAAAATGAAATTCTTAGATCGTAATTGTTAAAAGACTGGTTGATAGAACCTAAAGGAACCATGATACAGTTACGAGACATTAATATTTTAGTTCAGTTATTTGTTTTGACCTTAAATGCTTTAAAATGGCATTTTAAGACTTACGAGGTTTTGACACAAAAACCGACGATATGTACATATGTTTCGACATATAGTACCCACAAATTTAGTGGGCGGGAAAGTTCCTAATTATTTTTTTTTTTTATATTTCAACATATAAACTTATCAAAACCACGTGAACTTCCAAAATAAGTTAAAGATAACAGAAAAATTGCTTTTCCTTTTCAATTTTTTCTAGTTTTGACCCACCTACACGCTACACGCTCAAGAATGTTGATGCTTTTCATACAAAACGCCCTGTATAGATCAATACTAAATGGTGTCCTATCAGTTGATATCTTACGCCTACGGAACTCGGAAAATAACTATTTCTATAGTAAAATTGATGTGGAGCAGGAATTTTCTGGGTTAGATTCTCAAAAATGTTTATCTCCTTTTTCTATACATTTTTCTATCTTGTGGAAAAGTCACAGAAGAGAGCATCAAACACTTTAAGTATAGCTTTTACTAGTTCTAAATAAAACATAAGCTTTTGGAGCTTTAATTTTTATCCAGATTTAATTAAAAATAAATTAATTTACGTTATTAGAGGGTCCTTATTTTATATGACGTCATGAGCCTTACTTGACTAAAAACGTCCATGTAGGTACATGACTGTCTTCTTTTTTTGTCTGCCTCTTTTCGTATCTAAAGTTTGTTTTTTTGTTTTATTTTACTGTTAAGTGCCTTCAATCTGGGGCTGATGTTTTTCGCTGCCATACCAACTAAAGCACTTAAGCCTGTCATAACACAACATAACTTGGTCAGGAAGTGATTGATAATTGAAAAATTGAATGTAATTGAGCATGGAACGTATTTTTTATCTAAAAAAAAACACCATAGATACCTACCCTACCTTTCAGTTTTCTTTGAATAAATATATACTTTTTGTTTCCAAAAAATATATTTGGTGGTGTATTTATTTTTTGTTGCTTTCATGGTTAATGATCTGTGATCACATTTTAATTGGGCTATCACTAACTTAATCTAGAATTTGACACTGGAAAGTCATGGATGAATTGCTTTAAGGTTAATTTATTATTTATATAGTTTAAATAAACTGACATGCGTTAAAAGTTGAATGATAAAAAATGATATCAGCTTGCATATCGTTAACTTAATGCAAGAAATAGGTAGGTCTCGATTATCTACGTTTATTTTTTTATTTTTTCTTGGTAAAAACGTTTTTATTATTATGATGTGTTGTTTAGTAGGCCTTTCGTATAATACCTACCATTATGTAGGAAACCGTCATAACCTAATTAAATAAAAATTTAAAGTGTAATCTTTCTTAGGTGGTTTAGTATCTTACACCGTATGCTATTTCCAAAATTTAAAAAAATCAAAATGCCAAGTTCTTGCAATCAAGTGGCGATATCTACTAAAGACTAGGTATATCTATACTTAAGTTAAGCAGGTACATATACCTATGTACATATAAAATTCTATTTAAAATGGCAATGCACAAAAAACAACAACAATCCTCCCCCTTCTTGACACAAAAACTCAAAAAGCTTCTTTAGTTCTCATAAATACGACTAGAATCATTCGAAACCATTACCGTTGACAGTTTTTTCTTAGAAAAAAAAAATACTCCCAACGGGCATAAAACACTATAATATGCACCCAAAGAAAAACAACCAAAGCCTAGTGAACCCCCTCATTAAATAATGCGATAGAATTGCACATTCTAGGCTAGGAGAATAAAATAAAAAAAAAATCGATAAACCAACAAGAACATAAAAATGAAGTTCAAGTTTCAGGCTGAAGGTATTTTAAAGAGCAAAATCTACGAAAAGCTTACAGCCCCCTACCCTATAAGCAATTGAGATTTTTTTTTTTTCAAATATAAAAAAAGAACCCCACAAGCGATTTCTTGATGCAGATTTTATTTCATATAAAAAGTCAAGTATCGAATTTTATTATAGATACGTATTTAGTTTCCTTATGCTTAGGCTACAATTTTGATGACCTTTTTCAATTAATAAAACTATATAAGAGTCTTCAACCATCACACCGGTGCGGTGGCGGTGTGGGCATGGGCAGACTTGAGACAACCTCAAATGTGTCATGATGTGCTTTATGTGATTAAAATGAAATACATGACTGGATCGCAAGAACTTGATCTTATGTTCAAGGGGGTGGGAGTTTAAAAAAAAAATTGAAATACATACAAATGTGCAGAGAAAAAAAGCATAAAATGGAACAAAAAAAACTTCTAGTTGGAGCTGAAAAAAGGTCACACAAATTTTGGTACAAATTTGAAATCCCGCAAACGAAATTAAACAATCGTTCTAGAGGTCGTTTTTTGTAAATTAACTCATTTTTATACATAAAATTTTTAAGCATTTATAATGAAACATTTTTGGTATGAAAATTTCAAGTTCCTACATATTTAAAAATGCTTTGATAAAGATTAAACAAAAATGTTATCAGCCCGTTTTTAATCGCAAATTGAATGGAAACATTTTTTTTAATTTTTGAAAACATCGGAAAATTAGAGAGTACCGGCCCTACCCTAACTGCAGTTTATCAAAATCGGAAGAGCCATTTTTTAGGGTAAAAGAAATCCATGGAGGAGTTTTTTTTTTGACAAAAATACCGTTATTTTTGAATAAAAGTAATTTTATATAAATATTCTGAAAAGGATTTATAATACGATACAAAATAATTATCAACCCGTTTTTGAAAAATGTATAAAGTTTTCATAAAAAAAAAATCAAGTAATTTTTAAACGTCCAAAACATATTTTTTTTAGAAAATTTTGTACTTAAATACAGTCGACTCCCTCCAAGTCAAATTGCTCTCTAATTCGAATGTTTTCGCTATATTTTTGCATTCCCCTCAATTTTCCATACAAAAAACATCCTCTAAGTTGAACTCCCTCTAAATCGAAATTCCCTCTAACTCGAATATAATCTTTCGATTTTTGGCAGATTTCCAATGCCTATAAGTCGAATTTTTGAATTTTTCAGTTGTACAAAAAAAAAAAAACAATTAACAACAAAATTTAAAAAGTTTAAAATGTTTTGCATTCAGCTTTTTAGTTAAGTTGGACAAAATTATAACACTAAATTTAACTTTTAAAGAACTTAATTGCCTCCTACAAGAAGCTTCTTTTTATTTAGTTAATTTATTAATTTATTTTTAACAAAAAAAAATATATTTCTCTTTAACTCAAATTTTTCCAAAACTCCCAAATCGAACTAGTTTTCATGTCCCGTGAAAATTTGACTTAGAGAGAGCTGACTGTATTTATTAAATATTTAAACTTTTAAGAATCTTCTGCATAAGAAATATTTTCAAGAAAATAAAAACTAAATTTTGAATACAAAATTTTAGCTTGAAATAATTTATTGATTTTTTTTTTTTTTTTAATTTTTACGGAGCAATTTTTGAGAAAGAAAAGATTTTATTTTATTTTTAATTTGTATGGCAGGTAGGGTTTATGATTTTTTGTTTTAGAAAATGAAAAAAAAATGCATTTACCAAGATAACTAGGCATACAGACAGTCTGAATTGCAAGACCACTTTTTATTCCTTCTTTCACTTAAATGTCAAGTCCGATTAAAACCTTTAATTCATTTTTTCTCATGAATCCATCATACTCGTCAAAGTAACGCAAGTAAAAACAATATGAGGAAAAAATAATAATAGCAAACAGTAGGTCTCCATCAATATGGGCGGGTTCAAAACATTTTTCTTGTAAGGCTCTTACGATGCTAATAGCTATGCATGCATTAATTTGAAAGCTTTGCTATTTTTCAAAGAACTTAAAAAATTTCATTGGAATTTGAATCCATTAAGGAAACTCAAAGTCATAAATATTTTTAAGAATTCGATACAATGTTAAAGAAGGTATAACATTTCAGCTATTCTAAAATTGTAAGCGTTGAATTCAATTGAATTTTTGTACCAGGAAAAGAACAGGTAGATGCTATGAAAATAATGAACTGATTTTTATTTTTAAAAATCATTTTTTCCACAGTTTTTTCATCGCATAAGTTTCCCTTTTAAAATAGCAATTTGTTATTCACCGAAAGAAAGGGTTGTTTCTTAAACACAAAGCCGAAAGTGGAATCATAGCCATGAGCTGAGGAAACTTTGCATTACTCTTCACTTACTAAATCACTGCATGTAGTTTCTCTTATGACATGGTAAGTTTTTATTGATGATATCAGCTATAAAATTCATTGAGAACGATATTTTGCAATGGGTAAGGGCGATTCCGCTAGAGTCGATTTTCGACTTCAATTTCTAAATAACAATCTTTTTTTTGCTTTTTCTTTTTTAACTTTATTTTTTTTTATTGAATCTATGCCGTTTAATTTGATATAAGAAGAATATAATTTATGTTTCACGATGTGTTTTCGTTATGATCTAGGAAGGTGAAGCAAATTTGTTGCCCCAGCGATCGCACTTTGAAGCCTTTTTCAGGCGAATTATTTATTTCATTGAAGTTATATAAATGAGCCCAAAAAGAATATAGGTGAAAATGTAACCCTTCAAGTAATAATTTAATTAAAATATTTGTTTATTTTATTATGTGGTTTTTGGGAGAAACATGGTAACTCCATTTTAAAATTTGCGTTTTACGTCCACTTTACATCGAGCTAGAAGCCAAACAAGTTTACCGATTTTCTTCAAATTTAGAATAGTTATAAACATGTTTACTTTCAAATTATGTTTTTGGTGATTATGCACACACGATTTTTTCCTTTTTACTTGCGATTATAGGTACTATAAGGCAAGTTTTGGATTCGTGCAAAACAAAATTTTGAGGTAACAATCAAACATGATAGAGAACACCAAACAAGTGGGTGGAACAATTCTGTCTGTCTGTCTGTCTGTTCGTCTACAGCCTAAATGGCTCCATCGATTTTCTTCAAACTTGGTACATAGTGGTTTTTGGTGATTATGCCCACACGTTTTTTTCATTTTTTTTTAAATCAAAAATAACGGTACCTGCTTAACAATTTTTTTTAGCAATTTTACATAATCGTATTTTTCTCAAAAATGGTCCAAACTCTTCTTAAAAAAAAATCAATACATTTATTTTAGTAAAGGCTTTCCTTGGATGGAAAACCATTTTTCAAAAATGGTTATTAATGGTACCTCCCAAAGAACCTTTTTTTAATTTTTGATTTTCTTCAAAACGGTACGACCGATTTCAATTATTTTGTTTTACACAGAATGGAATAGACATTAATAACACTATTTTTGTTTTTTTTTTGTTTTTAATTTGTTCTCCCTCTTTTTGACCATATTTTTGTTAAGATTCTTGATTGTCGAATACGTTTTGACCTCTTGACATTTCTACTTCCCTTTTTTTCTTTAAAAAAATTATCTCTTTTGCGTTTTTGAAGTCTGTTCTTCTGACTGGCAACCCTTTTCCTTGTGCTGGGTTATTACTTAGTTTTTATTGCACGGAATGATTTTTGTTTGGCTCGTCTGAGGTATTGCTACCGTTCTTACACAGAAAATTGGTAGAAAAAATATAATTGCAAGAAATTATTTAATTATATTTAACTAAGGTGCAATAAGTATTTAAATGCCACGGTATTGACATCCGCGGTACTGACATTTAGACAGTTTATGTAACCTCACATCTCTATGCTTTTGAGAAAAAAATAATTTTCAGTACAATTTTAACTTATGCCGTTAAAAGGAGTACAAAATTCTGATAACCAACCAAAATCATGATATAACATGCTTTAAAAATACGACCACGGTACTGACTTAAAAATTTGTGACATATTTTCATCGCATGAAAACGTATCACTCTTAAAGTACAACAACGTACAAAAAATAAAATGACTGTTGTTAACTATACTTAAATAGTGACTCTTTTAGAAAACCACAATACAAATGTGTTAAAACCAAAAGAAAATGGCGGTTGAGCGGAAAATCTTTTGCATTCAAAAATAAAACTAGAACCTCAGACAACATTCATTCATGATTATTTTATTCAGCAATAAGTATGTTGTCTTGTTGTTAGTTTTTGCAAAAAAATTTCAAATAAGTATTTCACTAAAACTTTTCTTAAGATAGCATTTTTATTCGATGAAGTATTTAATTCGGAAATAGTAGATTTTATTGGAAAAACAAGGAACGGACATGCCATGGTACTGACATTTTGACTACAATTTTGCCAGCCATGTGTAATAAGTAGCAAATTTATTCATGATATTGAATGCAGATTGTAGTAAATAGCCATTCACCCAATTCAAACCAGAAATATATACAAACATTTCACAATAAATATAAAAAAAGCACTGGACACAAAGAATCACAGTTGGCACGGATTCACCCATATGGGTGATTTTCAGCAAACTGATACTTTTGTCAGTGCAAAATTTACGAAAAAAAATGTAAGATTAACCAAAGTTAATGCTGAAAGTGGTCACACCACAACTGTACATTTTTTGTACACCAGATTCTACATGTAAAAATGATGAAATTCCACGGTAGTGACATGTTTTTGCTTGCCACGGTAGTGAAATTTTCATGCTTAAATCGAGTTTGCAAAAAAACCGTTATAGTCAAAATATTTTCCGAATAGATATAAGATCCATGAATAAAAGTATATGGTGTTCGAAATAACGCATACCACGGTAGTGACCATTTTTTCGCACCAAACTGATGTCAAATTTTTGATGCCCGATAAAATACAAACTAATTTGGAGAGAGTCGTTTGTTTATCGTGTAAATATAAGGTGACGTATGCTGATCTGAATTGACGTATGTATATTAAAATCCACCTTACAGCTGTACGAACACGAAAATAAAAAAAAATTATTTGATTTGATTTTCTTCAAAACTCTGCGACAGATTTAGTATTAAGTATTTAGTATTTACATTTATATACAATATTACGTAAATATAACTCAATTCGATTTTTGTTTTTTAATTAAAGTCGAGTTTTAATGAAATAGTTGGTAACCTCAGGGTTGGGTCATGCCACGGTAGTGACATTTGGGGTATAAAATAGTTTTTTAAAAATATATAAAAATATATACACTTGTTATTTTTTCGAAATTGCTCTTGCCATGTATTGAACATATGATGTACTAACTTATACAGTTGTAAAAAGTGGAAAAAGTACTTAGTAAATACATAAAATCACCGGGGGACATGAAAGTATTAATTTGCTCAGAATCACCCATATCACTCGAAAGGTCTATTTGAGTACCTACTTCTGTTTTTTGTATAGGCGTAGGTCGGTGGAAAGTGTAAAATTCTTTTCCCGTGTAACACCTATTTTGGACGAGATACAGACGTATGTCCATACAAACAAAAATAGTACTAAATCAGACCTTTCCAGTGATTTAGGTCAGAAAGTGTTACAACATTTGCAACTAAACGCCCATTCTCCTTTAATCATGAAGAGCATACAAAATATAATCTGACAACTATTATTATTATTATATTTCATTCGCAAGTAATTAAAATCACATGGTTATATTAAAATTCTGGCAACTTTTAGGTCAAGCTATGTCTTCTTCTTTATTAAATTTTATGATGTTTGATTAAAATCTCATGAATTTAATAATTGGAAAATAATAATATGCAATAATGTACAAATTACAAAATATTAGCACTTTGAAAAGAAAGTTAGCCAAAAAGTCTTAATTTTAATATTTCGACCGAACCGACAAACCATCAAAGCCAAAAAAACTCAACTTTAAACTCAACTCTGCAAACAAAAAGCTTTCATTTCATATTTCTATATCTTTTGGGGTATCAACTTCATCGTAATCATCATCATCATCATCACCATGATCGTATAATCGCAAAGAAAAACCAAGAGTGGTTGTGGTGGCATGGATACACGAAGGTTCAAGTTAATTGAAACCAACAAGCTTGACAAAGGCACGCTTGACAGTTGTATAGAGGCTTAAGTCATAACATTACCTATACCTGATGTAGTTGGTTACTGCAATTTATACTTCAATTACATTTTTAAGGTCATTATTATCACTATTATTTCTGTTGGTCTGAGTTTTGTAATAATTTTGACCTTAAGTAATTATGTTTGTTGTGATCTTGAATATGACACTAGTGCTCCCGAAATATGAAACCTAAACCACAATCTCTTGGTGTACTTATTCAAATAGTTTTTATTTGATTTTATTTTCTGTTTATTGTGTTTAGCTTAATTATTTTTATTTGTATAAAGATTTGAGATGCTGTACTGTACATTATGTAGATGCGGTTTTTTTCATGTTTTTTTTTTGTTCATATAACAAATAAAACTGAGCAATAAGTAAAGGTTTAGATATTTCATAATAAGTGATGGACTATTTAACTTTCGCTTAAACTACTAAGATTGGGTGAAGGTCAACATTAAAAATAGGCAAGGTAATAATTTATCATACTTTGGAGAAGCCGAAGATTAAAGAAAGCTCTTGAGTTAGAAACTCTAAACTGTGAATTTACCTGTATCGTATGTAACAATAACAGTTAGTGGTCGCATCAAATAGGCAACTGAGTCTCTTTGGGTGACCAAAGACTTCAAAATAAGACCCCATGGTATGATTATGGAAAACATACATAAACAAGAACTGTAAAAAAAAGTATCCAACTAGGAGGAGAAATCTTCAATATAAAGTATGTTTGCATAGGCAGTCTCCCCACACAGTCTTATAACCTAAACAACACCGAGATTGTTTATAAAATATAATGCAGAACTGTGTACTTGCTCTTTGGTTCAAGAAGCCTTCAATTTAAAAAAAAACGTATAGTCCAATCAATTTGTGCTCCAAAGGGTCTTTAGCGAGGAGATTGTGGGGTAGTTTTGATTTTCTCATCGATTTATGTTTTCAGGGGTGCTGAATCCGAATCTAAGGTTTGCAAGTAACATTTCGTGACGCAACAAGCAAAAATACAAAAACTGATGCAAAATTACATTTGCTGAGAGTTTTTCACTTATGGCTTGAAAACTCTACATTTTTCGTGAATTTCATCAACAAACAATTGAAAGTAAATATTACAATTTCCAACAAATCTCTGTTTAAGGTTTTTTTTTTCTATGACAACCCATTTGGACTCAAGCGCTAGTTGAAAATTGACTTATTTTCACTGTTTCCGAAAATCCACTCAAAAAGTCAAATAAATTATTTTGTGTGACAAAAATTGAATTTTTGACTTTAGCACAAATCAACCAGGATATAGTTTTTGGTTTTTGATTCGCTGAATCCGAATCTGGCCTTAGAATTGCTGTAGCATGCCACGTTTTTGAGATATTCGAACCTAAAGTTTTAAAAAAACAAAAATGCGTTTTTTTTATATGTACTTTGGGGTATAATGTTATGTCTCGAGGTAGTTTTTTCAAATAAATTTGTGTGTTCATTCTGAAGTATGAACATTTTTTTCGAAATTGTTTTTGAGTATGTTGTGTGTACATACGTTTCAAAAAACGAAATTATCGACAAAATTTCGGGATAGGTGTCAAATTTTCAAACAAAAAAATTAATAAGTTTTTTTTAAATTTGGGTATAAAATATTATTAAAATTCAGAATATTGAGGAATTGGTTCATCGTCAGGCTATAATGGCATTGGGATCCCAGGAAAACCAATCCAGTTGTGTCACATGAAATTGGAAAATACGCAATGTGTATTTTTATTCTGAATTTTAATAATATTGTGCAACTAGGAAAAAGCTCTTCCGAACTATTCCAAACATGCGCATGAAGTCATGTGATGATTTCTTCAATCTTGTTCTTGAGCAAAGACTAAGCGGGGCAGGCGTTAACAGTGATTGCACTGTTTTCAATAGATCTTTCTGAGCTCAAAGGTATGCTGATGATATCGACATCATAGGCCAATCCCAACAAGGCCGTTATAGAGGCTTTCACGACAATTGATTTCAAGGAATAGGGTTTTCAAGTAAAGACAAAACTAAATACATGCTATCTACATACAATGAAAGGTCTGTCAACCGGCTAGGACAAAACGTCATTGTTGATAGCAACAACTTTGAAGTAGTTAAGGAGTTTATCTACTTTGGAGTAAATATTAATCAAACCCTAGCAAATGCGGTGCTATTTCGGTTTGACGCAGCAAATGGGTTAAAAACCCCTAACACGAAAGACGAAGTGCATGCTCTATAAAACCCTTATACTGCCAGTCCTACTTTATAGCACCGTGTGTTGGGCGATAAGCGAAAAGGGAGAACTAATACTGGACTCATTCGAAAGAAAAATTCTTCTATGGATAATTTTAATTGGTCCTGTGAGTAAGGAGGGCAAATATAGAAGAATATACATAACCACGAACTCTATGAGCTGTATCAAGATGTTGATGTAGTCCGAAAAATCAAAATACGTCGACTACATTGTCCACATCGGGAAAATTAACAATAATGCTTCAGCCAAGAGAGTCTTTGAATAGCAGTTTCCAGGTTCGAAAGAACGAATATGACCAAACCTCTAGTTTAAAGACCAAGCGGATGAAAGAAAGCTGGGTCTAGATCTAGTTGATTGGAAGCAGCGTGCTCGGGATCGCAGGGGTTGGAAGGCAGCACAGTGAACAAGTAGATATACAGAAAAAACTTTTTAATATTTTTCAACAATTCATGCTTTATTGGGCGAGTTCAGGAAAATGAGATCTCAAAGCCCTCAACAATTTCAGTCTCGTGAACAGGATTCCTTAGAAATTTTTCTGTCAAATAACTGAGGAAAGAAAATATTGGATTCGTTTGCTCCGTTTTTGACACTGAGCCTTCGGAGATCTCATTTTCCTGAACACGCCTTTTGAAAAGAATTAACTTTCGAATTGATTTTTAAATAAAGGGTCTATTTTTAGAGGCATAGAACCTTGAAGTGGAATAAAACAATGATGATTTTTTAAATTGACAAGAAATTCACTTTATTCGAAAGATAATTTTCTGGCATCAAAATTTAAACTTCTGGCATATGACTACCACGGCTGGCTCGGACATGGTCTAATCTGGAGGTCCAATTTTCAATTACTTTTTCCAATACTTGTGGCCGTATATAGTATGGGCAATAACGCGCTGAATGTTGTCCTCCAAGTGTTCAATCGTTTCGGGCTTATCGGCGTAGACTAGCGACTTCACATATCCCCACACAAAATAGTCAAGCGGCGTTAAATCGCACGATCTTGGAGGCCAATTCATGGGTCCGTAACGTGAAACTATAGGGTTACCAAACGTTTCCTTCAATAAATATTTTGTAGCACGAGCTGTTTGACATGTTGCGCCGTCTTGTTGAAACCACAACTCCTGGCATATCATTGTTGTTCAATTGATAAATGAAAAAGTCAGTATTCGTGGCTCTATAGCGGTCACCATTGACTGTAACGTACTGGCCAGCATCGTTTTTAGGGAAGTACGGACCAATTATTCCACCAACTCATAAAGCACACCAAACAGTCAGTTTTTGTGGATGCAACGGCGTCTCAACATACACTAGAGGATTATCATCCCTCCAAATACAGCAGTTTTGTTTATTAACGTATCCATTCAACCAAAAGTGAGCTTCATCGCTACAAAAAATTCGCGCGATACGTATTTCGAACAGAACCATGATTTTCAAAATAAATTTGCCCAATTTGGAAGCATTGTTCAGGCGTCAGTCTATTCATGTTGAAATGCCAAACCAAACTAAAAATAAATGGCCGTATTCAAGTTTCAATGGATAGCCTGTCTAGTATAGCTTTTTATCCATGTATGTGTCTGAACTGAACGCCATTAAGCGCAAAAACAACTGCTGATACAACATGCTCGACGGTTTTCAAAATGTTTTGAAAACTTGCTGACTCATCCAAGCAGCCAACTTGTGTAAACAGATGCTCGACGACATCGGTATTTCTTCTTTTGCATTATTTAGCCACGGTGACGGTAAAAAATGGCAACAGTAACAAATAATGAGTTCTGGAGATAGTTTTTCGGATTGTAGGAGACTTTATCAGAGGTTTGGGAAATAAAAAGTGAAGATTATAAAAAAATTTGCAAGCCATACTGCGTGCGTTTGTTCAGAAAAATGAAACATAATGATGCTCAAAAACATCAGTGTCTGTGTAAACGCAAAGTTGGGTGTACAGTTATTTTTCCCATTGAGCCATAGCCATGTTGTCGAGTATGTTGGTTCATGTTACGTGTTTGAACGTGGCCAATCACTTGACAGCTGAGAAAATGACCGCCAGTTAAAATTGTGTTGCCAACTTAAAGTTCTATACCTCTAAAAAAAGAAACACCCGTTTATACTATTTTTATTAAATGACTGCCTCAGATGGCTTTTCCTGCTATTAAAGTGAGAAGCTCATCAATGTGCGACGAGGTCTGAACTTTTAAATTCAGTTCATTTTATATCACAATTTGGAATAAATTCCAATATGAATAAATTAAAACTCTTAATAATTTAAGCTATAGGAATAGATACCAGAACTAAGTACAATTGTTTTATAAAAAGGCTATAAGTTCACAAAAGCAGTAAAATGCACATTTTTAAAGTTTTAAATTGTTAAAAAAAAAATCAAATAATGTTATCTGTCAAATAACTTTTAAGATTAATTTGTCAACTCACTAACCCCTTTCCACACGAAAAGGCTTTAGTGAACAAATCCTTTTATAGATGAATTGAATAAGAGTAGTATTAATGTGAAATTCAATATGAATGTTTTTTTTTTTTGAAAATTTAATTTTGTGACAAGAATTTATGACAGTTTTCAAGATATTATTTTATCTTCCTTGACAGATGTTATATTAAACTGTAAAAGGAATGAAATGCAAACTTTATTGAAACCCTCGTGATGATTTAAAATTTAAAAATTTCGTATTCATTTTACGTCTTACTCGCATTATTTGGTGTCATTACTTTTCTGTCATATCACAACCAATAATAGAATAAAAACGAGTTCTACCCATATATAAAAGTAATCATTTTACTGTCGACCAAAACATGTCAAAAAAAAGTCTTATCTTCTTCATCCGTGTGTGTGTTAAGTAGGTGTATTTTATTTCCATGAAACATACATACACACTTGCACATTATGTTTCCATAAATTTTTTGTAGGATTATCTTTCAGGTTGTTCTACTTTATGCTTCATCATTTTCTATCAATCTTTATTTGTAAAATCCTTTTTTCGATAATGGTTTCTGCTTAAATTAAGGCAGAATCATTTGCTCTGCTAGCTATAAGAACAATTCGATTGATAACGACAAATTGAATTTTTCTTGAAATACAAAATTAAGAATGGCTCTGTCACTAGCATACATTTTTTAATGGCAAACAAATGATGAGTTGAATTTATTTATAAAATAAGAAGATAAATACAAAAAAAAAACGTATACAATTGGATCATTACACGTCACACGAACTTGTTTTTGCTACACAAATTTGCTACAACTTATCTGAAGTTTTTTTTGGAACAGTTCTTCTAATAACCACTCCAAAATATGAAGAAGTTAAACACTGAAAACATTTTGCGTTCATAAAATATGTTAAAGTATCATCAATAACTGAATTTTGAATTCTGATTTATGTTCTGCCAATTCTGGAGACTATTCTAACTAGTTGCTTAATAGGTACAAACTGCGTTACATACTTTAGTTCCAGCTTTTGATTATTCCCTCCATCATTAAGAGAATACCATGGTCGCTTTGTTGGATATAAGGGGAGCTTTTATCAATGTGGACACATCTGTAATCGCATCTCCAATGAAATTGCTGAAGGTAGATGGTTCACTTGGTGAATTGATTATCAATTTAAAACTGGGCGGCTTTTTTGCTAGAATCTCTCCTTCCTTGGAACTTGATAGTTAATGAGATGCTAACATGGCTTGCAGCGGAGAGTTTCAGGGTAAATTGCCTCTGCGGACGATGTTGGATGTTGCTATTGCCGTATCAGGAAACCATCCTTCTGTCTTAAAAGAACTCTTACAAAATACTTTAAATAAGCTAACCGACTGGGTTGATTGGTTTGGTCTGGGTGTCAACCCTCATAAAACAGGACTTGTTCTATTCTCAAAGAAATATAAAACCCTAATGTAGATCTTCCTTCTATCAAAGGCATTCCACCACTATTATCCATTGATCAAGCAAAATATTTGGGACTTATTTTGGACAAAAAGTTAAGCTGGAAACCTAATATACTTACAAGTGAAGGAGTCAAAAACGCCACAGTGGCACTTTTCTCTTGTAAAAAAGCCTTTGGGAACAAATGAGGCCTTCAACCTGGTATCACTCACTGGCTATATACTTCGGTGATTAGACAATATGGTGGACTGCTCCAGATAAAGCGGCAAAGGACAATCGGCAAAACTGTATGGAAGGTGGTCTCGGAACCAATAAAAACGATTAGTATGTCATTGGAAATGTATTTTCATGCACTACAATAGTCACTATGGCAGTTCATTTCAAATCACTGTTTGAAAAAAGTTATTTACTAACCAGGGCTTTGTTTTGGTACATTTTAGTGTGCAAAAAATGTATACAAACTGGTCTTACCAATACCAATAAGATGTATGTCGTTGAAAAGGTATTTTTATGAACAATAATAGTTTTCATAACAACTTATTTAAAATCGCTGTGTGGAAAAAGTTATTCGCTGTTTTAGGGAATTTTGGTACAGATAAAATTTATGGAGCATGGATAACAAGTAGTGGATAACTTTTTTCACACAGTGATTTGAAATAAGCTGTCTCATCAATAATTGTAGTACATAGAATTTTCTTTCCAACGTCATACATCCCGTTGTTATTGGTTGAACTTGCGTTCACACTTTTTGCCCATACTAAAAAAAGCATTTTTTCACATTGAAATGAGCCACAATAATTCATTAGTTTTCGAATAACTTTTTTCACACAGTGGTTTGAACTGAACTACTATTAAAGGTATTGTAGGTAATAGAAATACCTTTTCAATGACATATATGGGGCATTTCACGTGAAGCGGACAATGAAAAAAAGTTGGGTCTTGAAATTCGTTCAATTTGGGGTCACTTGTACTTCTTGTGATACTAAACATACATGAAGAAGGATTTTGAATTTTGAGGCCTGGTGCTGGAGTTATGATGTATATATAAAGTTAGCAGGACACTTTTTGGAAACTCATGTTAAAAACTATCCTATCATTAGTTGCTACTTAATTGCGAATTAGTTACGCAAACAAAATTTGTATTGCGTTTTAGGTTTGCGAAAAAATTTGTGTCGTGCCAAGTTCATATGAAGTTAGCAGGACACCCATTTTTCCTAAACCAAAAAAGCAATTAATTTTTTGTTTGCGTAACTAATTCGCAATTAACTAATGATAGGATAGTTTTTAACATGAATTTCCAAAAGTGTCCTGCTAACTTTATATACTAGAGTTATGGGCCTGTAAAGTTGCGGCAAGCCATGGCGTAAAGTTTGAAAGAAAAATGTTTATAAATTAAATGAAGGGATAGGAAAATTATTTTAATACTGGAGTAAATGGTAAATTAGATGTTCTTTTCATTAATGAAATCTAAACCGGAAATCCGTTTTTTTAGGTAGAAAACCGGAATTTAACATTTCAAATCAGATTTTAAGAAACTTCGACCATTTTAATTTGTTTTGTTTAGGTCTCAAAATTTAGCTAATACAATATAAAAACTATATGCCAAGTTTCAGAGTGCGATCTCAATTCGTTTAGAAGATACATAACTATTAGTGCGTGGCTCTCATTAAAAAAACTGATTTTTTGTATTGTTATTAAAGAAAATTGTTGTAAAAATAGTAGGAATGAATTATTAAGAACACAAATGTTTCAGATTTTTACTAATGCTACTGAAAAATTCTTGAAGTTTTACTGGTTTATTCAAACAATAGGTACAGCAATTTCCAAATTGTCTTCCGGAGCTATGTAACGTTATAAGCCACTTTGAAGAGTTGTATCCTCTCAACTATTAAATGTATCAATATCACATTGTTAGCTACATTGAATAACTTGAGATCATCTGCAAATAACAGAAACCGAAACTATTGAAACAATTCAGTCATATCAATAAATAACAAAAAGAACAATGGACCAAGGTGGCTACCTTATGAGGAAAACCCAAAGTAACATTTATTGCACGAGAATATACACCACAAAAATTCACATACTGTCTGATAGATACGGAAAAAATCCGCTTTAAAAATTACCTCGCACTCCAATTTTCTGTAACTTAAAAGTAAACAACCCAATGTCAACTCTGTCAAAAGCCTTACTGAAATTAGTGTAGATTGCATCAACTTGGTTTCTATTTTCATTTCAGTTAAAAGAAAAGAAGTGTAGTCAGAAAGATTGGTTGCAGTGGACCTTTTTTAAAAAAAAACCAAGTTGATGTTCACTTAAAACTGGCTTCAACCCTACACACAATCTATCAAATATTAGCTATTCAAATACTTTTGGAATGGCCGATAATATTGCAATTCCTCTGTAAATTTTTAAGTCCGACCTGTTGCCACTTTTAAAAATTGGAATAAAATATGATTCACGCCATAATTCTGGAAAAACACCACACTCCCAAGATTTATTAAAAAGTTTCAAAAGGGGTATTGCGAACGTGTCTGCCGTCTTTTTCAAGAAAAGTGGGGAAATATCATCAGGTCCAGCACCTTTGTTGACATCTAAATTTTTTAATGCAAGCACCAATTCTTCAAGATCAATTGAAATTTGAGAAAGGTTAACAACGTTGCTTGTCATGTGACTAAATTTATCATTGTTGAAGCTTCTATTGGCTCAGTATAAACTGATTCAAAAATTGATGCAACATATCACATATTTCATTTGAGTCTGAGTAAATTTTATCATCAAAGCTCATTTTTCTTTTGTAGTTAATAAATTTATAAAAATGGCGAGGATTTGATTTTATGATTGAAATGTCAAAAATCAAACATTCTTGAAAATCTAATATAAACTAACCTTATCTTAGTTTCCTACTGTTGAGATTCTGACAATAAAATCCTCAAACCATCATTATCATTATCGTTATCATCACTATTTACGTCTTTTGAAAATGAACTTCTGGCTAAAAACATCACAATTTTGTTCAGTAACAGTTCAGTAATCAACTACAATTATTTTTGTCTGTTAATTAATTTCGTCAAGGTACATAATTACTGCATTAATTTGTTTTTAGATTAAAGCTTATTTCATGCGCAAATCCTATAAGTTTTTTTTTACCGGAATTAACCGAACAAAAGGTCATATAGGAGTGAAAAGACAGATCCACATGACCACAATGGTTTTTCTTAACGTCTACTTCTGCTGGACCATATTATAATTTTACTGGAGATTCATGCTACATTAAATTTCAGCCGTCAAATGAGTGTTTATTGACTTTACCTTTTCCTCTGGCTAAAAATACATTTCTACCAACGACGACATCCAAGTGTGTAGGTAGTATATTCCAATCTAGAAAATATAGGTAAATGAATGTCCAACATTGCCATTACCCCTACCATTTCAAACAACCAATTTAATAATTTTGGTAGAATATTAAACACATGCTGCCATCTACGTACTAAATAAATATTTTACTTAGGTTTGGAAATGGTTTATCGTGGTGCTAGTGCTGGTGGTGGTGATGGTGGTGTATAGAAGTTTTGTTTTAATCTGAAAAATTAATGAACGGCAAAAGCAGCACTTAGGCCATAACTTTATATAAATCCTACCCCTCTCTGAAGGTATTTAGGTATGTATGAATATATGTATATATTTATAGAGAAAGAGGCTTCTTTCACCATACATTTAAAGTGTATCTAGAAAATACCTAATGTTTAAACAGCTCGTCCGTAGAATGCTTTTAAATCATAGTTTTCCATAAAATTAGGTCTACAATTACGTGACAGAAATTCCATCTAGACCGACACACAGGACGTCATATATACATATATTAAGGTATGTGTGTGGAATCAAAGAGCACATCCTCCCCGGTTGTCAAACACGCATCTATATACAATATTTATATAGATAGCTCCATCATTTCCCATTGAAAAAGGGATCAGATACCACCGGTATATATATATGGTCTGGTGAAATACTTCAAACATGCCTTGAATACTAATTATTCCAAAGTAGGTCCAATCATTTTATCTTAATTATTTTAAGCATGTAACTTAGCTAAATTAAAAAACATTAAAGTTTAAACCTAGCCCACTTAAACAGAAACATAAAATAAATATTGAGAAAAAATCCTGCCATACCAGTCGTATTGTATATAGGTTCAAGGACATGCAAATAAATCCAAACGGATGTATGTATGTAGGTATTCCAATACTAAAACACAATAACAAATAATGAGTTTTTCTCTTTTGGCACTGTTGTTTGAGGCACATTATTATAGAAGCATGAACATGTGTGAGGAGATTTATATTATTTGATGAAATGCAAAGCAAAAAATGTCCTCGTCTACAAAAACTCATATCCGGAAAGGATTTATTCTCAAATATATAAACAAATACAGAGTAGGTATTCCTACCTACAAATTATTCAAATAAAAAAGACAGTCGCTTTCAAAGCATTTTTTTTTAACATTTTATATAAATCTGTATTACTGTTTTGTCATACAAATAAAATAAATATGCACGTTGCGTAATGGGTTGCAAAGTCTTTGATGTAAGTGTAAAGAGGTCAATATTTTTCAATTAAATGAATACAACAAAATGGGCCATATTCATAGAGACATTGTTGGTAGGCAAATCTGAAGTTAATCTTATGGAAACTACATCAGGTAAACTCCAGTTTTCAGTTTTAGTACATTTCACTTTATTTTTTGTTCTTTAAAAGTTGTAGCAAAATGCTTTTACTGATTTTACACTCTGACTAAATGAAGCCAGAAACACAATTAAAAAATTGTTTCCAAGAAGTTATAATTTTTGAAAATTTTCTAAAAAAAAGAATCACATTTGACAGAGAATCACCCATAGCAACTTGTACAGGTATTTATAGTGCAATGAAACAATTATTATGGGCTTCCCTGCATTAGATACAAACCTATGTCTAAACAACAAAAAATAGCACTCAGTGAGACCTTTTCAATGATTTAGGTCAAAAAGTATTACAACCTTTGGGACGAAATTTTAGCAGGAAAAGAGTTTTAGTGCAGTGCAAGATTTGTTGAACTATAACACTTTCTCTGTAAGAGATACAGACTTACAAAAAAATTTTTACTCATTGAAATCTTTCCAATTATATAACTCATAAGTGTGTCAACGCAACTCATACAATTATGCTCATTCTCTTGTATCTGCAAAATGCTCAATTTACAGTTTGACATATTAAATTTCTGGGATCAGCCACATTATAAATACATGGGTCAATATTTCAAAATATTAATATTTCAGTCTCCTTCATTTTTGAACCGAAGTACAAAATTTTATTATAAGTTTGTAAATTGGATGGCTTGAAACAAACGGGTTCTAATATTCGCTCTAGAAAAAATAAAGTTTAAAAGAATGTCATACCCGCTATCTCCATTTAAACACCCAAAATGTCATTCCCCTGTAGTGTCCCCAGTCCCACTTATCACACTGTCTGAATTTTAGCAACGAAACAAAAAACGGTACAAAAAATCTAATGATGCAGTCTTTTTAATAATATATGCATCCTAACTAAAAAATAGTTAAATGATTTTTAGTTGCTTTATTTTTTTAAATAGTAGCTATTTAGTAAGTGTCCCCCATAAATTGATCATTTCTATCCCACCAAGGGAAATTTAAAAAAAAATATATATAGGCTCAAAATAGAAAACTGATTTTTTTGTTGTTTAACGGTACAGAATTGCTCTTTATGAAAATTGAAGTAAGGGTTTCAAAAAAACTTTGTTGTCTTTTTTATTTCAAGTTAAGGCAATGATTTTGTTTTTCGTCAAGCAAAATTGTCATTCCTCTAACGCGTGTTTTTTACTAAACCGTGTGGTATAAGAACTAAAAAGTTTTACTCGCATGTGTCTTTGACAAGAGCCTACGTGAAAAATAATATAAAACATCTAATTTTCTAATAACCTCCATTTAATTCTCATAAAACACCCTTCGAAGTCATTCCCCTAACATCAATTTTTGTGTCATTCCCCTGACTTTCAAGTTTTCATTATAATGATTGATTGCGTTTTGGTAACTCTAGAAGAATCAATAATATTACATTTAAACATATTTACAGTATTTTTAGTAGTTTTGAATTTTTCACATTTTCTCGGTCAAAATATCATAAAACAAATACGATTATTACTATAAAAAGTTTAGTCTCGCAAAATCCTTGAATCATGAGAGCAAGTTCGTGCAATATAGTCGTGGATGTTATTTTTCATGTTAGCATTTGTTCTCTCTTTTCTTTACACTCCTGAAACCATTCGCCAAATTAAATATCCATCTAATCAACGGAGTAAATATAAATTTTTGTCATTCCCCTCATACAAGTATCATTTCCCTGACTTAAAAAACCGTTAGATTTGATCAAATGTTATGACTCCTTGTTTTAAAGTGGTTATCATAGAGTTATTAAGAGACATAATTGTTCATCTACCAAAATAGGTTCTTTTGAGCGAGGGTCCACTTTGGAGTGAAAAATATTAATGTTTTGAAATATTGACCCACATATGTAAATACATATATTAAGTGAGTAACAAAAAGAAAATGTATGTTTCAATACACGCGCTAGGAAATAACGCCTAAGGAAGAAGCACCCAAATCGGAGGGGACACATCGCTCGAGCTCTCTGTGCACCGCGTCCAGATTGGGAACGTGGCATGGTGTCGCCCGAAGACTCGTAGCACCACTTCAGCGGAGCGAAGACTAACGGCAGGCTGTCAACGGGGGAAAGTCCTTGGCATGATGACCGTGGCATGATGACCCACGAACCTTTCACAAACTATACTCATTGATATCAATTTTGGAAATATTACCCAAAATTGGGGAAATTTCACCCAAATTCTACAAAAACAATCTACATGTACAATATTTGGGTGATATTTCCATTTTGTTATTTGGATTCAAACTTCTAAGTAGATTTGGGGAATATTTATAATTTCTTCTCGGCTTTTAAGTAGAAACACAAATTTTGGGTTGATTTCTAAATCAATTTGAGCGATTTTTCGTAGGCGCTATTTCCTAACATCTTCAATGCATACTCGTACTTAAAATTTCTATTTAATTAAATTTGTATAGTATTTTGGAGTGCAAAATAATGAACGACACGAACCACCAAATATTCATTCAGTCGACGACAGTGTTGTTACTTAATTCCGATACATAATTTATTTAGTTTTTCGCCTATAGCTAATATAATAACAAATAATTCACGGAAAAAACCAAAAACATCAAAAGTTCCGACTGAAACCAGTCTTATGCCTAAGGATAGCCCTGTAATTAAAGTGTATGTATATTAGGGTGACTGTAAGAAATCAATATTCGCAAATTAGTTGCGGGAACCCTAAAAAGCCAACATTTTACACTCATGGAAACACCCAAAGGATAAAGAAATAAAATGCACGACTGGGTCACACGTACTTGCTCTTATGTTGAAGACACTGTGGGTTTAAGAAAATTGTATATAAAAACATGCAAATTAGGAGAGAAAAATGCAGAGAAGCATGAAAAACGGCGTTTAAATTGGCTGAAACAATTCCTTTGACAGTTTGAGCTGAACAAAATGAATGCCATCTTAATTCGTGATTGAATATGATTGTATGGGAACAAAAAATTTTAAATCGTTGGAGTGGTTTTTTAAATAATTATTTTTGTATATATAAAATTCTTAAAACATTTTTAAGAACAAATTTTGGAATGCAAATCTAAAGTATTTATTTATGTGTATATAAAAACAAAATTTGTATATACAAGAATTCATATAAATCCGTTTAGCCGATAACGAGAAAATTCAAAATAAAAAAATACGTTCTATGACAGGTACTATTAATAGTTGCTAAGTGTAAAATTGTATAGTTTTTGGTAGTAGATCGTACTAGTTTTAGTATATAGAAAAAGTTTAATCAAAATCGTAGGAGTCGTTTTTGGGACAAAAAATATTTTCTTTTGTGGTTTTTTAACTTTTGTATGGAAGGTACCGTTTTTTTTCATAAATGTTAAATTTTTTCTAAAAATATTTTAGAGAGTACTTAAAACCTCTCAAGTATCAAGTTCCAAAAAAATCGATCTTGTCGTTTACAAAATATTTGATTTTCCAGAAAAAATTTTTAAATATATTTTAAAAATATTTTTTCAAAAATGTTGGGACACAAAACTATTAATTTTTTTTGGAGGCTTCTGTAGAAAAAAAAAATAGTTGAAATCGGTTGAACCGTTTTGAAGGAAATTGAAAAAATGGTTCTTTGGGAGGTACCATTAATATTCATTTTTGAAAAATGGTTTTCCACCCAAGCCATTACTAAAATAAATTTATTGAATTTTTTTTTAGAAAAGTTGTCGAGCCGTTTTTGAGAAAAATACGATTATGTAAAATTGCTAAAAAAAAATTATACGGCAGGTACCGTTATTTTTGGTTCTAAAAAAAAAAATTTAAAAACGTGTGGGCAGAATCACCAAAAACCACTATGCACCAAGTTTGAAGAAAATCGATCGAGCCATTAAGGCTGTAGACGAACAGACAGACAGACAGACAGAATTGTGCCACCCTCTTTTTTGGTGTTCTTAACCATCGTAATATCATGTTTGATTGTTATCTCAAACATTCTTTTTTGCACGAATCCAAAACTTGCCTTTATAGTACCTATAATCGCAAGTAAAAACTTAAAATAAAATGTTAAAAAAATTGTCTACCCCCTTTTTTTATATCGAATTTTCAAAACCTTATAATAAAAAGACACATTTTTAAACATTCAAAAACAAAATTTTGAAATATTCTTTAAAATTTGTATTTGAAAAATTAGTCTAAATCAAAAACGTTCTATAAGAGGAACTGTTAATAGTTGCTAAGTGTAAAATTTTTTAACATTTCACTTTTTTTATCCGCACTAATTTTAGCATACAGAAAAAGTTTTTAAAAAATCGTAGAAACCGTTTTTGAGAAACAAAAATATTTTATTTAACGGGTTTTTAACAATTGTATGGGAGATACCGCTTTTTCCCATAAAAGATTTTTTTCTTAAAATATGATAAAATATATACCTACCTAAAAAACCTTAAAATACCAAGTTTCAAAAAACAAAATCAAAAATTCAAAAAATATTTGATTTTCAAAAAAAAATTCAACATTTTTTATAAATCCAAAAAATATTTTTTGAAAACTTTGGTAAAAAAAAATATTTAATATCTTTAGAAGCTTCCGTGTAGAAAAAAAAATTAAGTCAGTAGCACCGTTTTGAAGTAAATTGAAAATTTAAAAAAAACATGGTTCTTTGGGAGGTACCATTAAAACCATTTTTAGAAAAATTGTTTGCTATCTAAAGGTTCCCTTTACTAAAAGAAATATATTATTTGTTTTTAAAGAAAATTTGTTGAATCGTTTTTAGAAAAATAAGCTTTTGTAAAAACGTAAAAAAATGGATGAAAAGTACCGTTATTTTTAGTTCTAAAAAATAAAAAAAACGTGTGAGATGAATCACAATAAACCACTTTGTTCCAAGTTTAAAAAAAAAATTGATCCAGCCATTTAGGCTGTAGCCAAACAGCCAGACATACCGAATTGTGAGATCCACTTTTTTCATCTTCCCTATCATCGTAATGACAATTGTGGCCACCCTAATGTACATATTTACCATAACATGTCCCGAACACGTACTTTAATTAACTTCTATATACATTCCATTGTTTATTTTAATTTGTTATAAATGCATAGGTACCTCGGATTTAATTATGACTGATGTGATAATTTTTTAGATAAGGTTAGACACAGGTATGTAAGTGTGATATGATGGGGATCACAATACTTCTATATACATATTCAAATGCTTATTAAAATTAGATCAAAATATTTATTACTAATATGGCATCATATTTATCTATTTTTATTTTTATAAGAATTAAAAATATATGCAACTTACAACCTTAAATGTTTTCGTTTAAAATTATCATACAAATATGAAATAAACAACAAAGGTCATGTGGTAATAAATTCAATAAGCAAAACAATTTTATATGCTATTTTGAAAATGAAAAGGAATGTATTTTTGCTGCATTTTAGACACGTGCTAAAATTTCACAAAATGCTCATTTAAGTGATATTGGGAGTACTAATTAAGAGCATTCGTTTTGTTTCTGTGATAAATAAGAAGTTAATAGTGAGTTTGAATTCTGAAAGTATTTTAATAATTTAGAATGTTATTTATGTTTTGTAATGAACTATTTTAGATAACATTAAAAAATGATTAATTTTGTTTCTATCGGTAATTTTTACTTGAAATTTTATAAATATGTCACGACAAAAGCCCACCACTAACCGAGTTTTAATTAAATTCATTTTGAATTATCTTTTTAAACATAGATTTTAGGAACCATTTGCCCAAGTTAATTAATGTAAAAACATCATGATAGCATGATAGCATACCTTCATTATGTATAATCTTTTTAAAACCACCCTTTAAGTGTAAGAAAATCTTTCCTTGATGTGTAATCGGCCTTAAGTCCTCAAATGATCACAAAAATAAAACAAATGGGCATTCATTTTGTAAACACAAAAAATAAACGTCACGAGAAAATAATTGAATGCATTTTGAAGGAAATTAAAAAACGTAAGTATACGCCACAGTGTACATAATTTTTGTTTTGCCTCCAGTTTTTCGTTAGTCATTTTCCTAGTAAACTCACATTTTTATTTAATTAAATTTTTGCAAAGCCTTATACAAACATCTGTTTAAAGAATAACATACCGTGAAGAAAGAAAAAAATAAATTAAAAAAAATAAATAAATAAATCTTCAAGGCTAGAAATAATTGAAAATGAAGAAGATTCTATGCCTAAATACACCTTATACTTATGTATGTGTATATTTATATTTGTAGGTATTTCAGGAAGAAGAAAAAACAAACTATTAACATAGAATTAATAGTTTGTGTCTTTTATTTTGTTTTGACAAATACAAATTCACGCACATGCTACACAAATACAAACTCAAAATAATACTATGCTAACAAGTTTCATGTTTCTTTTGACACACAAATTTACCCTAATTAGAAATAATTAACATTTCTTGGCATTAAGGCGAAGCAATAAGAAGCAAATGAATTGAAGAACAGAAAAAAAAATCTTATTTAGATAGACAGAGTATGCATGTAAGGAGAGCGTACATACTCGACACCCGTACATACTCGACACCCGTACATATACATATATCCTGTTGACGTTTTTTAATAAAGGTATGTTGGTATGTGCATAAACCTTCTTTGAAGGTTATGTACACTTTCTTTAAAAAAAAAAAATAAAGAAAGTAATCCAAAAAGATATTCATCTTACTTGAAATACTTTTTCTCAACGTCAGAACCACTTTATGAAGGAAAAAAAAATTCAAGTGGGCTCTCTCTCGCATCTTAACAAGGATTCTTTAATCAGCAAAGAGATCAAAGCGACCTTCCTTTTGAAGTCAATGTCAAACATTCAGAGATTCATGAATGAAATTATAAGTTTTTTTTTTCTTTTTGCATTCCGTCTTTGATAAAAATCATTATATGGAGGAATAGATTTAATAATATGTATTACAATCAACTAAACCATCAAAAATATCATGTAGATACGGTTGGAGTCTTGGCCAGCTGAAATCCAATATTGGAGTCCATTTTTTTCAATTTGTCCATGTGGTATTTTAGAATAATGAAATGGTTTTATTTTGATCGAGTATACACGAATATAGGGACTTATCATTTATAATGGACCTGAAGCAAGGAAACATTTTAAGAACTGTTCTTCACTGGGCCCTAAATAAGTTATAAAATGGCAAAATATATATTATAAAGTGAAAAAAATCAATTATCAGTTCGATTTTTTGTTTCATTTGCTGAATTCATTTGTTCATGTTTTTGGTTCAATACAAGTCTGTAAAAATACAATACAAGTCCTAAACATAGTCGGCAGAACCTGTAAAATACAAAAACACTTTCATCAGCCCTTAATCCTCCCTCGATGAACGATGATGACACCAGCATTTATATACATAATGTTACATTGGTGTTGAGTTGGTTAGATAAGGTGAGGTCAACTTTCGATCTGTGAAACGTTAGAACCAATAATAACGGTACCTGCCATACAATTTTTTTAGCAATTTTACATAATCGTATTTTTCTCAAAAACGGCTCGACAACTTTTCTTAAAAAAAATCCAATAAATTTCTGTGGTGTTTGGAGGAAAAACATGATAACTCCACTTTAAAATTTTCGTCTTTGCGTCCACTTTACATCGACCTACAACCTAAACGGGTGAAACGATTTTCTTCAAATTTGAAACATAATTTTTCAAAGGTTATGTTCATAAGTATTCCAAATTTGAAGAAAATCTGTGGCCTCGTTTACACTCTAGCTTGATTTAAAGTGAGCGTAAAGACGCTAATTTTAAAATGGAGTTATCAGGTTTCTACCAAACACCACAGATTTATTTTAGTAATTGCTTCCTGGTACCTCCAAAAGAACAATTTTTTTAATTTTTGATTTTCTTTGAAACGGTACGACAGATTTCAATTATTTTTTTTATACAGGAGCTTCCAAAAAATATAAATAGTTTCGTGTACCAAAATTAAAAACAAAAAAATAATTTTTGGATTTTTAAAAAAATGTTTAACATTTTTTTTTGAAAATCAAATTTTTCGAAAACGACGTGATCGCCTTTTTTTGAAACTTGATACTTAAGAGTTTTTTAGTACTCTCTTAAATATTTTTTGAAAAAAATTTACATTTATGAAAAAATAGCGGTACCTTCCATACAAAAGTTAAAAAACCGCAAAGGAAAATATTTTTTTTGCTTAAAAACGACTCCTACCATTTTGATTAAACTTTTTCCATATACTTAAATTAGTACGATCTACTACCCAAAATTATAAAATTTTACACTTAGCAACTATTAATAGCACCTGTGATAGAACGTATTTTGTTATTTTGAATTTTCTCTATATCGGCTAAATGGATTTAGATCATTTTTTTTTATAAATATACATTTCAGATAAGATTAAATAATATTGCATATAAATATTTTCAAAAAAAAAAAAGCTTTTTAAGTTAAGTTGGGCTTTGTGTGTGTAAATGGAAATCCACACAAGTGCAGTGCATGCTGCAAGTTATACATCAATTTATATTGAATAATTTTTGAATGAACAACAACAACTTGCGTGTGTTACTACCAAGTATATAGGCTGGAGTTATAGCTATTTCACGAGAGCCACCTCGAACATCAGACTCCTTTAGTGGTGCTAAGTCTGGTTATGCTCGTATTAACTGAAAAACTCTTTGCCGTCATCTGGGAGTGAACCATGAACCTTGCAATTCAGAGGCCGATGCACTACAGACCGCGCCACTGAAGCCACATGTTCTGCTCAATCCCAATACAGGTTTTGTTGTTTATCAATTGCAACAGCAACTACCATTTTTTGTTTTTTATTTTTGAATTATTAAAAAAAGTTTCAAGTTTTGTTTTTGAAAATTCGATATCTCAAAAACAGTTTGATAATTTTTTTTTTTCAAATTTTGTTTATATAAACATAAATATATACTTTAGATTTGCATACCAAATTTTTTTCTTAAAAATGTTTTAAGAATTTTATATATAAAATACTATTATTTTTTTAAAACACCGCTCCAACGATTTTAAATTTTTTTTCCCATACAATCATATTCAATCAAGAATTAATATGGCATTCTCTTTTTCCACCTCAAACTGTCAAAGGAGTTTTTTTAGCCAATTTAAATGTCGTATTTCATGCTTCTCTACATTTTTCTCTCATAATTTCCATGTTTTTATATACAATTTTCTAAAACCCGCAGTTCTTAACATAAGAGCAAGTACGTGTGACCACGGAGCTAAGAGAGTTGTCTTGATGAAAAGAACTTTTTTTTCGCCAAATGGGGTCTTTTTCTCCTTAAATCACGAAGAATTGCTCCAACAGGTCAGCACATTAAGCACCAGTAATCGTCTCACCTTTCTCAGGGTAAGTGATATGGAGGACACCTACCGCATCCCAAAAATCTTTCGCCATCACCTTGTTTGCCGATTATCTCACTTTGGCTTGGTTTCACCTGCAGAAGCCCACTGTTTAGACTGTTCTTTGTGCTCTGGTGTGTGGTGATGAATCCATGTTCCATCGACACTCACAAAGT
This sequence comes from Dasysyrphus tricinctus, assembly GCA_963921185.1. NCBI lineage: Eukaryota > Metazoa > Arthropoda > Insecta > Diptera > Syrphidae > Dasysyrphus > Dasysyrphus tricinctus. The sequence continues at coordinate 70,574,054 of OY992532.1, read as the reverse complement.
CAAAAGTCGGCGCAAAAACTCGCTTGGATAAAGATTGAAGCTGGACAACGGTTTCGTGTGTTATCAAATTGTTTACCCGTTTTTGAGATATTGAATTTTCAAAAAATTTATTTGAAACTCTTTTTTAAAAATTTAAAAATTTCTCTTTTGAAAATTTTGATATGCCATATTAATGGCAAAGTATTTTCCTTAACGGTAAAAAAAGTATTTTCCTTAACGGTTTTAAGCTTTTGTATGGAAGGTACTGTTAGCTTTGCAAAATATCTTGAAAAGGTATTAAAAAAACTCTTAAGTACTGAGTTTCAAAAAATATATGACTTCGTTTTCGAAATATTTGGTTTTCAAAAAAAGAAATTTTAAACATTTTTTTAAAAACCAAAAAATATATGTTTGAAAATTATGGTAACAAAACAGTTCATATTTCTTAGAAGCTTCTGTTTAAAAAAAAATTTTGGAATCATAAGTACCGTTTTGAGGATGTTCGAAAATAAAAATAAATTTTTCTTTGGGAGGTACCATTAAAAACCATTTTTTTGAAAACTGGTAACCTATCCAAAGGTGACCTTTACTAAAATAAATGTATTGAATTTGTTTTTAAGAAAAGTTGTGGAGCCGTTTTTAAGAAAAATAAGATTTTGAAAAATTGCTAAAACAAATTTTATGGCAGGTACCGATATTTTTGGTTCTAAAAAAATGAAAAGGAAGAATCACCAAACACCACTGTGCACTAAGTTTTGAGAAAATCGATCCAGTCGCTTAGGCTGTAGCTGAACAGACAGACAGACAGACCAGACAGACAGAATTGTAAGACACACCTTTTCGTCTTCCCTATCATCGTAATGACAAGTTTGATCAAAATCTCAAGTTCAATTTTTTACGAGTGCATATCTTGCCATATAGTACCTACATATACATATATCGAAACTAAAAATGGGGTTTCGTGTAGGTAATTTCACAAGCAAGTGAGGGTGTTAGCCGCAATGCACTTAACAAAACCCCAAATTTATACTTGGCCCTGGGTACGAGTGCCAAAATAATAGCTTCACCATTTCATAGCTATGCCCTCAGAAGGTATAATTATCTAGAAATTAATGAATTATTCGGTTGTAATTTTTCAACACTGATACTGATAAAGTAAGTCATTAACAAGATACCTGATTTGAATACCTTGTTGAATCAGGCAAGGTTGTATGATACCTTGTTAATTTTACCAATAAGTTGCTAAGGTTCAACCCGCACTCAAGAAATGTACTCAAAAAAGCCAGCTGGGCCTTTCACCGTTTACATCCACTGATGAAGAAAAGAAAAGGACTAAGCCAACCAACGAAGTTACTGATCTTCAAGTAGCTCTTACGACCTGTCATCAGCTACTCCTTCCCAGTCTGGTTTTCAATCTCGAAGACAGCCATGAAGGAGCTTCAAGTATTCGAAAGGAAGATTCTCAGAATTTGCACCGGACTATACTTTGACCGGCAGCGGCGGAAACACTACAGGAACGAACATCTCTATTCCGAAGCCAACATAATCCCGCTGGACAAATACCTAGTCCTTTCAGCGAAGAGACTAGTACGGAATATCATCGACCACCCGAATCAACTAATGAGAAGGATTACCACTGAACAACGACATCCGGAGCCAAGGTACCTAAGTGTAATGGAAACTCTTGATGACAACATAATCATGGACAACTAAGGAAGCAGTCTCGTTCTACGCTGACATTGGGTCAGCCTTCTACCGTGGCTAAACGCCAACACTTCCCCCAACCTACACCAAAAACACCATTGACAACCGGGAATGAACACCCTGAGGACGATTAAGTCAGCCGACTTTTACTTTAAATTTTTTTGACATGTAATTTATAAATCCATAATTTGTTAAACTAAAGACATTGTATAACTTTAAACCCCCTATGTGCCAAAAAATGTAAATTTATCATAGTATCATGTTAGTTATAAGCCAGATTGTATATATTATGTTCAATAAAAGAAATTGAATTGAACTTGTTAATTTTACACTGCCATAAGGTAGTAATCTTGTAAATTTTAAATGAAAATCTTGTTAGTTTAATATAACTCAATGTTGAATCAACTATGTATTCCTGTTAAATTTGCTGAACATACTATAATTTCAACTATGTTGACTCAAGTAGCTTATATCAAATAAATCCTATGACAATGTAAAGCTTGTGGATGTTATTTTATTACTGGTGTTATGTTAAAATGAACCAGCAGAGTGCTACTTTTACACGAGGTTATTCTAATAATTCAACTGGTAGAAAGTGTAAAAGTAACCATATATAAGACATTAAGGAAGAAATAGAAATCAATTAGTTACAATATTTAAAAAAAACATAATCTTGGTTTAGGTTAACACTGCGTTTTGGTCAAAATTTCAAATTTACTAGAATCTAGTGTTGAAATAACAGGACATCTACTTGAATTAATAAGAATAAGACCACCGGGTTAATTAATTACTGAATAAAAGGTTATTGAAATCAGGTAAATTTCTGTAGCTCTATATGGGATAAGGCAACATGTTAATTAAATAAGGGCTTTGTTAATTTTTACTTGAGATTTTTTTTTCCGAGTGTTTTTTATGATTCTCAATAAATATCCGGTTTTTTCATACGAAATCTGTAAATGAATTTCTGTGAGTATAATTGAGTACATTACCTGTTTTTTTGAATGCTTTTCTATTTAAATTTAGGGTGTTTTTTTAATGAGAAACTTTCATTTTCATTTTTCTCGGAATCAACCCAATTGAATCTAAGCCGTTTCTTTCGTAGACCCTTCAGCTTTAATAAGAATTTTTGATTGACATTTTGAGACAAAATTAACAATTTTTAGAATTCAGAAAAAAATAATTTAAATCCCTTCCTTTTCGTAAACAAGTTCACAAGAAATCTCTCTCAAAGTTAAAATTTTACCTTCACAATTTTAATTTTAATATGTATGATATATACATATTTCAGCATCATGTTTCAAGAGAATTCTTGAATCCAATTTCATTTAAATCTCGAGTCCTATGCGGGATTTGATTTTTCAAAATTGATCAATTTTTCTCAGTAGAAAAAAATTTCTTTTAATCTCTTTTATTTATAAAAGCACGTGTCACATGTTTTTTTGTTATACTGCAATGAAATATATAATTAAAACCGACAAAAAAACGTGGCCGAGACACTTGGCACACATAATACGTGTTAATTATTTCCCTCATAACACCACCACAACTAGAACAAATCAGTGTGGTTGAATTTAGAATGTCACCTAGAATTTTATTTCTAAACAAAAACAACAAAGTTTTTTTTTTTAAATAGCAACAAACAACTATAGAGGAATCCATAAAAATGCATCCAATCTAGGGTAGGTATATTATGAAAGGAGAAAATTCTCCAAACCAATATACAATGTACAAATATAAGCAACTATGTATGATGGTATGTACATGGCGTCTGTTATCGTTTCGTCTCGCCACCCTTATACAACATGAACCTCACAATTTTAATAGAAAATCAACGCCATAGTTGCATACATATACACAAATATATATACATAGGTACTTGTATAATTTTTGAACAAGGTGCACATGAACGAAGAACCAATTATGCAATAAGTTACATCTTTTGAAACCCTACTAGGGCACAAGCCGATGAAGATGACATTTTTATTCTCTGCCACCCTCCACCCAATAACGCACAAGCTCTATACAGAAAGTTTATCGCGAGGAAAATTCTTTTTATCCCCAAGAAAGAGGTGCAAAATTTTCGAATGAAATATTACACAAGGTAAAAGTATGAATAGTTATTGAGAACAAATTATATTCGAAACATAATTTTTTAAATAATTGTAAACTTCATTACGATGTGGAATTGAATTTCATTCACAACAACAGACTGAGAAGAAACGACCAATCAATCCAAGTCTCAGGAACATTAAGACAATAACGATGTGGTATTGCCAACAATACTCTTTTATAGATCAGAAGGATTTAAAAAAAAAGTCTTTAAGAAGAGTATAGACTATGCAAGATATTTTGAATTAAAATATAATTTTCTACTATTCCTTTTCCAATGCCATGCCGTATTTTTAAGAAATAAGTTCCCAAAACAAATGAGAATCAACAAGAACGAACTATTAAAATTAATTTTTTTTAATATTTCGAAAAATTACAGAATATGCATTGGTTTTGAAAAACTTGAATAACAGCATTTTTTCGGACTAAAATTAAAACATATTTTTTTTTTTAATTCACCTTAGCCCTTATCTTAAAGAAAAGATCAAATTTAAAAGCCTATAACTAAAAGAGAAATGGAACTTCTTAATACTTTGCACTGAAAATCTCTACCTTCATGGTAAATCCAATAAAAACAAAGTTGGTAACTATGGGTATTCAAGACAAAATGGAATATAATCAGCGGATTTTGTTGCTGTATCGTACGCCTCCATATCGAAAAGACCTTTCATAAGTTCAAATCGTCTCCTCCAGTCGAAGGTAGACCCACATAATGGATGCGAACCTGACACACTTCCATCGAGTGGCAACAGCGACCAGTGTCGTATAGTTTTTTTTTGTATCCAGAACTAAAAATCGACAATATTTTACGATATGAATTATTTCAGATTGCAATATACGTTTTATGTGCGTATACCAAGAGTTTAGAACGACAATGTTTCGCCGCTTGTGCCCTCATCAATGTGGTCTTGATTATTTGAGTTTTGTAGCAATTCCCATTGTAATTGATTGTGACTTTCAATTAATTATAGTCTAATTGAGAATACGTAAACTTATTCCTCTTAAATATTTTGTTTTCTCTTTTTTTTCTGTTCGAAAATCTGTGAGTAATTTAAATTTGACGTTTATGAAATTTGTTAATTAAATAATTAAAACCCACAGCATTTAAATATACAAACAGTTTGTACATAATATTAATAAGTTCACATTTCGCAAAAGTAGGCTTTTATGGTGTGATAATGTTTTTAGTGATTAACAGTAATTAAGGTCGATTTTATTATTGTTCCATGGCCGACAGTATTAAGACAGATTTTATTTTGTTAGTACTTCACATAAAAACACAATGATTTGTTTATTTTGAGGTTAATTAAATTTGATTGAATGTAAGCTTATCGACTTATTTAACAAAAAACCATTAACGTTCATGATGTAGTTTCTTTTAAAGCAGTGTTAAAAGTAAACATACAATTATAGTTAGCGTAAGACTGGATCAAATGAATTGCGATTGTGGTTCAACACTATAATCAAGTTAATAAAGCTTTAAACGGTTTGGATCTCAACTATTACTCGGCATTCTGCAGACAATCGAATAACCAACAAACAAAAATCTGCTAATTGAATCAAGGCACGTGTCTAAAATAAGTTTGTACTTATTTCAAGGCCAAATACTGACTCTGACCAATTGTTGTGCAAAAAAATTCAAAGATCGTTTGTGGAATGAAAACAAATTGTGAACTTGCATAGAAGAAGAAATTTGACATTGCAATCCTAAGCACACATGAATTTGCCAAAGCTAGAGAGAAAGCCATGTGATTGAAAAACTATCCACTCCGTGTATTCTGCTACCACCAACGACGCGAACAATCAGTTGATCCAGTTACTCGACAACAACTGAGAGGTTTATAGAAAAGAGGTGTTAGAAAATTGCATCAATGACAAATTTTAAAATTGAAGATTTTGGGTAGAAAAAGTGAGCATTCGCAGTCTAGTAGGAAAAGTTAACATGGTTAGGTTAGGTAGTAGGGCTGACAGTTGATCTTGTTACCGTCACACTTAGATCTATGTAGATCCGTTGTGATACCCTAGGAAATTGTATTCCACTCAATTTAAAAACCTATGTGTTCTGTTAGCAGTCAAGCCATTTAGAGGTGTTGATGAAATTCAAAAGGCTATTAGCCGAAGCTCTAGAAAGTTCCCCTAGGTCGTCATAGAAATGATATCCTGGGTATTTCTTTAAATGACAGAGCTGGGTAGTGGCAAAGGATGTGTAAGGTATCCTCATGTGCTTCTTCGTCGCAGCACCCTCTGCTAAAGTCGTCAGTACTGAGCCTCATTTTCTTTTTGTGGGATCTCAGTAGGTTGTATCTGGTGATTATGCTGACAAGGGAATGGAGATGTTGCTTATTTTTCATTTGCATAATTGTGTTTGTTCTCTGCTTATTGAATTTTGGCCATAACTTTCTAGTTGTGCCGCATGTTTCAAGCAGATTCCATCTTTCATTGGTTTTTTCGGCCTCACTTGAATTAAGTGATGAACCCGTTCTCGCCAGCTCATCAGCTCTCTCGGTTCCCTGTACATCACTGTGACCGGGAACCCAGCAGTGTCAAATGTTATGCTGCATGCCAAGAACCCTAAGCTCTTCGCGACAGCAAGTCACAAGCCTCGAATGTATCTCGGTGGCAGAAATTTCATTTATTGCTGCTTGGCTATTAATAAAGAAGGTGATATCAGCTCGTGGTATCGCCATCATTGATATTTGCGTAGCTGCTTTTGTCACTGCAAAGACCTCGGCTTCGAAGACTCTGCAAAAGTCCGAAAGTCTGAAGGAGCTAACTAGTCCTAGAGTTTCCGAGAAAATTCCTGCACCAACTCCAGTTTCCATCTTCGAACCATCAGTGAAGACAGTTATCGTAGATTCATTACTGAAAGGTTGGTTGTTTTTCCACTCCTCTCTATTAGAAAAAGAGGTAGTGAAGGGTCTGTTGAAGTTTAAATGGGTGTTGTCGTTGTGTAGTCTGTGCAAACATTATTTAACACATATCTCTGCAGAATCTGAGTATGGCCCGATGTGCTTTGCTTCCAGCATTTAGTCTGGCTTAGCCGCAGGGCACTGTATGCTACAGATTCTTGCACGAATAGATCTAGGGGTCAAATTTAACAGAAACCAACCTAAAGAAAATAAAATAATCAAAGATTTCTAAATTTTTTAATAAACTCCGCATACTTTTTTTTTTTTTTTGATGGAAGGATAGGGTCAAGACAAGACATGCATAGACAAAATATAGAGTAAAGAAAAAAGGCTGTAATATGGCATGTTCAAAAGTAATTTCTGTTCAAAATTGACAGAAATATCAGATATGCCCATTTTACCTGGTGTTTAGAGAGGAATGTAGCAGTGAAATTTTAGCGCGACCTGCGTATTAGGTTTAAATAAGCATAATGTAGAGTTAGTAAGTAAAAGGGTTAGAAATTAACCCTTTTTCAACCTGTTTGTGAGAACTAACAAAGCATATATGAACATACAAAGCTAAAACATACATCAATTGTTTACAAATATGCTATTTTATTTCAAAACTCACTTAACTGTGAAGGATCTCAGTGTGAGATGCACCTGGTTGTTCCAGCTAAGCGTGCATCGTAGTTGCCAGGGTTGTCAGATTGGGCAATTTATCACAAATTGGGCTATATTTTTCCTAAACTTGCGACAGGAACTTGTGAAAAGTAGCCCAATTTCATATTACTTCTATTACTTTTAAGAAGATTCGTTACATAAAGCTCAACGATATATTTAAATTCGTCCAGATTTTAAGGTTTTTCCCTTGGAAATTATTCCAAAAAAAACAAGAAAAACATGGAATTGATTAGTAATTCTATAGATTTTTAGATGAGATTGGGCTAGTTTTTGGGATACATTTAGGGCAGAGATTTTAGGCTATAAAAATTCTGAAATTGGGCTGCACAAGTGCTTCTTGACCTTGCTGTTGCATATAAAATCCATTGCAAAGAATTGCGTGACCGTCTTAAGGCCTCAAGCCAACCCTTAACAATTTAATTGAACTGTTTCAGGCCAAAAGATTCTCCTTAGACCAAATCTTCAGAGTGAAGCCAATTTTGGAAAACCTAATCTTCTCATCAACTTTAAGAATTCCAAAAATACTGATGTTGCTTTGTCGTGTGAAATAAGACAATATTATTTAGTACAATGTGCAACTAGAAATAGGTCTCCTGAACTATTCCAACCATGCACAGGGTTTTGGCACGGAGTGCATAAACATATGTTTTATTCAGTCTCATTCTGGAAGCGATAGTACGTAGGGTAGACACTTATATATGTTGACAAACAAACTAGGGAATGCGACTTATATAATATCACACTGTTTAGCAAAATTTCAAAAAGTGTATGTTTAGCTTATGTACACGTTTGCACAGTGTTGGGTTGATAGTTGGTTCATGTCACATCTATACGAAAACACTAAACGTTCAACTTTAGGGATAGCTTTTTGCTTAGAATATTACCAGCAAGTTTGTATCTTTGAGCAATTATGTGCTTTGTTAATTGAAAGTAAAGATGTTAAAAACAATTAATTCAAACGTTGTTTCAAGTTTTAATAACCTATTTTATGGCCGATCAAAACAAAAATGGTGTTTCTACATGTGCTCAGAAGTGAGGATATATCGTAGTTTTTTCTATCGTCTATCGTGGAATTATTTCTATCACTGTACCCCACACGTCCTATTTACCCAGTTACCGGCTCTTCCTTGTAAACAAGGCCGTAGCCAGGGGGATCACAGGGGTTTGATCCCCCCCCCCCGAAATTTTTTGAGAAAGACATTTGTAAATAATACTTTTCCATTTTAGTATGAAAGTTGTACTCAAATTTTTGCGGTACCTAGTTATTAATTAATTTAATTTAATTAAGCTCACTATTTACATAATTTTTAATGAATAAAGGTACCTTTCTACCATCATGATTTCTTAAGTCAGCTTAAAATGAGATTAGTGTATTCTGATTCCCTCAGTTCTTGGCAAAAATTTAAAAAGAAAACTTCAATTTTTAAAAAAAATTTGGATCTTGACAATTTAATGTTTAATGGCTGAATGCAAGATATGGTACACAAAATGCCATACACAAAATGATTCACATACACAAGCTTCTTAAAATTTTGGTGACTCCAACGGTCTAAACATGCACATCGGAAAGAACTTTTTCGACAAACTTAAACTAAGGAGATTCTACCGATGAAGATAAACTTTTAAGGTTGGAGTTATTGTCAGCTCATCAACAAATTGACACTAACATTGAAGAAGTTAATATATCTCTCATAAGAGTGAGTTTTGGGTACCAAATTAAATGTTTGACGTTTAAGCAAAGTTTACAGTTCCCATGCAAAAGAAAAATCAATTTTTTTTAAATATTTGTTCACATATTCTGTGCTCAATTTTGTATAGTATTTTAGACTCAAAACGTTTGCCTTTTCTTAGGCCAACATTTAACTCCTTATTAACAAATTATAGGCCTAAAAATGGAAAACAATACATTTTGGATGCAAAAACAATTTGCATGGAAGTAATGCTGTGAGGTGAATATATTTTTTTGTTTGGAAGTGTACATATTTTTTATTCACCACACTTTATCTCACGCAACCCAATTGCTCAATGGCATGGTAGTTCTATGACAGCATTGGTTCCTTTTGCATGAATCTATGTATAAGCGAATCATGCAAAAAAGTAATTTTGTATTTCACCTCAATAATTTTTGACATGCGAAAATATTTGCATAGATTTTCGCACAGGAATTGTAAACTAGGCTTTATAGCGACGTATCTATTTTCGCTCAAAAAATGCGTTTGGAATTTGTATTTTGCTTTAATATAAAAAAATCGTTTACAGCACGGACATTTTTTTTTTTTTAGTATAATTTTTTTTCACCACCAACCTTTTATTTTTTACTCAACAGAACTGTTAACTCAGCTTAAATGGTGAAGTATTTTTTCGAAAAATTATATCCCCCTCCGAAATAATTGTCTGGCTACGGCCTTGCTTGTAAAGATACCATAATGTCAAAATTTCTTCCATTTCGTACCACTTATGACTTCATCCAGTAAATTGTTTCTAGTTTGTCAGCGTTTAGTTCGCAAAAATGACAAGAGTAACTAATGTATAATTTCGATCGATTATACTTGCACCATGTACCTAAATATTGTACTGACACCGTTTTGCAAAATATGACAAAATACAAAACAAATATGTAGTTAAATTGTTTATTCTTTTCTGCCAATCTTCCTGCATATTCAGAGAGCCATTTTAATGATTTTGTATTTAGAACGAATGTGGTCACTTTTTGGCACAAAATTCTGGCATGTAAATTCAACATATGGCTGAAAACACACCAGTTCGTGCTCAGTTAAAACGTTTTTAATGCATAAGGCAAGGAAATGTGCGCAGATATTTGCTTTGTTTTTGTCTGTTTCGGGTGCGTTAGCTCATAAAAATCCATAATTTGTTCATAAGTCAGAAAAAAATGTTTTAATTGATTTTGTGTTTTTGCAGTCTTCAAATGTCTATATTCTCACTAAAATAATCTAAAAGAGAGTAATGCTTGCTACATTTCGATCTAACGCTAATCTCGGATTTAATAAGATTTACCTCAAATCTTCTTTAAATCTCGAAGATTTACAATACAAATCTATTTCGTAAATCTTGAAAACTAGAAAAATAAATCTTGTTTAATCTTCCTAGGACAAAAACTTTTACAAAGCGAACTTATCTGTTCTCATATGCCGCTGAAGGTTTCATTCATGGCTGAATTCAGTTCTTCACATATGAAACATTCTGTCTCACTTCGTCTTCATAAGAAAAAATGAAACATCATATACATTGTTAAAGGTGCTGTCAAATTAAATCTTTTTTAAATCTTTTTGTGCGGTGGAAACACCAAATAGATTTATCAACTTGAACTGAGATAAGCCTTTGGTGGTAACATAGCATAAGAAAATCTGGATTAATCCTGATGGGTAAAATTCAACTAGTAAAGCTTATTTTGAAATATTGGTGTCCCTCGCCATATTTTGAAAATATTTAAGCATTTTATTAACTTTAATTTCTTGTTTTATAAAGCAAACTCATTGTGTACGTCTCAGCAGAACCAATTTGCATTTACTTGAGATGTATGATAAGTGTTTATTGCCATCATTTTGAATTATATACCTACCTACTTGGAATAGATTTTGTATATCCAAATATTTATTTCTCATATTTAATTGAAACATTTAACGTTTATCAATAAGTCATATCAACTTTTTCTTTTCATTTCAGATAGCGATGGATCTATAGCGGCTCAAAAAAAAAATAAATAACTATTAAACACTTCAATCATCAATGTAAGTGCTTTTGACATATTTATAAACTATTTATTCGTTATAAATTACGTATTTTTAAAGTTTAAAAATTATTATTTTTAACACGTACAGTGGTGGCCATAGAATTAGAAACAAGAATTTTGTAACAATGTTAAATTGCATAAGTTTTTTTTAGGAAATTTGTTGAGGTTGGATAGTTGTTTTTTTAATAGACCATGACATATAGTACACTTCTGAATATTTTATAAAAAATAAAAGCGTGACACTAACAGTAGAAAATTAATATTATTTATTTAACCCAAATCGCACCTGGCCATACAATTAGAAACGCAAAGAAAAAATTGGTATTTCATAAAAAATGTTCGATGAAAAATTAATATTTTGTAGGGAATCCCTTATTTTTTGTCACTGCAGCTAATCTTGCCTCCATACTTTCTACCAAGGCGCGGCATCTTGATGGGGGTATACTCGCCCAGACCTCCTTTATATTTTCAAAAAGTTCCTCAGAATTCTTTGGGTTCTTGAACTTTAGCCTTCTCTCCACGTCTGCCCACAAGTTCTCGATAGGATTCAAGTCTGGACTTTGGGCGGGCCAATCAAAAACATTAGTTTTTGTATCAAAAAACCACTGCTTAACAATCCGTGCTGTATGCTTTGGATTGTTATCGTGCTGGAAAACATAACTAATGGGCATGTGTGCAAATGAATAAGGCTCCATGACATTTTCCAAGATGCCTTTATAAATATGTTGATCCATTCGACCATTTATTCTTACTATTGGGCCAACTCCATGCCACGAGAACGCACCCCAAACCATTATGTTTCCTCCTCCATGCTTAACGGTCTTTAAAGTATATTAAGGATCCAATTCCTTCTTCTGAGGGCGTCTAACATACACTTTACCATCTGACCCGAACAAGTTAAATTTGGATTCATCACTCCAAAGTATGTTTTCCCAGAATCCCATGGCTTTATTTGCGTGAAGCTTAGCAAACATCAAACGCCTCTTCAAATTCTTTTTGGAAACATGTGGTTTTTTCCTGGAAATGCATCCACGTGGCCCATGTTCTAGAAGTCGGAGCCTTATGGTTCTAACTGATAGCTCTTGACCCAATTGGGGCGAAACAACCCCTTTTATTTTTGTAGAAGTCAAAAAAGGATCAGCTTTGCTAATTCGGCATATCAATCTGTCCTCTTTTGGCGTGGATTTTCGATCTTTTGGTTTTCTTTTTGGGTTTTCAAAGCTGCCAGTCCTTTTATTGACTTGAATATCATCAAATACCATCTTTTTCGAGCAACTAAATCCTTTTGCTATGGAATCAATTGATTCGTTTTCGTTTTGATAGCACTGCACTATGAGCTACCGGAGTTCTGGAATACAAGACTTATTTTTGCCCATTTTTGTCGCTGTATTTTTAATTACATAATATTGATATTATAAAAATAATCAAAAAAATACTGAAAACAATCAACTCACATTAATAATAATTTTCTTTATTTTTAAATTTACCAATTCTTTTGTCGTTTCTAATTTCGTGTCCAGCAAAAATGTAGACTATAAATGAATTTTCTAAAATAACGGTGTTTTATAAACTTTTCGCGTTCAAGGAAACTCATATTTAGAACAAACATGTCACCTGTCAAGGACCAACGACACAAGCAACGCACGCTGGTGCTTACAAAAAATATTATGGTTGATAAAGTGCGTTTAGAATTGTTGTTTCTAATTCTATGGCCACCACTGTACCAATGGAATTTTCGAGGGCTTTTCTAACAGGTGCTAGCAATATTAACTTATAGCTATTTAGGACCTTTGGCAAAACTGCTTGAAATGGAAGTGAATTCTGAATTCTACAAAAATTTATCAAAGGAAAAAAATACCTATCAGCTGATTAGAATACATTTTGATTTTATCTTTTAGTTTCCACAAATTTTCGAGAGTATGAATTATGATTATAAAAGATAATATTTTTTAACTTTTAGCCAGTAAGAACTAAGATCATCTATGTTAATGCAACCCTAATTGCATTGTATGGTACTAGTTGGAATAGAATGAAGGGAAGGAATTTTTGAAGGCACATTTGATTAAGAGTCAAGTAATAATATTTTATGGCAATGGTATCCAGTTGAATTGGAAGACTTACAAACAATAATGTTGCATAAGGCCGGTTTTTGAAGTGACTCTCCTAAATTAAGTGTCATGTGCAACATCCACTGCGTCATTGCCACCAGTAAACTACATTTATTTCTTATTATTACATCGTGAATGTCATTGGTAAAAAGTAGAAAAAGAACAAGACCTACATAGCATACCTCAGACCCTGAAGGATCAAAGACTCCGTCGTATGCTCTGAAGAAATCTGAGTAATGTGAAATTTAATAAGAGATTGCAACACTTAATAAGACTCATGTCCTTGTAAGCGATTTTTGAAATAAATAAATACTAATACAAATACAAATAGGAATCAGTTGCCTGAAGTCATTCCATTCATTTGCTGTTTTCAGGAACTGAATCTATTTTTTAACTTTTATATTATTTTTTAAATATTTTTTATAAGTTGTTTTCAACTATAGCGTACTAATTCTAATTCTATCCCAATTTCAATTACTCAAAAACTCACTCTAGCTTGTTGAGTATAATAAGTCAACTCCTGTCAATTCTCTTGGAAGTTTACATAACTAATTTATAATCGTTAGCTTAAAACAATTGAATATGAAGAAAATTTGAAAGAAATTCTTCTGTTTAAGTGGAGTGACCGAATATATAATTCACTTGAACTTTTAACTTTGAGTTAGCTTAAAACTTTAAACATAATACAATCAAGAGAATTTTTAGTTCATAATTCATTGCCAGCCCCGGATCTATGGGGGGCAAACCGGGGGCTGTGCCCCAGGAGGCAACTTACAGGGGTGCCAAATTAATGTGACTGAACAAATTAAGAATTGCGACGCTTAGACGCGGCAACGGAATATCAAATTGTATTTCTCCGTCAACCTTTAGCAGTTTTTTCTATCATTATTTCACCATTTAAAATAATTTCTCAAAAAATATTGACAACTATAACTTGGTTGAAAAATTAAATAAAAGAAACGACATATAAAACATTGTTGAAAGTTTTTCTGTTGTTTTTTTAAACAATTGTTTTTTGCATAGTATGTATACATTTTTCTTTTTGTATTATTCATGCGGAATCTGACTATTATAATGATTTTATGGTAAAAAGTTAGCTTCAGTCGAAATAAGGGGCTAAAATGGACCATTGAAATTTTGAGCCCTTAAACCTGATGTTTTCCATAATTTCTCCATCTCATGGGTTATTTTTTAAAAATGTTTCCTTTAATGTACTATTTGAATAATATACCTCAAGGTTTCTGATGAAAAAATAATTTACCAAATTTCTTCGACACAGATAAATCTAGCCAAAATTTGGATTTCTGGTCTATACTTACAGACTTGAGTAGCCATACAAAAAAAACTCCACCTTCCTAGGGTCTGTTTCAGCATTTTTCCTAGTCCTAGTGGTAATGAAGATCCTGTTAAAATGTCATCACTAGATTCTACCAGTTTTGGGATCAGTGAATACAAATTAAATTTAAGAAATAAAATCATTTCTGATTGAATGTAACCGGTTAAATATAGACGTAAATTTTGTCCACAGACTTCTAAACGGAATCTGAAATTTCTATTTTTCTTCTTCAAAAATAACTTTGAATCAAATCCGCTGTTTCTTCTTTGAGAAATCGTTACTTAAGATTAAGTTTCACACTAAATATACCTGATACAAAATATCCCACTATTTTGAAAATTCAAAAACTTCCCCTTAACTCTGAGCATAAAACGGATGATACCATTCAATTAACGGGTGTAAATACATGCGAAATGATACCACTTACAAGGTTTTTTCCCTAAATCGTAGGTTTGGCCCCACTGTGCACCGTACAAATCGTTGTCTTGCCTTAAAAAAATAATTTGCTGGATACTGGGAACTTTATTACACTGTATTTTAGATATTTTTTAGTTCACAAAAGATCAAATACAAACAAATGTAGGAAATCAGGTGCCCTACAAAAAACTGTTTAATACAATTTTTTCGTTCAGATGAACAAAAAGTGAGATAAACGCTAAAAACCATT
Organism: Dasysyrphus tricinctus; assembly: GCA_963921185.1. Classification (NCBI taxonomy): domain Eukaryota; kingdom Metazoa; phylum Arthropoda; class Insecta; order Diptera; family Syrphidae; genus Dasysyrphus; species Dasysyrphus tricinctus. The sequence continues at coordinate 70,558,828 of OY992532.1, read as the reverse complement.
TTTTACAATTCTTTGACAACAATTTTTCATGATGTCGAAAAAATTTGTAAGCAAAAAATTTAAAAGATTTTTTAGCCTACAAAATCAAATAAAAATTTCACTGTTGGTCTTATAAGAGCCGAGAAAATTGCTTTAACCTTTTTCAACACCCTTCTTCGAAATTGCAGATATTACAACATTTCCCCCCAACCAGAGGCTGCCCTCACGCTTATCAAAGAACCAGCCAATCTGAAATGACTTGTGTTTTGATGTTGCTTAACTCTCGTACTATTAAGGATTGAAATTGTTTGTGTCAATTTCATTCAAATCGTTCAAGGATCAAGGAAGTTATAATATGTTGACATTTTTGAAATATCCTGTTTTGAAAATATTTTGTTCTCTATGACTCTGTCTCAGCTATCACCTCGGTTAATTTCATTGAAATCGCTCAAGGAACAACGAAGTCCCGAGGATTTCAAAACATTTTTCGGAACTTTTTGCTTCGATCCTTAATCTTGCGTAACTTTGCCTTTTCGAAATTTTGTCCTTTCGTAAAATAACATTTTTTTTTTTTGTAAATTTGCATTGTTACAACAAATTCGTTTGTTATTACATCAAAATACTCCTTTTATCACCTAGTGATATTAAAATACCGCCCACCAAATAATAATTGAATATTATGTAATAGAAATATGCATTCTAACAAAAATCGATGGAATCATTTTGAATTTAACTTTTTTTAAGAATAGTTTATTCTAAATCATTTTATTACCTTATATAAATTGATGATTAAGTTTATTTAAAACTTACAACGCTTTGACACCTTCTTTCAAAATATAAGACAAGAATATAAAGAAGCTTATTTCCATGGTCTTTGCTTTTATTTATTACTTTGTAATCAATCAGATACAATACACCATATAATACCAACGTTTCAAATAAAAGCAACAACAAAAAAAAAAAATAAAACAAAAAACAGCTGAAAGGGAAAATGACTTAGTGTTTACATTTATTTTCTCCATTAACAAAATAAAAACACAGCTTCCCATTTTTTTTATTTTTCTTGTGAGTATCATTATTCCTGTAAGATTTTTTTTTGTATACTTGATAGACAATCAATCAATGTGATAAGTGAGAGGAATTCTGAAAAAAGCATGAATTCTTGTTGTTGCAAAAATGTTATATTTGAAAATGTTGTTTAGTCAATCGACAACAACGTCGACGACAACCACAACGACGAAGACGCCCACTTTAAATCGAATCATTAGTTTTTCTTCAATTAATTATTATTTTTCGTGACATTGAAATGACAAAATATTTTAAGATAAAGAATTGATGTTGGATACAATAATAAAAAATGGTTATAAGGTGGATGTCACACTCAAAGTGCTTTCACTTTATTCAACGAGGCATACTTCAAAGGTTTTTTTTTTAGTTTTAAGATTCAAGGCTTCTGTTGAGTTAAACCATTAAGTGTTGTCAATAAATGATGAAAATTGTAGAAATTGACATACGAGTTTTCTAAGCTCAAATATTACTATTAAACTAATTTAAATTGTTATATACCTTCCATCCTGCAGATCTCATTTAAAATTATTTCAGCTGGGTATTTAAAAATAAGGATTTTTGTGTACTAATGCGAATAATAGAAATGTTAAAAGCTTACTTTTCATAATCATTTTCATTATTCTTGCCCATCCATCCATCCATTGATCCATCTTTAAAAGAAAAAGAGTTAAAGAAGAAAGACTTCTCCTTTTATAATTTCAAATTCTGAATTTCCCTTTGTGAAGATGGATGCATAAGGTGTTAAGTAATACGCTTGAGGATTTTTGACATAAATGAATTCTTATCACATAAGGACTTGTTTCTAAAATCCTTTTCCTTTGTGTTCACCAACTATCAGGCAGTTTTGAATGTAGTCTGCATACATGTAGGTACAGTAAATGTTTTCAGGAAGTTTATACTGTTTCTCTCCCTGATTTGTTTCTATTTTACTATAATAAAACTCATAAGTCATTAACATGTGGCATTTACTTCCATCTTTTGCTAAAATTCATCTTATAACACCATTTCAGTAACATTTAACCCCTTTTTGACTGGTGGTTACTGTATGAAACCACCAAACCTAATAACTTTCAATCATGTCCCAATGGTTTTAATGTGAAACCACTTTATGAAATGGTATTTTATCAAATTAGAAAATATTATAGTTTGGGCAGAAAAAAGGGAAGGTATTCAAAACTATTGATGACTATATGATGCCATTATAAGGCTTTCATAAATCTTCTCACTCAAAGCAAAATAATAAGGAAGCATAGAAATTTCGATTTTGAAAATTAAATCAAAATACTGTAATTTTTCAATATAACAATGCGTGATGGGTGAAAAGTAGTCAATGGGGAATTGATGACTGTCGAATTTCTGGCCAGTAAATTGTATGACAGGCAGATATGTGCGTGAAGTTGTCAGATAATATTTCTTAGCTTTCAAGTTTTCCGATCATAAACATTTTTCATGACCATGACAGATTTGTATTGAACATTTTGCCATGGGACGCAAAAAGACCAATTAAGTAACATCAGGAGTTTGGCGGTTTTTACTAATATGTGGAAACTACAAGCTAATTGAATCCTTTACAAATAGTACAAGTAATCGCCATTAGTTTTTAGTATTAGCGATTATTTATGATATGAAATTGTACTCACTACAAAATATGTACAAGACAAAATAGTATTGCTTTGTACTATATTATGAAACAGGGGCCAAGCCAAGTTCGTGCTTTTGCCGTTTTCACATTATAGCCAATGCAACGTTATAGCTTTGAGTCACAAAAACAATTTTTGCCCAGTTGGGCATTTTATTTTTTTTGAATATCGAAGCTAATATAGAAACTTTTGAAAATTGATCCCGTCTGGGTGCCTGAAAGTATAAATGAATTTTTTGCTATAAAGATTACATGCCTTGAAGTAATTTCTTGGTATTATGTTCTTGTTGCATGAATATGAATGTTTTTTCCATTTTCATCAAATTTGGTCATTCAATTTTGAGTGGAATACATACCTGGGGCTAAATTAATTGATCCATTTTTGAAGATATAGTCTAGACAAAAATGATTGTATCCCAAATGGCTTGATATTTGAGAATAAATAAAATGCACGACTGGGTCGCACGTACTTGCTCTTATGTTCAAGACACTGCGAGTTTAAGAAAATTGTATATACAAACATGGAAATTATGAGAGAAAAATGTAGAGAAGCATGAAATACGACATTTAAATTAGCTAAAACATCTCCTTTGACAGTTTGAGGTGAAAAGAAAGTATGCCATCTTAATTATGATGGAATATGATTGTATGGGAAAAAGAAATTTGAAAATCGTTGGAGCGGTTTTTTTTTTAATTAATTTTTTTATATATAAAATTCTTGAAACATTTTTAAGAACAAATTTTGGTATGCAGATTTAAACTTTATATTTATGTGTATATAAAAACAAAATTTGAAACAAATTTGTAAACCCGTTTTTGAGATATCGAATTTTCAAAAAAAAGTTTGAAACTTTTTTTAAAAATCCAAAAACTTTTTTTTTGAAAATTTTTATATGCAATATTATTTTATCTTATCTGAAATTTGTATATAAAAAAAAATCATTTAAATCCGTTAAGCTGATAACGAGAAAACTCAAAATAAAAAAATACGTTCTATGACAGGTACTACTATGTTCCTAAGTGTAAAATTTTATAATTTTTGATGGTAGATCGTACTAATTTTAGTACATATATGAAAAAAGTTTAATCAAAATCGTAGGAGTTGTTTTCAAGCAAAAAAATATTTTCCTTTGCGGTTTTTTCACTTTCGTATGGAAGGTACCCTTATTTTTTCATAAATCTGAAATTTTTTCTAAAAATATTTTAGAGAGTACTAAAAAAGTCTTAAATATCGAGTTTAAAAAAAATCTATAATGCCGTTTTCGAAATATTTGATTTTCCAAAAAAATTTTGAAATATTTTTTAAAAATCCAAAAAATATTTTTTCAAAACTATTAATATTTTTTGGAAGCTTCTGTATAAAAAATAATTGAAATCGGTCATACCATTTTGAAGAAAATCACAAATTAAAAAAATGGTTCATTGGGAGGTACATTAATAACCATTTTTGAAAAAAAAAATTTCCACCAAAAGAAAGCCTTTACTAAAATAAATGTATTGAATTTTTTTTAAGAAAAGTTGTCGAGCCGTTTTTGAGAAAAATACGATAATGTAAATTTGCCAAAAAAAATGTATGGCAGGTACCGTTATTTTTGTTTCTAAAAAAAATGAAAAAAAACGTGTCGGCAGAATCACCAAAAACCACTATGTACCCAGTTTGAAGAAAATCGATCGAGCCGTTTAGGCTGTAGACGAACAGACAGACAGACAGGCAGACAGAATTGTGCCACCCACTTTTTTGGTGTTCTCTATCATCGTAATATCATGTTTGATTGTTATCTCAAAAATTTTTTTTTGCACGAGTCCAAAACTTGCCTTATAGTACCTATAATCGCAAGTAAAAAATGTATCAAAAAGTACCACATGCCCACAAAAATTCAATTATTTTTTTTCAAAATCGATAGAGCCGTTTTGTAGATAAATAATCTTTTCTCAATCGGTTGTAGGGCTGGCCACAATACCAGAAAAGTCTTGGTATCATTTGGAAGCGATATCGGAAACTCAAACGAAACCAAGACGATGACAAGCCAATACCGTACTTTTAGAATCGAAATATACCGAGACTCTCTCGGTAGTTTTGTTTGGTATCGGCAGAAAAAATTGATTTTTGAATATTATTATAAACTAGTTGGTTGTAACGCGCCTAAGACGCCCATTAAAAATGAATGAATATATTGATATCAAACGCTTTTATTCAATGCGCGAAATACTTTATACAAAATATTATGTTTTAATATCTATCGGTTGGTATCTGAAGGATATTTTCGCAACCTTATATATTAAAAATTACCAAAAAAGGGAAGGTCCCTTTCACATGAAAAACGATCCTTCCATAAAGTGGCAACACAATAAACTAACCCGAAGGTGCGTCTGCTCAACACCTATCTTTTAAGACATGAAACTTTATTTTCCCAAAGCGCATTTGGTGTCTGGAAGTGTTTATACAATTTTTTTCATGTTCAAAATATCAAAAACTACGAAAAAGTGGAGGTCACTTTTGATATAAAAAAAGTATGTTCCCGAAAAGTGGCAACATTTACATTCTACCCTTAGCAGAATCTACTCAGCACCTATCTTCTAAGACATTATTTTCTCAACGCTTTTGGCATCTCAGATGCATCTCTTCAACACTTATATTTTCAGACATCAACACATATCTTCTTAGACATAAAGGGTTATTTTCCCAACACGCGTTTGACATCTGGGGGCTAGTTCTGGTTCTGTGAAAAAGTGAATCGAAAAACTTTTCACGCTTTCACACTGATTCCGATTACCGTTCTGTGATAATGTGAAACCAAACATGAAAAACTTTCATATGAATAATTTGCTTTAACGCCGTCATTTGTAAGTGAATATTCAAAATTAAAGCTTGAATACGAACAAACAATGACAAATTCAATCATATCCCTTTCTCTGTCAAATCCATAAGGAAAAAAGTGTTCCTGTCTCATGCATTTATCTGTTCTCTTTAGAAGCACAAGAAAATTGAGAGAATCATGCTGTTTTCAAGAGAAATGGTAAGGTGGTTCGAGCATCGATAATAGCCGCGTTTTATTATCGCTCATAACCCATATGGTTCACCTCGTGAAAATAAAACGATGTGGGTTAGTGCAGAAGCAGTGCGGTATATCAGTCTCTTTTTTTCTTACGTTTATTTGTTTTTCATGTAAGCACTTGTCTCTTTTCCTCTTTATTCCTAATACTGCTGACAAATCGCTGACATCCATTCACAATGGTAAATAGCCCTCTGCCGGTCAGAGTGAAAACCTCTATTGGGGTTATTGAAATTAACCTCGATAGAAACCTAGATCCCATGTTGTTTTTGTAATGCATGTTAAAAGATAACCTCGACCCAGACCCAGAGATAATAAAACGCAGCTAATATAGATTTCATTCACAGAACCAGAATCGCTTATTTGTCTCAAATGGATCGAAAAAGTGAAAGCAATGCTTGGCAGCGAATGTGAAAACGATTTATTCGATTCACTTTTTCACAGAACCAGAATTGGCCCCCTGGAAGCGTTTCCGGTAATTTTGTTCATGCTAAAAAATAAATGTAGAGGTACGTTGACATAAAAAAGTACTTTCCCGAAAAGTAGCAACACTGAAGTCTTACCTGTAGGTGCGTTTACTCAAAATCTTTCATTAAGACATTTATCTTCTAAGACATCACGTTTGACACCTGGAAGCGTTTCCGCAACTTCACCTATCTTTTAAGACATCAACTGTTATTTTCCCAACAAGCGGTTGGTATCTTGAGGCGTTTTCGCCTTTTAGCTTTCAAATGAGCTGTAAAACATTATTGCAAGCTTTTCCGTTGTTTTTTAGCAATTTTTTTTTTGCATTTGACGTGCTTTTATTGTTAAGTGCCCCTCCTCCCTAAACGGTAAGAGATTGACCCCCCTTCTAAAACAATAAAATACTTTTTTTGTATCCCTCTACAAGTATCCGTTACTTTTTTTGCAGCACCGTACAAATCGTAAACTCCCCTAAGGTATTATTGGCTGTATGTTGACAACTTTGTTACACTGTATCTAAGACATTTTTTGTTTCACAGAAAATCTGAATATACAAACATTAGGTACTCTTCAAAAAACTATTTAATCATTTTTTCGTTCAGACGAACAAGAGGCGAGATAAACGCTAAAAACCATTTTTTTAAACAAAATTTGACAGTTTTTTGACAATTACTTTTCGTGGGAAAGAGATGTCAAAAATAACTGTGAACAAAAATTTTAAAAGATACTGTAACCTACAAAATCAAGCAAACAATTTTAATCTAAGTCCAATAAGAGATGAGAAAATTGTATTTATGTTTTTCAAAACACTTTTTTAAAATGGCGGACAACGCAACATCACCTACCAGCCAGACTGCCCTTATGCAAATCTTAAGAGTTAGAGCAAACATATATAAAAAAGCCAGACATACTTAAATGACTTCTCGAAAACGTTGCTAGCTCTTAGACTATAAATATGTAATTTAGTATTTATTACGAGTAAACAATTCTTGTTATCGGCTTCCTTCCAACAGCTCTTACGATTTGGATGATATTTTCGCAGTCTGAAACCAGTGGCCTATTGCACCATTTACAATTTACAATCACCAACTTGAAATTTGTATGCACAAATTTCATATTAAAATTTTTGTCGCACCATGTATTTTGTTGAAAACTTGTAAAGAGACGAGAAAATTGTAAGATTCGGTTGCAATTTACTGTTTTCAATTTCTGGAAGAATTTACATACGATCTTTGACCTGTAGAAATTTTTCACAAATTGAACAAAATTGTGAACGATTTTCACAATTATTTCCTACAAAAATTCAGAATTTTCTACATATTTGTGATAAGTACAATTTTGTATTTGAAAAAAAATTTACAAAGCATAAAATATCGAATTTAAATAAATTTGTGAAATACAATTCTGAAATTGTAGTTCAAATATTGTAAGACAGTGCAATAGGCCACAGATGTGACTGACTGAACTGAGATACTAAAAATTTTCAATTTTAACGAAACGAAACCCGTTGCCAGCCCTAATTATTTGTATGGCGGGTATCATTATTTTTAGAGCTAAAACAAAAATTTCAATTTCCCCTCTTGGGAATTAACAGAAAATTTTAACTTAAAAATTTTTAAGAAAATTGTTTAAAAGTGGTTTAGGCTGTATGTAAAGGTACAGACAGACAGAATTGTGGGACCTAATTTTTTCGTGTTCTTTATAATCGCAATGTCAAGTTTGATTCAAATCTCGAAAACTTGCCCTTACCTACCTACATCGCAAGTAAATATGGAAATAGAATTCGGGGTGGTAAAAACTTTGTTTTATGATAAAATGTTTTTCTGAATTCGCTTCATATCTAAATATCCTTAAATCATTCTTCCTTAGATTTAAACTTATTTCTTTCGTCTTTCTGCAATTGAGAAAAAATATGTATCATCGTCTCATCGAATACATTCAAAAATCAGAAATCTACATATATTATGAATACTGTATTTACCTATCCCTTCTAACCCAAATAATTATAACAATATAGGTAAATAAGCATTTTTGGTAGCATATGTATATAATTTAAAGCTAATTATATACATAAGGTATGTACCTACTCGTATGTTAGGTACATGGTGCTTTTCCTTCATAAATGTTAGAATACAGAATAGAATATTTATGTTATTTAACCCTTATCAGCCATCTGTTTTCAGGAAATCAACCCAGTTAATTAGGTACAACTCTCTCCAAATTATGTATATTACATATCAGTTCTAAGGCTCTAACGCTTTGACAGCCTTAACGTATAGTGCTTAAAATACTCAATAATTTATAGAAAATACAAAACAAAAATCATGGGGGCGTCGAAAGTATAATTCAGTATAACAAGAATCCAATCTCAATCCTCCCTCATGAAATGAGGTCAGTAAGTATAAGTATATGTAATATGAATATATTTGTAGTTATATTTTCTCTGGAACATTGTACCTCTACTGTATACTCGTTAAAGTCAAGAGCCGATGTGCAGTCAAACGTAAGATTGAATATGAGTTTTCATATTAATTTTCTATTCAGTCAGAATAATATTTACAAATATATGAGCAATGTAAATGTATGACTAACAAAATAAAAAGTTTCACTCTCTTGGATGACCTTAGTTTTTCACTGTTATAGCATAGCTTTTGTGGGATTCACATACAGAAAAGTACTTTGGTACATACTTACTTCAAAGGGTTTGACTCAAATTCAACACAGACGAAAACATTGATTTAGAAAACCTGAATTGTCTTTAAATAAGCCTTTGACCATGACATGGATAGTAAAATAACCAAAACGTAAAATTATTCTTATTGTTTTATTTATTTTTTTTTACTGTAGAATTATGTACGTATTGAATTTGACGCTTCATTCATGAATCGAATTTCGAAGCACACAAATCAATTCAATTGTCATTTCTGCAATTAATGTGTGGACCATGAGAATAATGTTTTTTTTTTTTTATTTTATCACATTCTCATACCGCAGCGATGTGATAAGATAAAGAACATGAAATAAATTTAATGCGTCACACTAATAATAATTGTTGTCGTCGTCGTCGCTTTTAACTATTTTTTTTTTTTTTTATTTTTTGTTTTGTTTCTCCTTAACAACTTGTCGACAATTCGCTGAAATTGATTCATAAGGTTTAGTGAATTTTTTTATCGAGTCGTGAAAACATCTGAACTTATTTTATTTCTCTGTGATATTATTTTACATAGCAAATGCGAATTCCCTGTGATAGAAAAAAAAAAATAAAAAATAAAAACCCACACGTGCGTTTGATGCAATTTAATAGATAACTCGCGGTACCTTGAATAACCTACTTAATGGTTGTTTCAAAAGTTTTATTTGAACATTTTTTAGGCTAATTTATCACAAATTAAATAAAGTGGTGTTTGTTACTAAGCAATTTATAAATGCATTAATTACAAACGTATATATATTTACGCTTACAAAAAATAATACAAATATAAGATCGAAAATTTGAAGTATGTTATGATTCACAAGAATTTTGCAAATTCGCAATAAAAACTCATTCAAATCAAACAAAAATAAATTTAATCTAAAATTATTGTATTTTTTTTTTGTGCCAAAGTGTGAAAATTGTGTTTCTGTTATGAAGTTATAAAAACCTAAGTTTTTACTAAAAAAAAAATAATCAAAAAAAAAATAGTTTCATTTTTGTTTACCTTAATCTTGTAGGAATCACTTAAAACTGCACCATCAAGATTCAAGACAGCTTGTATAAAAGTTATCGCTTCTAGCTCTTGCTTGTCGTTTCTTAATTATTTTAAGTTTCATGACGCTGTTTGCTTATGGCAATAGTTGTTGTTTATTTGTCCACCAAAAACAGTGAATTTGTATACGAGCTGAAAAACTATAGAAATAATGATGTGTCCCTGTCCACAAGATTGGTATGTCAAATACATTTATGTTACATATTTTTCAATGTAAAGAACAAATGATTAAAAAAAATATATTCGTAATTTGATACTCTCTAAAAATAATTATTTTTTCATCATTAAAAATTAAAAAGGATGGCCTGAGAAAGATTTTAAAAATAAATGACCCTGAACTTTGAAGACAATTTGCATATCATATCTATTGTGGGAAGCCGCAAAAGTCGTAAAAATTGTACGATGTTGAAAGGATTACTTAACAAGTATTCAGCCTTTTTGAAATTTTTCGTCATAACTCTTTTTTTTATAACACTCAATAAAAAGTAAAAAAATGACAAATCCAGACATGTTTTGAAGACAAATTGATTTTTTTTTTAAATTGCAATGTTTTTACGACTTTTGTGTTTAACCAAAGTAGATTATGATATTGGTATTGAAACTGTCTACAAAGTTCAGGGTCATCAAAATAAATTCATTTAGCATCTAAAAAATTACAATGAATTTTTGTTTGATGTTATGTGTTTTAACGTTCTTATCACTATTTGGAAATAAAACAAAACACATTATAAGTATATTAGGAAAATTCTAACTTAAATTCGTAACGGTTTTTTTGTATTACCTACCACGAAATTTATCATATTGAATCGTATTCGTATGAATAACCATATGAATATGTTTGTATGAACTATGTACCAATGTATGTAAATGATCTTTAGAGCGAGTAATTAATTCGTGCGAAAAAAATTAGAGGTTTAAATTGAATTCAACATTATGCGTTGATGGATTGAAAAATGTGGTTTTCGTCATGTCGTCCTACGTTGGTTCAGAGCATTATTATTTGATTCTCTAGATATGGCAGTGGGCAGAGATTTATTCTTGTAAATTTTATAATTGGAGTTTTTAAATGAGTTGTTCCCGAGTATTTTGAAATACATCTTTTTAACCAATCCGCAACGGTTCAGTACAGACAAATATTGTGATTTTTGTTTGTAAAATTCCATTAGCTTATCATAAAATATTATTTTTACTTGCGATTAAAGGTACTATAAGGCAAGTTTTGGATTCGTGCAAAAAAACAAAATGATAGAGAACACCAAAAAAGTGGGTGGCACAATTCTGTCTGTCTGTTCGTCTACAGCCTAAACGGCTCGATGGAATTTCTTCAAACTTGGTACATAGTGGTTCTTGGTGATTATGCCCACACATTTTTTTCATTTTTTTTTAGAATCAAAAATAACGGTATCTGCCATACAATTTTTTTTTAATCAATTTTATATAATCGTATTTTTCTCAAAAACGGCTCAACAACTTTTCTTTAAAAAAACTCAGTAAATTTATTTTAGTAAAGGTTTTCTTTGGGTGGAAAACCATTTTTCAAAAATGGTTATTAATGGTACCGCACAAAAAACCATTTTTTAATTTTTGATTTTCTTCAAAACGGTACGACCGATTTTAATTATTTTTTTTATACAGAAGCTTCCATAAAATATAAATAGGTAGTTTTGTGTAGCAACATTTTTGAAAAATATTTTTTGGATTTTTAAAAAATGTTTCAATTTTCATGATCGATTTTTTTGAAACTCGATATTTAAGATTTTTTTAATTTTTAGAAAAAAATTTACATTTATGAAAAAATAACGGTACCTTCCATACAAAAGTTAAAAAACCGCAATGGAAAATATTTTTGTGCTTAAAACGACTCCTACGATTTTGATTAAACTTTTTCATAAACTAAAATTAGTACGATCTCCTATAAAAAATTATAAAATCTTACACTTAGCAACTATTAATAGTACCTGTCATAGAACGTATTAGACTAAGAGCCCACAGCAGATTTTGGGTGTGAACGATAGCAAAAAAAGAAGTATAGGCGTCGAAAGCTTCATTAAAGGCTATTAAAAAAATCAAAGTCTTGCAGTCCACAACTTTTTGGAATGGAGTATGAGTAGGTACCTTAGTCACCTCAAAGCCCTAATTTAACATTACCTACTGAAATTATATGAAAGTCAATGACCTGCGAGTTTTTAGAGCTTTAATTTAAAATTGTAGGTATGTTCAAAAGTGTTATTGAAATGAGATAAAGAAAATCTTTATATGTATGTGCTATTTGCTCTTCAGTCACAATTATGGCCAGTTGCAAGCTTGCTTTGGGGCACACTGGAGCTGCACTCCGGGGTCCCTAACGTGTTGAGTGCTAAAGACTCTTAAGCTCAGAAAACGAGCTAAAATCAAGGAAAACAGTGTTAAAACAAGCCTTTTTGTTTTATTAAAGTCTGGTGAGTTCCTAATTGCTTAAAACAAGTGCAAAAGTCAAAAACAAAAATTGTTTCAACATAGCATCATGATAATTTCAGAATCTAGCAGTGCCGGATTCAGGGGAGGGCAGCTGGGCCTCCACAAAACAGGGGCTTCCACAATGGATGCAATTTCAAATTCCGACGAGTCAATACAGCACAAAAAAAAAAGAAATAATATCCAAATTTGCATTTCTTAAGAACAGGAACATAAAAAGGGTTACGGAGAGGTTATGATTAATTAATAACGTTTGTTTTATACGACTGGAATATTATAATCAAAAGGTAATAACATTCGTTAATTCAAATTTGAATTAATTTCCTTCAATTCACTCCTGCTTTTATCTCTTATTTCTTAAGTGCATGCACGTGACTGCATTATTCTTAACCCCCACAGTTATGGTCTTTTTCTGGTGCATCTTTTCTTTCTAAAATTGATTATCAGAATCAAGAGCAAGCAGAATTTTTTGGTCTCAAAAATGACATTGGATTTTGGCCTGAAGTGTAACAAATGAAATAATGGAATATTGGGCTGAAAAAGTTTCCACAGATGAATGAAAATGAAGTATCGCGAAAAAGTTTCAACTTTCTTTGGAAAAGTTCAAAGAATTTGTTTAAACGCCAAAATAAAAATCAAGAGACTGTCAATTCTGACTTTGATTTTCTCCAACTTCAGGGAAAGTATATTGTTAAGCGTGCTAGTTAATGTCCACTTAAAACATCAAACTCAGTGAGAAAGGCATGCATCTTATCGTCTTTACGTCATTTAAAATCCAGTAATGAGCTTAGTGCACCATGGAAAAGTCACAGAACATATCGATCAAGAGCAAGGCAATAGGCACAAAAAATCCTCAGAATTATAGCAAGGGCCTACTTTCAAATTCGTTGCTGAATGCGGATTAGTCGTTCAAGGTGCCAGTGAAATAAGGCGCCAGTTATATAGCTATCATTGAAACTTGTCACTGAAATTTTTAATGATTGATACTGAGACTATTAAAAGGCACAAAGCTCCTGCCTTAGTTATTTTTCCTAGCTAGCAAAAAAAATTTCATTTTGGCCTAGCTTTCGATATGAAATGAGTTATATTAGTTCAAGGATTGAACTCCCTTACCAACAATGTTCATTGAAATATTATGGAAGGATGACATTGCCTTGAAATATTAATTTAGTCTTGAGCTTCAACCCTCTATCAAAATACATAGTAAATGAATTTTTTTCCTGTTAGCACCTCAAAATCGAAGAACAAAATTTTCAATGATAGCTATAACTGGGGCCTAATTGGTTCACCGAGAAATTTGCTGAGAATAAATTATTGAAACATTCGACTGAAAAAAATTGTTCATTTTATTTGAAAATAATGAGGTACCAGGGGACATCCACTCCTTTGCTGTCCCAGGGTCTCCAGACCCTTGAATCCGGCCCTGTCTTCTAGTAACTAAACAGTGATTATTTTTGTTACGGATGTACATGTACAGTTGTCCGTTTGTTGGACTTCCCCAATGTGATAAAAACTGTGTCTTTCTAGTAATTAAACAGTAAATATGTTTGTTACGGATGTACAGTGGTTCGTTTGTTGAATTTCAGCAACAAAAAATCATTTCCCACGCTTAAACTTAATACAAATTAATGAAGTTCGGTACACTTAATGAATTGGAGCTGTTGAATTTAGTGGTACTACCTTTTTTGTCTACTTCAATCAGGGGCTACACAATTCAGGTCAGAACATGGTGCCAAATTCAAATTTAGAAAACAAAGGATTGTCGAAGGCAGGAACTGAGTCAAGTTTATGTTTGAAATGTCCTAAAATATGTGCCTTGATTTGATGTATACTTTCATATAAAAATTACTCCAATACTGATTTGTACAGAATTTAAAGATCTTAGCTTGAAGTCAGATTTAAATAATGCTACCAGAAAAAAAATCTGCATTATTCAAACTATTAGGTCGGATTATTTTTTATTTTTTCCGAGTTTTTGATTAGTTGACCTAAAATTTAATTTGCAACTTGCAGCCGTAAAAATTGTCAAATTTTTTTAAGAGTCGATCAGATTAGGTCTAAAAATAACTTCCAAAACAACAAAATTTTAAAACTAGCACTAAAATTAGTTCTAAGCCCTTGGAAATATTTCTCAACATTTTGGACTATCTTCTTTAAATTTTGTACAAATCAGTATTGGAGTCATTTGAATATGAAAGTAAACATTAAGGCATATATTATTTTAGTACATTTCAAACATTAACTTGACTCAGTTACTGGCTTCTAAATTGTGTAGTCCTTGATAGGCCTTACTACTGAATGCAGCACTCCCAAATCATTGAGTATTCCAAATTTCATAAATAATTATACAAATTAATGAATTAATATTGAAGAATTTCAAGTAACGGACCTCTGTGGGGCGTGACACTAACCACTTTATGAATCAACTGCCCAAAATCAAAATTTCTATTTACTATTGAATAACGAAATGATACAAAAACGTGCTGGAAGGAATAATAAAGGAAAACAGCCACTGTTTTTCAAATTAAGAAACAGTTAATTATTGAAAATATGGTTTTGAGCTTCTGACAACAAAAAAAAACTTATTTTGTCATCATAAGGAAAAAGGGCGTGTCTCCTTTTTTGTAGTTTTGATAATATGTAAATGCATTTTAATAATTTTGCTTTTATCGCCTTCAAATTAAATAATTTTGAAAATTTTGAAAAATGATTTCTTATTAAAAAAAAATTAAAAGTGTTATTTTTCTATGCGCATAAGTTGTAGAAATGTTGGAGATTACTTAGAGTCTTAGAAAATGAATTTGCTACTTTTAAGCTTAGTAAAGGCACATAAGCTACAGTTAATGACTTGACTTCTTTCAATCTCTACTTGCGTGTTATCAGTCAGCAAGAGTGGAGAGGGCCTTCAACTACATAATTCTCCTGAATCTTAACGCTTAGACAAGAGGCATTTTATGATGACAAGAGATATCCTTGTAGCATTTGTCAGTTGCCACTGCTCGCAAGAAATAGTATCACTTAAAAAATACATATATTTTAGGTGGAAATGGAATACACCAAAACCTCTGACGTGCTAGTCTAACGCATTATACCACGACACGCTAAGGCGTACTTTTCCTATTTGCACAGAAATTAAAACTCTGAAAACAAACATAATGCGTCATAAAATAAATAAAAGTTGATTAAGCTGTACGTAAGTATTTAACATTAGGTTTTATGAGTCTAATTATTTATTTACGACTGTGCAGAGCCTTCCTAAACGATATGCTTGATTAGGTCTTTTCATAAATCAAGGTTGACAATGAAAGTCAATTTTAACTCAATTAACGTTTATTAAATATAGTTTAACATTTATACATTTAGTATAATATTAAGTTTAGTCTTCTAAAGATTTCTATAGTCCTTATAAGACCTTTCATTCTCTCTTCTTATCATTGATTGTTATTATAACCATAAGCAAATACTTACAGGTACATTATGTATGTACTTACAAATTAATTCTAATTAACATAAATTATATTTCCCATGGTTAGCAAAAAAAAAATATACTATCAGCTGTTCATTTATTAACGTCACGTGTCACATATACATATGTAAATATAAACAAACAAAATACAATGACCACACACTTTATGTTACGTGTTTCGACATTGCGTGAAGCCGTGAACACAGCATGATGTTTGGTCGCATATTTATACACACAGTAGATAGGTACACAGAGATAGTCATCATAGTATCTTTCTTAGGTAGGTACTCTATACTCGTAGTCATATTATAAACAGTTAAATTAAATTATTTTGCAAATTACTGCTGATTTTCCACTTCACTGCGTCACATTAGGTATTTTATCCAGACAAAATAGCAATAGTAATGTCAGAACGTAAAACGTTAACGAAATGCTAAATTTGCGCTCTTTCGCTTCAATAATTGAAATTACATCAGTTTAATCGTGTTCGTCGTATAATACTTGAAGGTTGAATGAAATAGTACAAAATGGGATCATCCAGCGGAAACGGAATTAAGATTGAAAGAAATGAAATGAAAAAAAAAATACAGAAAACAAAACAAAACCGAATCACACAGGAAAAATACCGCATTTGTATACAGTGAATCAAACAAGTTTGCATACATAACATTCAAACTAGTTCAATGTTATATATCAGAACAAAACAAACAAAACGACATGTTTATCTAATTACAGTTATTGTAATGGAAATTACAGATTAAACTCTGAGAGCCATTTGCTGAAATAAATCAGAAATAATTTTACATAGTTAAACACAAAACTTTTCCTGGACTTTAAAGCGATTTGATGAATACTACGCACTTACTAAGGTGGCGCCCAATCCGGGGAGGATCAGGGCCTCAACCAACGAACCTCTTCTAGCCGGCTTGGTCTCTACTCTTTAGCTAGCTGTCTCCAGCTTCGCACGCCAAATTGTTTGAGGTCCTCTTCCTCTTGCGTGCGCCACCTGTTACGCTGTTTTCCTCTACAGTGCCGTCCTACGGGGTTGGATTCAAAGGCTTTCAGGGCCAGATATCCATTCGCTCTAGGTGACCCAGCCACCCCAGTCGTTGGCCTAATCTTTTTTGGCTTGGTCCGTGTCAATGTACCACAGGCCGTACATTTCGTTGTTATATCTTCTTCTCCATTCCTCATCTAAGCAGACGGACCAAACATCTTCCGGTTCTCAGGCGTTCTCATCCACTGTTATCAGTATCCATGCCTATGCAATGAACCATACGTCAAGACCGGTATGATAAGCGTCTTTTGCAGGGAAACTTTAGTTGCTCAAGAGACGGCTTTGCTCCCCTTTTGCCTTATTATCCCAAATAAGCAGTGATTGGGAAGAGTAATTCTTCGTTTGGTAGCAGCACTGGTATTCTTCGCTGAGTTGATAGTGGAGCCTAGGTAAACAAAGTCTCGGACCACCTTGAAATTATAGCTGTCTATAGTGACGTTCTGTCCGAAACATCGTCGATGTTGGGTGTTCTTTCTTGTTGACAGCATATACTTGATTTTGCCTTTTCATTCACTCTTAAGGCCACCTTCTTAGCTTCCGTCTCAATTCTCATGAAAGCCCACTGACATCACGCTTTGTTCGTCTGATTTTGTCGATATCGTCAGCTTTAACGTGTAATTGGAAGGACTTTGGAAAGATTTTGCTGACTCTGACTCTGCCCAATATATCTCGTCCCTATAGATGCTGTCATATACGCGGCCTTTAAGTCGATGAAAAGGGGATAGGTATCGATTTGTAACTCCTGGGCTTTTTCCAAGATCTTCCGTAGTGCGAATATGTGGTCGATGGTGGACTTTCCTGGCCTATAGCCATACAGATATGGCTCTTTCAGGTTGTTGACGAATGGCCTCAGGAGTTCAAAAAGAATGACAGAGAAAATCTTGTATGCGACTTTTAGAAGACTGATGCACCTGTCTGAAGTTGTTGCAGTCCAGAGGATTGCCTTTGTTGAATAGCGGGTAAACAATGCATAGTCTCCATTCATCTGGCATTCTTTCCTCCGACCATATTTTATAGATAAACTGGTGCATACTTTTAATCAATTCATCGCAAGCCACTTTGAACAGCGATTTGATGTAGGTATATCTACTTCTAACTCAAAGGTATATTCAATGAAGCCGTTTGTAAAGTAGCCTATTGAATAGACCTTTTAAAAAGGAACAATTACGTGCAAGGGTTTTTATCATTGAATATGTTTGTTTGGCCCATAAGCATGCTTAAAACCGAAAATGCTACTAAATTCACCCATGCGTTTCTGAGAGAATGGTAACACTGGCCACTTTTCAGTATTTTTGGTATAACTCGACAACTAAGCCGAATTTGACAATTTTACATAAAATTCTTTCTGTTCGTTGAAATGGATAATTTGGAAAATTGCCTAGAAAAATTTAAGCAGGAAAAGTAAACAAAAACCAACATAAAAAAATCGAAAAATCAAAGATTTTTAAATTTTTTTCTAAATTGCGCATAACTTTTTTCGGAGCAAAGATACTCTCAAGATGTGCATGAACAAAGTAAACTTGAGTTGTAGGGCCTTGATATGACATTTTAAAAAAGCCATATTATTTGAAAATTGACAGAGATATAGCCATTCAAACTTAACCATTTCTTATCATGTTTCGAACTTTTTGCCCGAAAGCCTATTTTTTGGTACATTATCACAAATTTAACGTTTCTAGCACCTAGTACCAAATCTTATGTTAATCGGACCAGACGTTCGGTCTGTAGGTCGGAAAGCATTAAAAAACAGCCGAAAAACGAAATTGCGAACTTACATCCTTTTTTATAAACTAGTCTCGTCCCCACCTCGTGTCGAAATTCGACACCAATCAAAAAATGAAAGCTACATAGCTATAAAATATTTGAAAATTGAAGCAAAAAACAATTTTTCTATTTTTTAAATTTAATTTTTAGAATGTGCACAGTGAGTGGCAGTACAAAATGGTTCTTAGCCAAAATGGACCCGCAGTGTTTAATTTGGTGATTCGCACACCCCCCGCGACTATTGCTTTCCAACCACATAACATTTATCGAGATCGGCCCAATATTTTTTGAGAAAATGGTACCACAAAATTTATTTAAGCCTATTTATATATAGATTCTCTATAGTTCTAATGTCATATTATATCAAAATTTTGATTTCGAACATTTTTACGAAAGTAAAATTTGCCATATTGTACCGAAAAAGGGACTTTCGGGCCAAGACTGCGGAAAATTATAAGAAATGATAAGATTTGAATGGTAATAACTCTGTCAATTTCGAACAAAAATTAATTTTTGAACATGCCATATTTAGTCTTTACCTTATTTTGTCCGTACATGTCTTGACCCTATCTTTGCTTCTAAAAAAGTTATGCCCAATTTACTAAAAAATTTAAATATCCTTGATTTTTTTATTTTTTTTAGGTTGGTTTTTGTTTACTTTTCCTGCTTAAATTTTTTGTTAATTTTTTGAACTATCCATTCTAATAAAGAATTTAATTTTGAACAAAAAGTATTATATGCAAAATTGTCAAATTTGGCTTAGTTTTCAAGTTACAACAAAAATATTGAAAAGTGGACAGTGTGACCATTCTCTCAGAAGCGCATGGGTGAATTTGGTAGCATTTTCGGTTTTAAGCATGCTTATGGGCCAAGTAAACATATCCAATAATAAAAACCTTTGCACGTAATTGTTCCTTTATACCCCTCATTTTCCGGTCTATTCAATTGGCTAAAGCGTATGTTTTACAAAATTACAGTCTAAGATCGATTCGGTCATTAAAAAGAGGTCCTATAATTTTCTAAAAGACCCCTTATCATACTTGATAAAGAATACTCTTAAAGGATTAATCAGCTCCTCACAAATGGTATTAGCCCTAACAAAAAAAATAACGTAGAATCAGCTGGACTCAAATTAAAACCTAGACTTTCAAACTAACCATTACTCCGGGGGATACTGCCGTTTTCGTTTGTAAACCAACTTTAATAAAGTCCCGTGGCACTTCAGTTTCATTTTATTTGAGAAATATTGATAACCCTAGCTTCTGGAAGAATGTAAGATTACACTTCTTCTACATAGTGAAAAATTTTCAAAGTTCTTGTATGAGTTCATTTTTGATGCACTGTATCTGTAATCTGTATGTAAGGGTATCAGCGCAAGCGGACATACACTACCTTTTATTTTGGTTCTATATTCATGTAACAAAGCTCACATTCGCTAAGTCAATATACGAGTAGATATCTAATTTGATGTAAATAGTTTGACGTATAAAAGTAGTTTAATCAAAAGGGGCAGCAAATTTGTTGTTAGCACCTCCTATTTACAAGTATCTATACCAATTAATCGATATCGTATGAGGCATGCTGTAACCTTCAAATGCCTTCAATTTGCTTTTATCGCTCTCAGGCGTTAAGTAGTATCTTTTCATTATAGTACTTACATACATACATAGATTTTTGTTGAATAAACAAATTTTATGAAGCTCCTTCTAAGTATTTAGTAAATACTCGTATGTATGTACCAGATTATGTGGGAAGTTTTCACAATAATCCATTGTCGAATAAAAGATGTCAATGAGTAAAAACAAGGTTTATGTTATTTTATATTATTTTCAGTAGCAAATGAAGGCTTTAGACACAGGGATTAGGGCACCTTTTCTTAGTAGTGTTTTGTGTTTTAATCAAAACTTTAATGAATTTATGAAACTTTATACGCTTTTTATGTTATACGTCCCATTTTTGAGTTGGTTCTTACTCCGATCTTATTTTGAATTTGGCTTACTAAGTTCCTTCTTATTATTCAAAAACCTTTACAAAATAAATTTTCAAGCTCTTCTTGAAATATTCCAACAACTGATAACCACAAGGGCGTACGCAACGGGGCAGGTAAGGGCACTTGCCCCCCAACTTTCTAATCATTATAAATTTCATACATTAGGCAATTTGTCTTCTTTGGAAATTAAATTATCACACGCCTCTTTCCCCCCAGATACCGCGCGAGCAGGGGTCCATTTACACCGAGTATGACGGCAACTTCGATTGCAAGTCATATCGGCACTTATGCAATTAAATTAAGTTTTTTATGATGAAAATAAAGAAAGTTAATATGTTATGCTGATGCCAGAATAACATAGCAACTTCCTTCCAAACGCGGCACGAACATCACTGAGTGAAAAAAGGTTGGGTCTGCTTAATTCAAGCAGTAAGAAAAAAGTAAAAAATGAAAAAAGGATCAACAAAGCCGATCTACATACATATAATAAAAAATAATAAATCAAAAAAAAAAAACAAAAAAGTAAATAAAATAAAATAAAAGTATTAAAATAATAAAATCAAAATTATGAATTTAAATGAAATAGCGTGCTAAGGCATTTGTTAGTAAGTTGAGTTTGAAAAAGCATTTCAAAGCAAGATTTCTGTACCAAAACTATATTTTTAATGAGTTTACCCCCCCCCCCCCCTAATCGAAATCCTGCATACGCCCTTGGATAACCAGCAGATTTGTACATGAAATTATGTTCATAAGGAAATAATAATTTAATTTGCAGCCATATTGCATAGAATTACGGCATAAACGAACCGATTTCCAGAAGAGGGAGGTGTGGCACCATGTATGGCTAAAAAGAATAAAGTTTCTTTTGAATTTAGTATTTTTTATTAAAAAACTTATTTAAGTGGACTTAAACTGTTTTCCCCCTGACCATGGTCGTAGCTTGTTAGGTAATGCCCTACCTTAATATACCACTGCCCTACTTCAAAATTATCATCAACTATCGATACAATGTACCGAAAGGGCTCACATTTTAATTTCATGTCAAATAAAAATTTCTAGGCTTAAATAAAATCCACCATTACAGTCAGTATACGTCTATGCATCTATGCATCCATTGTTCATAGTAAATACTAGATCCTAATCGAGTGGATCAATTTGCTTTAAACTTGGTACAGAGCATTTTTATTTGGTGAATATCTGTTTTAGCTCATCTCAAACGGGAAGCTGCCACCCATTTGGAAGCAGTACCTGCGCTCAGTAATTTTCCTCCATTCTTTGACAGAGCAGGAGAATAAGATATAAATAAAACTCCTCAAATAGAAGTAAAAACAACTCTCTTTTTCTTTTTTTCTTATGTTAGTAATTGCGACAACAAATGATTGAGCTATATTGAGCAAGCTAATCCAAAAAAAAATCAGTCTCCGTTTTTAAGGGGAAAACTGAGGAATTTTAGTGAGGAATCGTGTTTATATTTTAGAGTCTTCTGAGCCCTCTGGCTCTGCTCTTATTGTTACATTCTTATATTGTGGTGATCTCTTGCCCATCTTGTAGATGAATAAATAAATAAATAAATAAATACAAAAAAGTGTTAAGTCCGATTTCGAATTTTTATCATTTTGAGAACTGACTTTTTAGAGAACGGTACGAAAGAAAATTGAAGCTGGTGTACCACAAGGAAGTGTCCTAGGACCAACCCTGTACATACATGTATCTGTAATATAAAAGGGAAATTCCAGTGGACATCAATGCTATCATGGCCACCTATGCTGACGATACTGCAATAAAAATTGCAAGATTCAGTCGGTAAAGTAAGTGATTAGACGCAAACATGGCTTATCAAATTTAAAAAAAACAAAATCGATGCACATAAACTTTACAAACAAAAACATAAACAATGTTACAATTTTTATAAATAGTACAGTAGTACCTTAATCCAATACCTCCAAATACCTTGAAATGAGTTTGGATGTAAAGCTTAAATGAAAAGAGCACATCAAAAAGAAAAGAGAAGAACTAAACTTGAAGTACCTACCTACAGAAAAATGTACTGGTTACTAGGAAAGACCTCTGAACTATCCATCCAGAACAAACTAATGTTATATAAGCAAGTATTGAAACCCGTTTGGACATATCGTATCCAACTATGGGGCTGTACAAAGAAAACAAATGCTGAACCCATCCAAAAACTCCTTCGTGGAATAATTAATGCCCCTTGGTATATAAGAAATAGCGATCTACATCGTGACCTTCAAATTGAAATGGTTACAGAAGTTGTAAAAAAAAACACGCTCTATCACACAATCAGCGACCGCAAAGTCATACTCCGAAATGGAGACCCTCTTAAATGTACAAGACAATGTTCGGAGATTAAGAAGAACCAAGCCTCATGAGCTGATGACTAAGGCTATGGGAATTGGGAAAGTGTTATAACTTTTAACTTCCTCCAATGTGATATATAAATTAAGAAAGAAAAATCATTTGTCGATCTTTCACAGATTGTTCCTGACTCATCGGTGGTTTTAAGTGCGGTAAGAGTCCCACACTACTTGGTACCGGTTCTTACCGAGTGTCTTTTGAAGATTTCCATTGGATCAGGCGCGGATACAGGGGGAGGGCAATGGGTGCAATTGCCCCCCCCTGGGCAAGAACGAACGAAGTATAAAATATGAACTTAAAAAAATGTAATCAAAAAAGATTATTTCGTTATACGTTTATAAAAATTTTTCTTGGCATCGCAGCGTTGCAGCAATGAGTGAGTGTGCCCTGGCCGCTGGCCGACTAGATTCAGTAATAAAAAGCTCCACTATGCACAAATAGCCTTCAAATCGACTTAGTGGAAAACTTTTAACTTCGGTTTCGGTTTAAGATCTTCAAAGTTAAGGCCTTTAAATAAAAGATACATTTCAGGCTACATTATAGCTTAAACACACGTGCAGCCTTTTTCATGCAGCGAAATAAAGTAACACAGGTTCTAATGGGAGCAGAAAAACTCAAGAGCTGCATGCAGCTCAGAGCTGCACGATGTCTATTTCTAATTTTGCTGCGCAGCTCCGCAGCAAATAAATTGGAAAGCTTATAACTTCGCGTTTGATTGTCCGATCTTCAAAGTTAAGGCTTTTATGGAAAGGATAAATGTTAGACTACATTTTTGTATAATGTTTTTTTAGAATATTCAGTTTATTTCATACTAGAAAGCAGATTGAGTCCTACATTGGTTTGATTTTCACTTTTCAAAATGCAAATGTGAATGAAAAATTATACAATTTTGAAAAATCATGTTTAAAAAGTTATTTCCTCAATCCTCCTCTACAAATATGTAAAAAGTTTTTATAGTTAAATGCAACGTGAAAGATGACAGGACAATTTATCTCAATTTTCAACCTTAAAATTGATTTTAATCCAAAAAATAACAAAATCTTTAAAAAACTTCGATTTCCGTAGCTTAAAAAAATAATAACTTTGCTTCTAATGTTCGGATCTACAAGATTAATGGCCAATTTCACGAAAGGCTTTTAATTATTTTAAAAGCCATTTAGCCTTAAAATGATGTTTTTTGGTTTCACCTAATGCTTTTATATTTAAGAAGATTTTAAATGCCCTTGTACACCAAAAGCTCGTTTTTGTCTCATTAAATTATAAAAGTACTTTTTGTTGAGCCACTCCAGTCAACAACAGCTGATATTTTGCTGTCAGAATAATTGTCCTTCATCCATAATGCCAGAATAATTGTCCCTCATCCATAATGCTTTTTCACTTTTTCTCATAGACCTTGCATGTGCGAGGGAAACAACCTTTTTTTTTAAATTGGCCATAAGATATTTAAATAAAGTTAAAATACAAAACTACATTTGTGTATAAAAATTATTTATAAATACCTACCGAAAAATTTCATACTAAAAGGATGATGGAGTCCTATGTATGATAAATATTTAAGTGTATGCATGTGTTTTGAGTGCAGCTCTACTCGCAGCAATGCGTGCAGAACTGCTGCACTTCTGTTTAAGGCATTACTGTATAACATTTTATGAGAAAAGTCAATTTGTTTCTTATTAGGGAGTAGATTGAATCCCAAATCGATTTAATTTTCACTTTTCAAGATGCTGTGAATGAAAAATTTCGCAATGTGAAAAATTTGGAGTTTGGAGCTGTACGCAGCGATGCGTACAGACGTGCTGCACATCTGTTTTAGCCATAAGCTACGTTTTTGATGTATGTAAGTATTCATGAGGATTTTCACTTTCGTGGTTGACGTTTATGAACACGTTCTCCGGCTTCTCAATATTTTTGTTGCCAAATGTATTTTTTTACTGCAGAATTGCATCACACATGATGATTTTGAACATGTGACTTTAGCAATCTGCATTATCGAACTCAAAGCTTATGCAGTAAAACTTGTATTTGCCTTTTTGAAATGAAGACTTTTGCAGTTTATGTTTGAGAACATTCTGCAAAATGCATTTTTGACGATGATGACGTTCTTGAAAACGACCTTACCTTTTACTGGCAAGGTTAGGTTAGGTTATCCCAGCTCAACAAGAGGCTGGAAATTTTACTGGAACTCGAACTTCATATGTCTGAATAGGAACATACCACTGTGCCATTATGTTTTCCGCGCATAATTGTGGAGTTGCGCAGATATAGAGGAAACTCAAAAACGCTGTAAAGACACCATGCTATAGCTACATACTGCAAATCTTCATTTCACCAAGTTCAAAGTACCCGCTGTTCGAGACACTGTGGCAGTTATGAAAGAGTTAGTTGCGTTCTTCAAATCTCAAACTCATCAATTCACATTTCTTTCTATGACCAAGCGTGTAGTGTAGAGCGGTATGAAGTGTACTCAAATTTTCTGTAGACCTCATCAAGATTTCGGAAACTCACGAAAATTGCCCCCCCCTGAACGAAATCCTGGATCCGCGCCTGCATTGGATGCATACAAATTCGAGATCCAGAATCCAGATCATGTCCTGTTCATTTCAAGGAGAGTCTAAAAACCTAAGGCTCTGTGAGAGAATTATGGTACCTAAGACAGTTTCAGCATTGAAGAAAGAATGCTGAAAAGCTTAGCATTTGTTCTTGCTAAAGAGCTAGATTGTTTTCAGTTTTTGGAACATTCCAATAGCTTAAGAAATTTAAAATTTTAACTCAAAATTGTACCTATACTAAAGGCGTGCTTGAACATTTTTTTTAAGTATTTTAACAGATCCTTCAAAACAACTGTCACAATCCGTAGCAAAAAATTCATGACAAACTGCCTACTTTTCAGGAAACAAATAGTTTGTGTTGTTCTCCACCCTACTTGCGTCCATTAAGAAGAAGAACAACCGCAAAAAACTTTCGCCAGCATGCACAAAATTATTCCAGATTTCTGCCACGTCACCTGAAGAAGCTTAGACATAAAATTTAAGGATTTTAGATAGATAGACTGAACGAAGAGAGTTATCATCCTCATAATCGAAAGTGGAAAATTTGATCAAAATCTCAAGTTTAATATAAAAAGTTAAAGATTTTAAAACCAGTGATTTATATCCAACATCTTCAGGATTAATTGTAAAATTTTCAAGTTCGGACTCCGGGTATTTTTATCGAATTGAATTTTTAAGATTTCTAAGTAGGAATTGGTTTTTCCAGATTTGGAATTAATGTCATGGAGTTCGAGAAATTGGTCAATTTACTTTAAAGCGAAAAATCATTAGAGCCATTTTTAAGAAAATAAAAATTAAAACAAATCTTATTAGGCACAAATATAAAAATGTTCGTTACCGAGTTACGTGCACAAAATATTCATCCTTTCCAGAGCATTAAAGTCCTATACCAAGCTCTCAACTCTGATTAAATATGTGTTTATCAATTTATCATAATAATAAATCTTGCTTGAAAAGCCTTTTCATTTGAATAAGCTTTCGGTTTCCACGTGTTCAATTAGGTACATTATAATTAATTAATTTGTTCGTTATTTAAGAGCAATCTGGATTTTGCAGTATTAGGTACTTAGAAGGATTAAAACTAAGAAAAATAATTTTTGATGGCACAGTGGGGTGAGACTTAGGTGTTCATTATATCATTTCTCATTAAATCCTTCCCGGAGAAAGGGTACCAAAGAATGCTTTCTCGAGTAAGACTCGAACATCGCAATTACCTATCTTGTTTCATTTACTAAATAATACACCTACTGCACCATTATCATCCATACATTTTCTCGAGAACGATTAATTAATATTTCGATTTCAAAATGCTTCCTTGAATTATTTATCCGACTTCCGAAATAACACATCAACTTATATCAATTTAACTTCTTTCCAGAAAAAAAAATATATATATATTTTCAAGAAAAATATACACTTTAGTAGATTTATTTATTTATCTTTAACACCACTGAATGCAACCTGTCACTTTAATGCTTTAATGTCTTCTTAATTGTTCGTTAAATTTGTAATCTATTTTAAAATCCATCAACTATAATTAATTATCATTGCATAATTTTAAACATTAAAAAAAAAAACGTACGAATCATTTAAAAAGAACAGAAATTGTTAAACTTTTATAAAAAAAAAAAATGGCTGTCTGTCAAAAATGAATTTATTTTTCAAAGGAAAATAATCTTTAACTTTATGCATCCCATCACAGCGGCAAAATTCATTAGGCTTAAGCAAAACAGCCAAAAACGTGTCGTTTCTGGCATTAGCATCAATCAATTTCATCGTTTTCATAGTTGCCAGTGAAAACAGTTTTTTTTCTGTCATCAGACACATCATAAATTACAGCTTTTCCATGGATTGTCCCCTTATCCACGGTGTGTATCTCTATCGTTCCAGGCAGAAAATATCTATGAACGTACATAAGTA
>OY992532.1:68516309-68731102 GCA_963921185.1 Dasysyrphus tricinctus | reverse complement strand
TGTACTTTTCCACTCCACAAAACTAGAAGAAGTACAAAAAAAGTAGTAGTAGTACAAAAGTACTTTTTAGTACCATTCCACTCCACTCCACTCCATAAAAGTAAAAGTAGTACAAAAAAAGTAGTAGTAATACAAAAGTACTTTTTAGTACTTTTCCACTCCATTCCACACCATAAAATTAGAAGTAATACAAAAAAGTAGTAGTAGTACAAAGGTACTTTTTAGTACTTTCCACTTCACTTCATAAAAGTAAAAGGAGTACAAACGTTTTTTATAGTACTTTTCCACTCCACACCACTCCACTCCACTCCACTCCACTCCACTCCACTCCACTCCACTCCACTCCACTCCACTCCACTCCACTCCACTCCACTCCACTCCACTCCACTCCACTCCACTCCACTCCACTCCACTCCACTCCACTCCACTCCACTCACTCCACTCCACTCCACTCCACTCCACTCCACTCCACTCCACTCCACTCCACTCCACTCCACTCCACTCCACTCCACTCCACTCCACTCCACTCCACTCCACTCCACTCCACTCCACTCCACTCCACTCCACTCCACTCCACTCCACTCCACTCCACTCCACTCCACTCCACTCCACTCCACTCCACTCCACTCCACTCCACTCCACTCCACTCCACTCCACTCCACTCCACTCCACTCCACTCCACTCCACTCCACTCCACTCCACTCCACTCCACTCCACTCCACTCCACTCCACTCCACTCCACTCCACTCCACTCCACTCCACTCCACTCCACTCCACTCCACTCCACTCCACTCCACTCCACTCCACTCCACTCCACTCCACTCCACTCCACTCCACTCCACTCCACTCCACTCCACTCCACTCCACTCCACTCCACTCCACTCCACTCCACTCCACTCCACTCCACTCCACTCCACTCCACTCCACTCCACTCCACTCCACTCCACTCCACTCCACTCCACTCCACTCCACTCCACTCCACTCCACTCCACTCCACTCCACTCCACTCCACTCCACTCCACTCCACTCCACTCCACTCCACTCCACTCCACTCCACTCCACTCCACTCCACTCCACTCCACTCCACTCCACTCCACTCCATAAAAGTAGAAGTAGTACAAAAAAAGGAGAAGTAGTAAAAAAGTACTTTTTAGTTTTTTCCCCTCCACTTCATAAAAGTAAAAGTAGTACAAAAGTACTTTTTAGTACTTTTCCATTTAACTCCACTTCACTCCATAAAAGTAGAAAAAGTACAAAACAGGTACTTTTTAGTACTTTTTCACTGCACTCCACTCTACAAAAGAAGTATTAGTAATTAAGTACTTTTTAGTACTTTTCCACTCCATAATAGAAGAAGTAGTAAAAAAAAAAGTAGTAGTAGTACAAAAGTACTTTTTAGTACATTTCCACTCCACTCCATTAAAGTAAAAGTAGTAGTAATACAAAAGTACTTTTTAGTACTTTTCCACTCCATTCCACTTCATAAAAGTGGAACAAGTACAAAAAAGTACTTTTTAGTAATTTCCCATGCCACTCCGCATAGTAGTAGTAGAAAAAAAGTACTTTTTAGTACTTTTGTACTCCATTTAACTCCATAAAAGCAGAAGTAATAAAAAAAGTTGTAGTAGTATAAAAGTACTTTTTAGTACTTTTCCGCTCCATTCAACTTCATAAAAGAAAAGGAGTACAAAAAAGTAGTAGTTGTACAAAAGTACTTTTGAATACTTTTCCACTAAACTTCACTCCACTCCATTCCACTCCACTCACACCACTCCACTCCACTCCACTCCACTCCACTCCACTCCACTCCACTCCACTCCACTCCACTCCACTCCACTCCACTCCACTCCACTCCACTCCACTCCACTCCACTCCACTCCACTCCACTCCACTCCACTCCACTCCACTCCACTCCACTCCACTCCACTCCACTCCACTCCACTCCACACCACTCCACTCCACTCCACTCCACTCCACTCCACTCCCCACTCCACTCCACTCCACTCCACTCCACTCCACTCCACTCCACTCCACTCCACTCCACTCCACTCCACTCCACTCCACTCCACTCACTCCACTCCACTCCACACCCTCCACTCCACTCCACTCCACTCCACTCCACTCCACTCCACTCCACTCCACTCCACTCCACTCCACTCCACTCCACTCCACTCCACTCCACTCCACTCCACTCCACTCCACTCCACTCCACTCCACTCCACTCCACTCCACTCCACTCCACTCCACTCCACTCCACTCCACTCCACTCCACTCCACTCCACTCCACTCCACTCCACTCCACTCCACTCCACTCCACTCCACTCCACTCCACTCCACTCCACTCACTCCACTCCACTCCACTCCACTCCACTCCACTCCACTCCACTCCACTCCACTCCACTCCACTCCACTCCACTCCACTCCACTCCACTCCACTCCACTCCACTCCACTCCACTCCACTCCACTCCACTCCACTCCACTCCACTCCACTCCACTCCACTCCACTCCACTCCACTCCACTCCACTCCACTCCACTCCACTCCACTCCACTCCACTCCACTCCACTCCACTCCACTCCACTCCACTCCACTCCACTCACTCCACTCCACTCCACTCCACTCCACTCCACTCCACTCCACTCCACTCCACTCCACTCCACTCCACTCCACTCCACTCCACTCCACTCCACTCCACTCCACTCCACTCCACTCCACTCCACTCCACTCCACTCCACTCCACTCCACTCCACTCCACTCCACTCCACTCCACTCCACTCCACTCCACTCCACTCCACTCCACTCCACTCCACTCCACTCCACTCCACTCCACTCCACTCCACTCCACTCCACTCCACTCCACTCCACTCCACTCCACTCCACTCCACTCCACTCCACTCCACTCCACTCCACTCCACTCCACACTCCACTCCACTCCACTCCACTCCACTCCACTCCACTCCACTCCACTCCACTCCACTCCACTCCACTCCACTCCACTCCACTCCACTCCACTCCACTCCACTCCACTCCACGCCACTCCACTCCACTCCACTCCACTCCACTCCACTCCACTCCACTCCACTCCACTCCACTCCACTCCACTCCACTCCACTCCACTCCACTCCACTCCACTCCACTCCACTCCACTCCACACCACTCCGCTCCACTCCACTCCACTCCACTCCACTCCACTCCACTCCACTCCACTCCACTCCACTCCACTCCACTCCACTCCACTCCACTCCACTCCACTCCACTCCACTCCACTCCACTCCACTCCACTCCACTCCACTCCACTCCACTCCACTCCACTCCATAAAAGTAGAAGTAGTACAAAAAAAGGAGAAGTAGTAAAAAAGTACTTTTTAGTTTTTTCCACTCCACTTCATAAAAGTAAAAGTAGTACAAAAGTACTTTTTAGTACTTTTCCATTTAACTCCACTTCACTCCATAAGAGTAGAAAAAGTACAAAAAGGGTACTTTTTAGCACTTTTCCACTGCACTCCACTCCACTCCACAAAAGAAGTATTAGTAACTAAGTACTTTTTAGTACTTTTCCACTCCATAATAGAAGAAGTAGTAAAAAAAGAGTAGTAGTAGTACAAGAGTACTTTTTAGTACTTTTCCACTTCACTCCATTAAAGTAAAAGTAGTAGTAATACAAAAGTACTTTTTAGTACTTTTCCACTCCACTCCACTCCACTTCATAAAAGTGGAAGAAGTACAAAAAAAGTACTTTTTAGTAATTTCCCATGCCACTCCGCAATAGTAGTAGTAGAAAAAAAGTACTTTTTAGTACTTTTGCACTCCATTCCACTCCATAAAAGCAGAAGTAATATAAAAAGTAGTAGTAGTATAAAAGTACTTTTTAGTACTTTTCCGCTCCATTCCACTTCATAAAAGAAAAGGAGTACAAAAAAGTATTAGTTGTACAAAAGTACTTTTTAGTACTTTTCCACTAAACTTCACTCCACTCCACTCCACTCCACTCCACTCCACTCCACTCCACTCCACTCCACTCCACTCCACTCCACTCCACTCCACTCCACTCCACTCCACTCCACTCCACTCCACTCCACTCCACTCCACTCCACTCCACTCCACTCCACTCCACTCCACTCCACTCCACTCCACTCCACTCCACTCCACTCCACTCCACTCCACTCCACTCCACTCCACTCCACTCCACTCCACTCCACTCCACTCCACTCCACTCCACTCCACTCCACTCCACTCCACTCCACTCCACTCCACTCCACTCCACTCCACTCCACTCCACTCCACTCCACTCCACTCCACTCACTCCACTCCACTCCACTCCACTCCACTCCACTCCACTCCACTCCACTCCACTCCACTCCACTCCACTCCACTCCACTCCACTCCACTCCACTCCACTCCACTCCACTCCACTCCACTCCACTCCACTCCACTCCACTCCACTCCACTCCACTCCACTCCACTCCACTCCACTCCACTCCACTCCACTCCACTCCACTCCACTCCACTCCACTCCACTCCACTCCACTCCACTCCACTCCACTCCACTCCACTCCACTCCACTCCACTCCACTCCACTCCACTCCACTCCACTCCACTCCACTCCACTCCACTCCACTCCACTCCACTCCACTCCACTCCACTCCACTCCACTCCACTCCACTCCACTCCACTCCACTCCACTCCACTCCACTCCACTCCACTCCACTCCACTCCACTCCACTCCACTCCACTCCACTCCACTCCACTCCACTCCACTCCACTCCACTCCACTCCACTCCACTCCACTCCACTCCACTCCACTCCACTCCACTCCACTCCACTCCACTCCACTCCACTCCACTCCACTCCACTCCACTCCACTCCACTCCACTCCACTCCACTCCACTCCACTCCACTCCACTCCACTCCACTCCACTCCACTCCACTCCACTCCACTCCACTCCACTCCACTCCACTCCACTCCACTCCACTCCACTCCACTCCACTCCACTCCACTCCACTCCACTCCACTCCACTCCACTCCACTCCACTCCACTCCACTCCACTCCACTCCACTCCACTCCACTCCACTCCACTCCACTCCACTCCACTCCACTCCACTCCACTCCACTCCGCTCCACTCCACTCCACTCCACTCCACTCCACTCCACTCCACTCCACTCCACTCCACTCCACTCCACTCCACTCCACTCCACTCCACTCCACTCCACTCCACTCCACTCCACTCCACTCCACTCCACTCCACTCCACTCCACTCCACTCCACTCCACTCCACTCCACTCCACTCCACTCCACTCCACTCCACTCCACTCCACTCCACTCCACTCCACTCCACTCCACTCCACTCCACTCCATAAAAGTAGAAGTAGTACAAAAAAAGGAGAAGTAGTAAAAAAGTACTTTTTAGTTTTTTCCACTCCACTTCATAAAAGTAAAAGTAGTACAAAAGTACTTTTTAGTACTTTTCCATTTAACTCCACTTCACTCCATAAGAGTAGAAAAAGTACAAAAAGGGTACTTTTTAGCACTTTTCCACTGCACTCCACTCCACTCCACAAAAGAAGTATTAGTAACTAAGTACTTTTTAGTACTTTTCCACTCCATAATAGAAGAAGTAGTAAAAAAAGAGTAGTAGTAGTACAAGAGTACTTTTTAGTACTTTTCCACTTCACTCCATTAAAGTAAAAGTAGTAGTAATACAAAAGTACTTTTTAGTACTTTTCCACTCCACTCCACTCCACTCCACTTCATAAAAGTGGAAGAAGTACAAAAAAAGTACTTTTTAGTAATTTCCCATGCCACTCCGCAATAGTAGTAGTAGAAAAAAAGTACTTTTTAGTACTTTTGCACTCCATTCCACTCCATAAAAGCAGAAGTAATATAAAAAGTAGTAGTAGTATAAAAGTACTTTTTAGTACTTTTCCGCTCCATTCCACTTCATAAAAGAAAAGTACTTTTGAATACTTTTCCACTCCACTCCACTCCACTCCACTCCACTCCACTCCACTCCACTCCACTCCACTCCACTCCACTCCACTCCACTCCACTCCACTCCACTCCACTCCACTCCACTCCACTCCACTCCACTCCACAAAAGTTGTAGTAGTAATCAAGTACTTTTTTGTACTTTTCCACTCCACAAAACTAGAAGAAGTACAAAAAAAGTAGTAGTAGTACAAAAGTACTTTTTAGTACCATTCCACTCCACTCCACTCCATAAAAGTAAAAGTAGTACAAAAAAAGTAGTAGTAATACAAAAGTACTTTTTAGTACTTTTCCACTCCATTCCACACCATAAAATTAGAAGTAATACAAAAAAAGTAGTAGTAGTACAAAGGTACTTTTTAGTACTTTCCACTTCACTTCATAAAAGTAAAAGGAGTACAAACGTTTTTTATAGTACTTTTCCACTCCACACCACTCCACTCCACTCCACTCCACTCCACTCCACTCCACTCCACTCCACTCCACTCCACTCCACTCCACTCCACTCCACTCCACTCCACTCCACTCCACTCCACTCCACTCACTCCACTCCACTCCACTCCACTCCACTCCACTCCACTCCACTCCACTCCACTCCACTCCACTCCACTCCACTCCACTCCACTCCACTCCACTCCACTCCACTCCACTCCACTCCACTCCACTCCACTCCACTCCACTCCACTCCACTCCCACTCCACTCCACTCCACTCCACTCCACTCCACTCCACTCCACTCACTCCACTCCACTCCACTCCACTCCACTCCACTCCACTCCACTCCACTCCACTCCACTCCACTCCACTCCACTCCACTCCACTCCACTCCACTCCACTCCACTCCACTCCACTCCACTCCACTCCACTCCACTCCACTCCACTCCACTCCACTCCACTCCACTCACTCCACTCCACTCCACTCCACTCCACTCCACTCCACTCCACTCCACTCCACTCCACTCCACTCCACTCCACTCCACTCCACTCCACTCCACTCCACTCCACTCCACTCCACTCCACTCCACTCCACTCCACTCCACTCCACTCCACTCCACTCCACTCACTCCACTCCACTCCACTCCACTCCACTCCACTCCACTCCACTCCACTCCACTCCACTCCACTCCACTCCACTCCACTCCACTCCACTCCACTCCACTCCACTCCACTCCACTCCACTCCACTCCACTCCACTCCACTCCACTCCACTCCACTCCACTCCACTCCACTCCACTCCACTCCACTCCACTCCACTCCACTCCACTCCACTCCACTCCACTCCACTCCACTCCACTCCACTCCACTCCACTCCACTCCACTCCACTCCACTCCACTCCACTCCACTCCACTCCACTCCACTCCACTCCACTCCACTCCACTCCACTCCACTCCACTCCACTCCACTCCACTCCACTCCACTCCACTCCACTCCACTCCACTCCACTCCACTCCACTCCACTCCACTCCACTCCACTCCACTCCACTCCACTCCACTCCACTCCACTCCACTCCACTCCACTCCACTCCACTCCACTCTCCACTCCACTCCACTCCACTCCACTCCACTCCACTCCATAAAAGTAGAAGTAGTACAAAAAAAGGAGAAGTAGTAAAAAAGTACTTTTTAGTTTTTTCCCCTCCACTTCATAAAAGTAAAAGTAGTACAAAAGTACTTTTTAGTACTTTTCCATTTAACTCCACTTCACTCCATAAAAGTAGAAAAAGTACAAAACAGGTACTTTTTAGTACTTTTTCACTGCACTCCACTCTACAAAAGAAGTATTAGTAATTAAGTACTTTTTAGTACTTTTCCACTCCATAATAGAAGAAGTAGTAAAAAAAAAAGTAGTAGTAGTACAAAAGTACTTTATAGTACATTTCCACTCCACTCCATTAAAGTAAAAGTAGTAGTAATACAAAAGTATTTTTTAGTACTTTTCCACTCCATTCCACTTCATAAAAGTGGAAGAAGTACAAAAAAGTACTTTTTAGTAATTTCCCATGCCACTCCGCAATAGTAGTAGTAGAAAAAAAGTACTTTTTAGTACTTTTGTACTCCATTTAACTCCATAAAAGCAGAAGTAATAAAAAAAGTTGTAGTAGTATAAAAGTACTTTTTAGTACTTTTCCGCTCCATTCAACTTCATAAAAGAAAAGGAGTACAAAAAAGTAGTAGTTGTACAAAAGTACTTTTGAATACTTTTCCACTAAACTTCACTCCACTCCATTCCACTCCACTCCACTCCACTCCACTCCACTCCACTCCACTCCACTCCACTCCACTCCACTCCACTCCACTCCACTCCACTCCACTCCACTCCACTCCACTCCACTCCACTCCACTCCACTCCACTCCACTCCACTCCACTCCACTCCACTCCACTCCACTCCACTCCACTCCACTCCACTCCACTCCACTCCACTCCACTCCACTCCACTCCACTCCACTCCACTCCACTCCACTCCACTCCACTCCACTCCACTCCACTCCACTCCACTCCACTCCACTCCACTCCACTCCACTCCACTCCACTCCACTCCACTCCACTCCACTCCACTCCACTCCACTCCACTCCACTCCACTCCACTCCACTCCACTCCACTCCACTCCACTCCACTCCACTCCACTCCACTCCACTCCACTCCACTCCACTCCACTCCACTCCACTCCACTCCACTCCACTCCACTCCACTCCACTCCACTCCACTCCACTCCACTCCACTCCACTCCACTCCACTCCACTCCACTCCACTCCACTCCACTCCACTCCACTCCACTCCACTCCACTCCACTCCACTCCACTCCACTCCACTCCACTCCACTCCACTCCACTCCACTCCACTCCACTCCATAAAAGTAGAAGTAGTACAAAAAAAGGAGAAGTAGTAAAAAAGTACTTTTTAGTTTTTTCCCCTCCACTTCATAAAAGTAAAAGTAGTACAAAAGTACTTTTTAGTACTTTTCCATTTAACTCCACTTCACTCCATAAGAGTAGAAAAAGTACAAAAAGGGTACTTTTTAGCACTTTTCCACTGCACTCCACTCCCACTCCACAAAAGAAGTATTAGTAACTAAGTACTTTTTAGTACTTTTCCACTCCATAATAGAAGAAGTAGTAAAAAAAGAGTAGTAGTAGTACAAGAGTACTTTTTAGTACTTTTCCACTTCACTCCATTAAAGTAAAAGTAGTAGTAATACAAAAGTACTTTTTAGTACTTTTCCACTCCACTCCACTCCACTCCACTTCATAAAAGTGGAAGAAGTACAAAAAAAGTACTTTTTAGTAATTTCCCATGCCACTCCGCAATAGTAGTAGTAGAAAAAAAGTACTTTTTAGTACTTTTGCACTCCATTCCACTCCATAAAAGCAGAAGTAATATAAAAAGTAGTAGTAGTATAAAAGTACTTTTTAGTACTTTTCCGCTCCATTCCACTTCATAAAAGAAAAGTACTGAATACTTTTCCACTCCACTCCACTCCACTCCACTCCACTCCACTCCACTCCACTCCACTCCACTCCACTCCACTCCACTCCACTCCACTCCACTCCACTCCACTCACTCCACTCCACTCCACTCCACTCCACTCCACAAAAGTTGTAGTAGTAATCAAGTACTTTTTTGTACTTTTCCACTCCACAAAACTAGAAGAAGTACAAAAAAAGTAGTAGTAGTACAAAAGTACTTTTTAGTACCATTCCACTCCACTCCACTCCATAAAAGTAAAAGTAGTACAAAAAAAGTAGTAGTAATACAAAAGTACTTTTTAGTACTTTTCCACTCCATTCCACACCATAAAATTAGAAGTAATACAAAAAAGTAGTAGTAGTACAAAGGTACTTTTTAGTACTTTCCACTTCACTTCATAAAAGTAAAAGGAGTACAAACGTTTTTTATAGTACTTTTCCACTCCACACCACTCCACTCCACTCCACTCCACTCCACTCCACTCCACTCCACTCCACTCCACTCCACTCCACTCCACTCCACTCCACTCCACTCCACTCCACTCCACTCCACTCCACTCCACTCCACTCCACTCCACTCCACTCCACTCCACTCCACTCCACTCCACTCCACTCCACTCCACTCCACTCCACTCCACTCCACTCCACTCCACTCCACTCCACTCCACTCCACTCCACTCCACTCCACTCCACTCCACTCCACTCCACTCCACTCCACTCCACTCCACTCCACTCCACTCCACTCCACTCCACTCCACTCCACTCCACTCCACTCCACTCCACTCCACTCCACTCCACTCCACTCCACTCCACTCCACTCCACTCCACTCCACTCCACTCCACTCCACTCCACTCCACTCCACTCCACTCCACTCCACTCCACTCCACTCCACTCCACTCCACTCCACTCCACTCCACTCCACTCCACTCCACTCCACTCCACTCCACTCCACTCCACTCCACTCCACTCCACTCCACTCCACTCCACTCCACTCCACTCCACTCCACTCCACTCCACTCCACTCCACTCCACTCCACTCCACTCCACTCCACTCCACTCCACTCCACTCCACTCCACTCCACTCCACTCCACTCCACTCCACTCCACTCCACTCCACTCCACTCCACTCCACTCCACTCCACTCCACTCCACTCCACTCCACTCCACTCCACTCCACTCCACTCCACTCCACTCCACTCCACTCCACTCCACTCCACTCCACTCCACTCCACTCCACTCCACTCCACTCCACTCCACTCCACTCCACTCCACTCCACTCCACTCCACTCCACTCCACTCCACTCCACTCCACTCCACACTCCACTCCACTCCACTCCACTCCACTCCACTCCACTCCACTCCACTCCACTCCACTCCACTCCACTCCACTCCACTCCACTCCACTCCACTCCACTCCACTCCACTCCACTCCACTCCACTCCACTCCACTCCACTCCACTCCACTCCACTCCACTCCACTCCACTCCACTCCACTCCACTCCACTCCACTCCACTCCACTCCACTCCACTCCATAAAAGTAGAAGTAGTACAAAAAAAGGAGAAGTAGTAAAAAAGTACTTTTTAGTTTTTTCCCCTCCACTTCATAAAAGTAAAAGTAGTACAAAAGTACTTTTTAGTACTTTTCCATTTAACTCCACTTCACTCCATAAAAGTAGAAAAAGTACAAAACAGGTACTTTTTAGTACTTTTTCACTGCACTCCACTCTACAAAAGAAGTATTAGTAATTAAGTACTTTTTAGTACTTTTCCACTCCATAATAGAAGAAGTAGTAAAAAAAAAAGTAGTAGTAGTACAAAAGTACTTTATAGTACATTTCCACTCCACTCCATTAAAGTAAAAGTAGTAGTAATACAAAAGTATTTTTTAGTACTTTTCCACTCCATTCCACTTCATAAAAGTGGAAGAAGTACAAAAAAGTACTTTTTAGTAATTTCCCATGCCACTCCGCAATAGTAGTAGTAGAAAAAAAGTACTTTTTAGTACTTTTGTACTCCATTTAACTCCATAAAAGCAGAAGTAATAAAAAAAGTTGTAGTAGTATAAAAGTACTTTTTAGTACTTTTCCGCTCCATTCAACTTCATAAAAGAAAAGGAGTACAAAAAAGTAGTAGTTGTACAAAAGTACTTTTGAATACTTTTCCACTAAACTTCACTCCACTCCATTCCACTCCACTCCACTCCACTCCACTCCACTCCACTCCACTCCACTCCACTCCACTCCACTCCACTCCACTCCACTCCACTCCACTCCACTCCACTCCACTCCACTCCACTCCACTCCACTCCACTCCACTCCACTCCACTCCACTCCACTCCACTCCACTCCACTCCACTCCACTCCACTCCACTCCACTCCACTCCACTCCACTCCACTCCACTCCACTCCACTCCACTCCACTCCACTCCACTCCACTCCACTCCACTCCACTCCACTCCACTCCACTCCACTCCACTCCACTCCACTCCACTCCACTCCACTCCACTCCACTCCACTCCACTCCACTCCACTCCACTCCACTCCACTCCACTCCACTCCACTCCACTCCACTCCACTCCACTCCACTCCACTCCACTCCACTCCACTCCACTCCACTCCACTCCACTCCACTCCACTCCACTCCACTCCACTCCACTCCACTCCACTCCACTCCACTCCACTCCACTCCACTCCACAAAAGTTGTAGTAGTAATCAAGTACTTTTTTGTACTTTTCCACTCCACAAATCTAGAAGAAGTACAAAAAAAGTAGTAGTAGTACAAAAGTACTTTTTAGTACCATTCCACTCCACTCCACTCCATAAAAGTAAAAGTAGTACAAAAAAAGTAGTAGTAATACAAAAGTACTTTTTAGTACTTTTCCACTCCATTCCACACCATAAAATTAGAAGTAATACAAAAAAGTAGTAGTAGTACAAAGGTACTTTTTAGTACTTTCCACTTCACTTCATAAAAGTAAAAGGAGTACAAACGTTTTTTATAGTACTTTTCCACTCCACACCACTCCACTCCACTCCACTCCACTCCACTCCACTCCACTCCACTCCACTCCACTCCACTCCACTCCACTCCACTCCACTCCACTCCACTCCACTCCACTCCACTCCACTCCACTCCACTCCACTCCACTCCACTCCACTCCACTCCACTCCACTCCACTCCACTCCACTCCACTCCACTCCACTCCACTCCACTCCACTCCACTCCACTCCACTCCACTCCACTCCACTCCACTCCACTCCACTCCACTCCACTCCACTCCACTCCACTCCACTCCACTCCACTCCACTCCACTCCACTCCACTCCACTCCACTCCACTCCACTCCACTCCACTCCACTCCACTCCACTCCACTCCACTCCACTCCACTCCACTCCACTCCACTCCACTCCACTCCACTCCACTCCACTCCACTCCACTCCACTCCACTCCACTCCACTCCACTCCACTCCACTCCACTCCACTCCACTCCACTCCACTCCACTCCACTCCACTCCACTCCACTCCACTCCACTCCACTCCACTCCACTCCACTCCACTCCACTCCACTCCACTCCACTCCACTCCACTCCACTCCACTCCACTCCACTCCACTCCACTCCACTCCACTCCACTCCACTCCACTCCACTCCACTCCACTCCACTCCACTCCACTCCACTCCACTCCACTCCACTCCACTCCACTCCACTCCACTCCACTCCACTCCACTCCACTCCACTCCACTCCACTCCACTCCACTCCACTCCACTCCACTCCACTCCACTCCACTCCACTCCACTCCACTCCACTCCACTCCACTCCACTCCACTCCACTCCACTCCACTCCACTCCACTCCACTCCACTCCACTCCACTCCACTCCACTCCACTCCACTCCACTCCACTCCACTCCACTCCACTCCACTCCACTCCACTCCACTCCACTCCACTCCACTCCACTCCACTCCACTCCACTCCACTCCACTCCACTCCACTCCACTCCACTCCACTCCACTCCACTCCACTCCACTCCACTCCACTCCACTCCACTCCACTCCACTCCACTCCACTCCACTCCACTCCACTCCACTCCACTCCACTCCACTCCACTCCACTCCACTCCACTCCACTCCACTCCACTCCACTCCACTCCACTCCACTCCACTCCACTCCACTCCACTCCACTCCACTCCACTCCACTCCACTCCACTCCACTCCACTCCACTCCACTCCACTCCACTCCACTCCACTCCACTCCACTCCACTCCACTCCACTCCACTCCACTCCACTCCACTCCACTCCACTCCACTCCACTCCACTCCACTCCACTCCACTCCACTCCACTCCACTCCACTCCACTCCACTCCACTCCACTCCACTCCACTCCACTCCACTCCACTCCACTCCACTCCACTCCACTCCACTCCACTCCACTCCACTCCACTCCACTCCACTCCACTCCACTCCACTCCACTCCACTCCACTCCACTCCACTCCACTCCACTCCACTCCACTCCACTCCACTCCACTCCACTCCACTCCACTCCACTCCACTCCACTCCACTCCACTCCACTCCACTCCACTCCACTCCACTCCACTCCACTCCACTCCATAAAAGTAGAAGTAGTACAAAAAAAGGAGAAGTAGTAAAAAAGTACTTTTCAGTTTTTTCCCCTCCACTTCATAAAAGTAAAAGTAGTACAAAAGTACTTTTTAGTACTTTTCCATTTAACTCCACTTCACTCCATAAAAGTAGAAAAAGTACAAAACAGGTACTTTTTAGTACTTTTTCACTGCACTCCACTCTACAAAAGAAGTATTAGTAATTAAGTACTTTTTAGTACTTTTCCACTCCATAATAGAAGAAGTAGTAAAAAAAAAGTAGTAGTAGTACAAAAGTACTTTTTAGTACATTTCCACTCCGCTCCATTAAAGTAAAAGTAGTAGTAATACAAAAGTACTTTTTAGTACTTTTCCACTCCATTCCACTTCATAAAAGTGGAAGAAGTACAAAAAAGTACTTTTTAGTAATTTCCCATGCCACTCCGCAATAGTAGTAGTAGAAAAAAAGTACTTTTTAGTACTTTTGTACTCCATTTAACTCCATAAAAG
Organism: Dasysyrphus tricinctus; assembly: GCA_963921185.1. NCBI lineage: Eukaryota > Metazoa > Arthropoda > Insecta > Diptera > Syrphidae > Dasysyrphus > Dasysyrphus tricinctus. Next base: position 68,716,534 of record OY992532.1, on the reverse strand, counting down.
CAGAAGTAATAAAAAAAGTTGTAGTAGTATAAAAGTACTTTTTAGTACTTTTCCGCTCCATTCAACTTCATAAAAGAAAAGGAGTACAAAAAAGTAGTAGTTGTACAAAAGTACTTTTGAATACTTTTCCACTAAACTTCACTCCACTCCACTCCACTCCACTCCACTCCACTCCACTCCACTCCACTCCACTCCACTCCACTCCACTCCACTCCACTCCACTCCACTCCACTCCACTCCACTCCACTCCACTCCACTCCACTCACTCCACTCCACTCCACTCCACTCCACTCCACTCCACTCCACTCCACTCCACTCCACTCCACTCCACTCCACTCCACTCCACTCCACTCCACTCCACTCCACTCCACTCCACTCCACTCCACTCCACTCCACTCCACTCCACTCCACTCCACTCCACTCCACTCCACTCCACTCCACTCCACTCCACTCCACTCCACTCCACTCCACTCCACTCCACTCCACTCCACTCCACTCCACTCCACTCCACTCCACTCCACTCCACTCCACTCCACTCCACTCCACTCCACTCCACTCCACTCCACTCCACTCCACTCCACTCCACTCCACTCCACTCCACTCCACTCCACTCCACTCCACTCCACTCCACTCCACTCCACTCCACTCCACTCCACTCCACTCCACTCCACTCCACTCCACTCCACTCCACTCCACTCCACTCCACTCCACTCCACTCCACTCCACTCCACTCCACTCCACTCCACTCCACTCCACTCCACTCCACTCCACTCCACTCCACTCCACTCCACTCCACTCCACTCCACTCCACTCCACTCCACTCCACTCCACTCCACTCCACTCCACTCCACTCCACTCCACTCCACTCCACTCCACTCCACTCCACTCCACTCCACTCCACTCCACTCCACTCCACTCCACTCCACTCCACTCCACTCCACTCCACTCCACTCCACTCCACTCCACTCCACTCCACTCCACTCCACTCCACTCCACTCCACTCCACTCCACTCCACTCCACTCCACTCCACTCCACTCCACTCCACTCCACTCCACTCCACTCCACTCCACTCCACTCCACTCCACTCCACTCCACTCCACTCCACTCCACTCCACTCCACTCCACTCCACTCCACTCCACTCCACTCCACTCCACTCCACTCCACTCCACTCCACTCCACTCCACTCCACTCCACTCCACTCCACTCCACTCCACTCCACTCCACTCCACTCCACTCCACTCCACTCCACTCCACTCCACTCCACTCCACTCCACTCCACTCCACTCCACTCCACTCCACTCCACTCCACTCCACTCCACTCCACTCCACTCCACTCCACTCCACTCCACTCCACTCCACTCCACTCCACTCCACTCCACTCCACTCCACTCCACTCCACTCCACTCCACTCCACTCCACTCCACTCCACTCCACTCCACTCCACTCCACTCCACTCCACTCCACTCCACTCCACTCCACTCCACTCCACTCCACTCCACAAAAGTTGTAGTAGTAATCAAGTACTTTTTTGTACTTTTCCACTCCACAAAACTAGAAGAAGTACAAAAAAAGTAGTAGTAGTACAAAAGTACTTTTTAGTACCATTCCACTCCACTCCACTCCATAAAAGTAAAAGTAGTACAAAAAAAGTAGTAGTAATACAAAAGTACTTTTTAGTACTTTTCCACTCCATTCCACACCATAAAATTAGAAGTAATACAAAAAAGTAGTAGTAGTACAAAGGTACTTTTTAGTACTTTCCACTTCACTTCATAAAAGTAAAAGGAGTACAAACGTTTTTTATAGTACTTTTCCACTCCACACCACTCCACTCCACTCCACTCCACTCCACTCCACTCCACTCCACTCCACTCCACTCCACTCCACTCCACTCCACTCCACTCCACTCCACTCCACTCCACTCCACTCCACTCCACTCCACTCCACTCCACTCCACTCCACTCCACTCCACTCCACTCCACTCCACTCCACTCCACTCCACTCCACTCCACTCCACTCCACTCCACTCCACTCCACTCCACTCCACTCCACTCCACTCCACTCCACTCCACTCCACTCCACTCCACTCCACTCCACTCCACTCCACTCCACTCCACTCCACTCCACTCCACTCCACTCCACTCCACTCCACTCCACTCCACTCCACTCCACTCCACTCCACTCCACTCCACTCCACTCCACTCCACTCCACTCCACTCCACTCCACTCCACTCCACTCCACTCCACTCCACTCCACTCCACTCCACTCCACTCCACTCCACTCCACTCCACTCCACTCCACTCCACTCCACTCCACTCCACTCCACTCCACTCCACTCCACTCCACTCCACTCCACTCCACTCCACTCCACTCCACTCCACTCCACTCCACTCCACTCCACTCCACTCCACTCCACTCCACTCCACTCCACTCCACTCCACTCCACTCCACTCCACTCCACTCCACTCCACTCCACTCCACTCCACTCCACTCCACTCCACTCCACTCCACTCCACTCCACTCCACTCCACTCCACTCCACTCCACTCCACTCCACTCCACTCCACTCCACTCCACTCCACTCCACTCCACTCCACTCCACTCCACTCCACTCCACTCCACTCCACTCCACTCCACTCCACTCCACTCCACTCCACTCCACTCCACTCCACTCCACTCCACTCCACTCCACTCCACTCCACTCCACTCCACTCCACTCCACTCCACTCCACTCCACTCCACTCCACTCCACTCCACTCCACTCCACTCCATAAAAGTAGAAGTAGTACAAAAAAAAGGAGAAGTAGTAAAAAAGTACTTTTTAGTTTTTTCCCCTCCACTTCATAAAAGTAAAAGTAGTACAAAAGTACTTTTTAGTACTTTTCCATTTAACTCCACTTCACTCCATAAAAGTAGAAAAAGTACAAAACAGGTACTTTTTAGTACTTTTTCACTGCACTCCACTCTACAAAAGAAGTATTAGTAATTAAGTACTTTTTAGTACTTTTCCACTCCATAATAGAAGAAGTAGTAAAAAAAAAAGTAGTAGTAGTACAAAAGTACTTTTTAGTACATTTCCACTCCACTCCATTAAAGTAAAAGTAGTAGTAATACAAAAGTACTTTTTAGTACTTTTCCACTCCATTCCACTTCATAAAAGTGGAACAAGTACAAAAAAGTACTTTTTAGTAATTTCCCATGCCACTCCGCAATAGTAGTAGTAGAAAAAAAGTACTTTTTAGTACTTTTGTACTCCATTTAACTCCATAAAAGCAGAAGTAATAAAAAAAGTTGTAGTAGTATAAAAGTACTTTTTAGTACTTTTCCGCTCCATTCAACTTCATAAAAGAAAAGGAGTACAAAAAAGTAGTAGTTGTACAAAAGTACTTTTGAATACTTTTCCACTAAACTTCACTCCACTCCATTCCACTCCACTCCACTCCACTCCACTCCACTCCACTCCACTCCACTCCACTCCACTCCACTCCACTCCACTCCACTCCACTCCACTCCACTCCACTCCACTCCACTCCACTCCACTCCACTCCACTCCACTCCACTCCACTCCACTCCACTCCACTCCACTCCACTCCACTCCACTCCACTCCACTCCACTCCACTCCACTCCACTCCACTCCACTCCACTCCACTCCACTCCACTCCACTCCACTCCACTCCACTCCACTCCACTCCACTCCACTCCACTCCACTCCACTCCACTCCACTCCACTCCACTCCACTCCACTCCACTCCACTCCACTCCACTCCACTCCACTCCACTCCACTCCACTCCACTCCACTCCACTCCACTCCACTCCACTCCACTCCACTCCACTCCACTCCACTCCACTCCACTCCACTCCACTCCACTCCACTCCACTCCACTCCACTCCACTCCACTCCACTCCACTCCACTCCACTCCACTCCACTCCACTCCACTCCACTCCACTCCACTCCACTCCACTCCACTCCACTCCACTCCACTCCACTCCACTCCACTCCACTCCACTCCACTCCACTCCACTCCACTCCACTCCACTCCACTCCACTCCACTCCACTCCACTCCACTCCACTCCACTCCACTCCACTCCACTCCACTCCACTCCACTCCACTCCACTCCACTCCACTCCACTCCACTCCACTCCACTCCACTCCACTCCACTCCACTCCACTCCACTCCACTCCACTCCACTCCACTCCACTCCACTCCACTCCACTCCACTCCACTCCACTCCACTCCACTCCACTCCACTCCACTCCACTCCACTCCACTCCACTCCACTCCACTCCACTCCACTCCACTCCACTCCACTCCACTCCACTCCACTCCACTCCACTCCACTCCACTCCACTCCACTCCACTCCACTCCACTCCACTCCACTCCACTCCACTCCACTCCACTCCACTCCACTCCACTCCACTCCACTCCACTCCACTCCACTCCACTCCACTCCACTCCACTCCACTCCACTCCACTCCACTCCACTCCACTCCACTCCACTCCACTCCACTCCACTCCACTCCACTCCACTCCACTCCACTCCACTCCACTCCACTCCACTCCACTCCACTCCACTCCACTCCACTCCACTCCACTCCACTCCACTCCACTCCACTCCACTCCACTCCACTCCACTCCACTCCACTCCACTCCACTCCACTCCACTCCACTCCACTCCATAAAAGTAGAAGTAGTACAAAAAAAGGAGAAGTAGTAAAAAAGTACTTTTTAGTTTTTTCCCCTCCACTTCATAAAAGTAAAAGTAGTACAAAAGTACTTTTTAGTACTTTTCCATTTAACTCCACTTCACTCCATAAAAGTAGAAAAAGTACAAAACAGGTACTTTTTAGTACTTTTTCACTGCACTCCACTCTACAAAAGAAGTATTAGTAATTAAGTACTTTTTAGTACTTTTCCACTCCATAATAGAAGAAGTAGTAAAAAAAAAAGTAGTAGTAGTACAAAAGTACTTTTTAGTACATTTCCACTCCACTCCATTAAAGTAAAAGTAGTAGTAATACAAAAGTACTTTTTAGTACTTTTCCACTCCATTCCACTTCATAAAAGCGGAAGAAGTACAAAAAAGTACTTTTTAGTAATTTCCCATGCCACTCCGCAATAGTAGTAGTAGAAAAAAAGTACTTTTTAGTACTTTTGTACTCCATTTAACTCCATAAAAGCAGAAGTAATAAAAAAAGTTGTAGTAGTATAAAAGTACTTTTTAGTACTTTTCCGCTCCATTCAACTTCATAAAAGAAAAGGAGTACAAAAAAGTATGTACAAAAGTACTTTTGAATACTTTTCCACTAAACTTCACTCCACTCCATTCCACTCCACTCCACTCCACTCCACTCCACTCCACTCCACTCCACTCCACTCCACTCCACTCCACTCCACTCCACTCCACTCCACTCCACTCCACTCCACTCCACTCCACTCCACTCCACTCCACTCCACTCCACTCCACTCCACTCCACTCCACTCCACTCCACTCCACTCCACTCCACTCCACTCCACTCCACTCCACTCCACTCCACTCCACTCCACTCCACTCCACTCCACTCCACTCCACTCCACTCCACTCCACTCCACTCCACTCCACTCCACTCCACTCCACTCCACTCCACTCCACTCCACTCCACTCCACTCCACTCCACTCCACTCCACTCCACTCCACTCCACTCCACTCCACTCCACTCCACTCCACTCCACTCCACTCCACTCCACTCCACTCCACTCCACTCCACTCCACTCCACTCCACTCCACTCCACTCCACTCCACTCCACTCCACTCCACTCCACTCCACTCCACTCCACTCCACTCCACTCCACTCCACTCCACTCCACTCCACTCCACTCCACTCCACTCCACTCCACTCCACTCCACTCCACTCCACTCCACTCCACTCCACTCCACTCCACTCCACTCCACTCCACTCCACTCCACTCCACTCCACTCCACTCCACTCCACTCCACTCCACTCCACTCCACTCCACTCCACTCCACTCCACTCCACTCCACTCCACTCCACTCCACTCCACTCCACTCCACTCCACTCCACTCCACTCCACTCCACTCCACTCCACTCCACTCCACTCCACTCCACTCCACTCCACTCCACTCCACTCCACTCCACTCCACTCCACTCCACTCCACTCCACTCCACTCCACTCCACTCCACTCCACTCCACTCCACTCCACTCCACTCCACTCCACTCCACTCCACTCCACTCCACTCCACTCCACTCCACTCCACTCCACTCCACTCCACTCCACTCCACTCCACTCCACTCCACTCCACTCCACTCCACTCCACTCCACTCCACTCCACTCCACTCCACTCCACTCCACTCCACTCCACTCCACTCCACTCCACTCCACTCCACTCCACTCCACTCCACAAAAGTTGTAGTAGTAATCAAGTACTTTTTTGTACTTTTCCACTCCACAAATCTAGAAGAAGTACAAAAAAAGTAGTAGTAGTACAAAAGTACTTTTTAGTACCATTCCACTCCACTCCACTCCATAAAAGTAAAAGTAGTACAAAAAAAGTAGTAGTAATACAAAAGTACTTTTTAGTACTTTTCCACTCCATTCCACACCATAAAATTAGAAGTAATACAAAAAAGTAGTAGTAGTACAAAGGTACTTTTTAGTACTTTCCACTTCACTTCATAAAAGTAAAAAGAGTACAAACGTTTTTTATAGTACTTTTCCACTCCACACCACTCCACTCCACTCCACTCCACTCCACTCCACTCCACTCCACTCCACTCCACTCCACTCCACTCCACTCCACTCCACTCCACTCCACTCCACTCCACTCCACTCCACTCCACTCCACTCCACTCCACTCCACTCCACTCCACTCCACTCCACTCCACTCCACTCCACTCCACTCCACTCCACTCCACTCCACTCCACTCCACTCCACTCCACTCCACTCCACTCCACTCCACTCCACTCCACTCCACTCCACTCCACTCCACTCCACTCCACTCCACTCCACTCCACTCCACTCCACTCCACTCCACTCCACTCCACTCCACTCCACTCCACTCCACTCCACTCCACTCCACTCCACTCCACTCCACTCCACTCCACTCCACTCCACTCCACTCCACTCCACTCCACTCCACTCCACTCCACTCCACTCCACTCCACTCCACTCCACTCCACTCCACTCCACTCCACTCCACTCCACTCCACTCCACTCCACTCCACTCCACTCCACTCCACTCCACTCCACTCCACTCCACTCCACTCCACTCCACTCCACTCCACTCCACTCCACTCCACTCCACTCCACTCCACTCCACTCCACTCCACTCCACTCCACTCCACTCCACTCCACTCCACTCCACTCCACTCCACTCCACTCCACTCCACTCCACTCCACTCCACTCCACTCCACTCCACTCCACTCCACTCCACTCCACTCCACTCCACTCCACTCCACTCCACTCCACTCCACTCCACTCCACTCCACTCCACTCCACTCCACTCCACTCCACTCCACTCCACTCCACTCCACTCCACTCCACTCCACTCCACTCCACTCCACTCCACTCCACTCCACTCCACTCCACTCCACTCCACTCCACTCCACTCCACTCCACTCCACTCCACTCCACTCCACTCCACTCCACTCCACTCCACTCCACTCCACTCCACTCCACTCCACTCCACTCCACTCCACTCCACTCCACTCCACTCCACTCCACTCCACTCCACTCCACTCCACTCCACTCCACTCCACTCCACTCCACTCCACTCCACTCCACTCCACTCCACTCCACTCCACTCCACTCCACTCCACTCCACTCCACTCCACTCCACTCCACTCCACTCCACTCCACTCCACTCCACTCCACTCCACTCCACTCCACTCCACTCCACTCCACTCCACTCCACTCCACTCCACTCCACTCCACTCCACTCCACTCCACTCCACTCCACTCCACTCCACTCCACTCCACTCCACTCCACTCCACTCCACTCCACTCCACTCCACTCCACTCCACTCCGCTCCACTCCACTCCACTCCATTCCACTCCACTCCACTCCACTCCACTCCACTCCACTCCACTCCATTCCACTCCACTCCACTCCACTCCACTCCACTCCACTCCACTCCACTCCACTCCACTCCACTCCATAAAAGTAGAAGTAGTACAAAAAAAGGAGAAGTAGTAAAAAAGTACTTTTTAGTTTTTTCCACTCCACTTCATAAAAGTAAAAGTAGTACAAAAGTACTTTTTAGTACTTTTCCATTTAACTCCACTTCACTCCATAAAAGTAGAAAAAGTACAAAAAGGGTACTTTTTAGCACTTTTCCACTGCACTCCACTCCACTCCACAAAAGAAGTATTAGTAACTAAGTACTTTTTAGTACTTTTCCACTCCATAATAGAAGAAGTAGTAAAAAAAAAAGTAGTAGTAGTACAAGAGTACTTTTTAGTACTTTTCCACTTCACTCCATTAAAGTAAAAGTAGTAGTAATACAAAAGTACTTTTTAGTACTTTTCCACTCCACTCCACTTCATAAAAGTGGAAGAAGTACAAAAAAAGTACTTTTTAGTAATTTCCCATGCCACTCCGCAATAGTAGTAGTAGAAAAAAAGTACTTTTTAGTACTTTTGCACTCCATTCCACTCCATAAAAGCAGAAGTAATAAAAAAAGTAGTAGTAGTATAAAAGTACTTTTAAGTACTTTTCCGCTCCATTCCACTTCATAAAAGAAAAGGAGTACAAAAAAGTAGTAGTTGTACAAAAGTACTTTTTAGTACTTTTCCACTAAACTCCACTCCACTCCACTCCACTCCACTCCACTCCACTCCACTCCACTCCACTCCACTCCACTCCACTCCACTCCACTCCACTCCACTCCACTCCACTCCACTCCACTCCACTCCACTCCACTCCACTCCACTCCACTCCACTCCACTCCACTCCACTCCACTCCACTCCACTCCACTCCACTCCACTCCACTCCACTCCACTCCACTCCACTCCACTCCACTCCACTCCACTCCACTCCACTCCACTCCACTCCACTCCACTCCACTCCACTCCACTCCACTCCACTCCACTCCACTCCACTCCACTCCACTCCACTCCACTCCACTCCACTCCACTCCACTCCACTCCACTCCACTCCACTCCACTCCACTCCACTCCACTCCACTCCACTCCACTCCACTCCACTCCACTCCACTCCACTCCACTCCACTCCACTCCACTCCACTCCACTCCACTCCACTCCACTCCACTCCACTCCACTCCACTCCACTCCACTCCACTCCACTCCACTCCACTCCACTCCACTCCACTCCACTCCACTCCACTCCACTCCACTCCACTCCACTCCACTCCACTCCACTCCACTCCACTCCACTCCACTCCACTCCACTCCACTCCACTCCACTCCACTCCACTCCACTCCACTCCACTCCACTCCACTCCACTCCACTCCACTCCACTCCACTCCACTCCACTCCACTCCACTCCACTCCACTCCACTCCACTCCACTCCACTCCACTCCACTCCACTCCATAAAAGTAGAAGTAGTACAAAAAAAGGAGAAGTAGTAAGAAAGTACTTTTTAGTTTTTTCCCCTCCACTTCATAAAAGTAAAAGTAGTACAAAAGTACTTTTTAGTACTTTTCCATTTAACTCCACTTCACTCCATAAAAGTAGAAAAAGTACAAAACAGGTACTTTTTAGTACTTTTTCACTGCACTCCACTCTACAAAAGAAGTATTAGTAATTAAGTACTTTTTAGTACTTTTCCACTCCATAATAGAAGAAGTAGTAAAAAAAAAGTAGTAGTAGTACAAAAGTACTTTTTAGTACATTTCCACTCCACTCCATTAAAGTAAAAGTAGTAGTAATACAAAAGTCATTTTTAGTACTTTTCCACTCCATTCCACTTCATAAAAGTGGAAGAAGTACAAAAAAGTACTTTTTAGTAATTTCCCATGCCACTCCGCAATAGTAGTAGTAGAAAAAAAGTACTTTTTAGTACTTTTGTACTCCATTTAACTCCATAAAAGCAGAAGTAATAGAAAAAGTTGTAGTAGTATAAAAGTACTTTTTAGTACTTTTCCGCTCCATTCAACTTCATATCCACTCCACTCCACTCCACTCCACTCCACTCCACTCCACTCCACTCCACTCCACTCCACTCCACTCCACTCCACTCCACTCCACTCCACTCCACTCCACTCCACTCCACTCCACTCCACTCCACTCCACTCCACTCCACTCCACTCCACTCCACTCCACTCCACTCCACTCCACTCCACTCCACTCCACTCCACTCCACTCCACTCCACTCCACTCCACTCCACTCCACTCCACTCCACTCCACTCCACTCCACTCCACTCCACTCCACTCCACTCCACTCCACTCCACTCCACTCCACTCCACTCCACTCCACTCCACTCCACTCCACTCCACTCCACTCCACTCCACTCCACTCCACTCCACTCCACTCCACTCCACTCCACTCCACTCCACTCCACTCCACTCCACTCCACTCCACTCCACTCCACTCCACTCCACTCCACTCCACTCCACTCCACTCCACTCCACTCCACTCCACTCCACTCCACTCCACTCCACTCCACTCCACTCCACTCCACTCCACTCCACTCCACTCCACTCCACTCCACTCCACTCCACTCCACTCCACTCCACTCCACTCCACTCCACTCCACTCCACTCCACTCCACTCCACTCCACTCCACTCCACTCCACTCCACTCCACTCCACTCCACTCCACTCCACTCCACTCCACTCCACTCCACTCCACTCCACTCCACTCCACTCCACTCCACTCCACTCCACTCCACTCCACTCCACTCCACAAAAGTTGTAGTAGTAATCAAGTACTTTTTTGTACTTTTCCACTCCACAAATCTAGAAGAAGTACAAAAAAAGTAGTAGTAGTACAAAAGTACTTTTTAGTACCATTCCACTCCACTCCACTCCATAAAAGTAAAAGTAGTACAAAAAAAGTAGTAGTAATACAAAAGTACTTTTTAGTACTTTTCCACTCCATTCCACACCATAAAATTAGAAGTAATACAAAAAAGTAGTAGTAGTACAAAGGTACTTTTTAGTACTTTCCACTTCACTTCATAAAAGTAAAAGGAGTACAAACGTTTTTTATAGTACTTTTCCACTCCACACCACTCCACTCCACTCCACTCCACTCCACTCCACTCCACTCCACTCCACTCCACTCCACTCCACTCCACTCCACTCCACTCCACTCCACTCCACTCCACTCCACTCCACTCCACTCCACTCCACTCCACTCCACTCCACTCCACTCCACTCCACTCCACTCCACTCCACTCCACTCCACTCCACTCCACTCCACTCCACTCCACTCCACTCCACTCCACTCCACTCCACTCCACTCCACTCCACTCCACTCCACTCCACTCCACTCCACTCCACTCCACTCCACTCCACTCCACTCCACTCCACTCCACTCCACTCCACTCCACTCCACTCCACTCCACTCCACTCCACTCCACTCCACTCCACTCCACTCCACTCCACTCCACTCCACTCCACTCCACTCCACTCCACTCCACTCCACTCCACTCCACTCCACTCCACTCCACTCCACTCCACTCCACTCCACTCCACTCCACTCCACTCCACTCCACTCCACTCCACTCCACTCCACTCCACTCCACTCCACTCCACTCCACTCCACTCCACTCCACTCCACTCCACTCCACTCCACTCCACTCCACTCCACTCCACTCCACTCCACTCCACTCCACTCCACTCCACTCCACTCCACTCCACTCCACTCCACTCCACTCCACTCCACTCCACTCCACTCCACTCCACTCCACTCCACTCCACTCCACTCCACTCCACTCCACTCCACTCCACTCCACTCCACTCCACTCCACTCCACTCCACTCCACTCCACTCCACTCCACTCCACTCCACTCCACTCCACTCCACTCCACTCCACTCCACTCCACTCCACTCCACTCCACTCCACTCCACTCCACTCCACTCCACTCCACTCCACTCCACTCCACTCCACTCCACTCCACTCCACTCCACTCCACTCCACTCCACTCCACTCCACTCCACTCCACTCCACTCCACTCCACTCCACTCCACTCCACTCCACTCCACTCCACTCCACTCCACTCCACTCCACTCCACTCCACTCCACTCCACTCCACTCCACTCCACTCCACTCCACTCCACTCCACTCCACTCCACTCCACTCCACTCCACTCCACTCCACTCCACTCCACTCCACTCCACTCCACTCCACTCCACTCCACTCCACTCCACTCCACTCCACTCCACTCCACTCCACTCCACTCCACTCCACTCCACTCCACTCCACTCCACTCCACTCCACTCCACTCCACTCCACTCCACTCCACTCCACTCCACTCCACTCCACTCCACTCCACTCCACTCCACTCCACTCCACTCCACTCCACTCCACTCCACTCCACTCCACTCCACTCCACTCCACTCCACTCCACTCCACTCCACTCCACTCCACTCCACTCCACTCCACTCCACTCCACTCCACTCCACTCCACTCCACTCCACTCCACTCCACTCCACTCCACTCCACTCCACTCCACTCCACTCCACTCCACTCCACTCCACTCCACTCCACTCCACTCCACTCCACTCCACTCCACTCCACTCCACTCCACTCCACTCCACTCCACTCCACTCCACTCCACTCCACTCCACTCCACTCCACTCCACTCCACTCCACTCCACTCCACTCCACTCCACTCCACTCCACTCCACTCCACTCCACTCCACTCCACTCCACTCCACTCCACTCCACTCCACTCCACTCCACTCCACTCCACTCCACTCCACTCCACTCCACTCCACTCCACTCCACTCCACTCCACTCCACTCCACTCCACTCCACTCCACTCCACTCCACTCCACTCCACTCCACTCCACTCCACTCCACTCCACTCCACTCCACTCCACTCCACTCCACTCCACTCCACTCCACTCCACTCCACTCCACTCCACTCCACTCCACTCCACTCCACTCCACTCCACTCCACTCCACTCCACTCCACTCCACTCCACTCCACTCCACTCCACTCCACTCCACTCCACTCCACTCCACTCCACTCCACTCCACTCCACTCCACTCCACTCCACTCCACTCCACTCCACTCCACTCCACTCCACTCCACTCCACTCCACTCCACTCCACTCCACTCCACTCCACTCCACTCCACTCCACTCCACTCCACTCCACTCCACTCCACTCCACTCCACTCCACTCCACTCCACTCCACTCCACTCCACTCCACTCCACTCCACTCCACTCCACTCCACTCCACTCCATAAAAGTAGAAGTAGTACAAAAAAAGGAGAAGTAGTAAAAAAGTACTTTTTAGTTTTTTCCCCTCCACTTCATAAAAGTAAAAGTAGTACAAAAGTACTTTTTAGTACTTTTCCATTTAACTCCACTTCACTCCATAAAAGTAGAAAAAGTACAAAACAGGTACTTTTTAGTACTTTTTCACTGCACTCCACTCTACAAAAGAAGTATTAGTAATTAAGTACTTTTTAGTACTTTTCCACTCCATAATAGAAGAAGTAGTAAAAAAAAAAGTAGTAGTAGTACAAAAGTACTTTATAGTACATTTCCACTCCACTCCATTAAAGTAAAAGTAGTAGTAATACAAAAGTATTTTTTAGTACTTTTCCACTCCATTCCACTTCATAAAAGTGGAAGAAGTACAAAAAAGTACTTTTTAGTAATTTCCCATGCCACTCCGCAATAGTAGTAGTAGAAAAAAAGTACTTTTTAGTACTTTTGTACTCCATTTAACTCCATAAAAGCAGAAGTAATAAAAAAAGTTGTAGTAGTATAAAAGTACTTTTTAGTACTTTTCCGCTCCATTCAACTTCATAAAAGAAAAGGAGTACAAAAAAGTAGTAGTTGTACAAAAGTACTTTTGAATACTTTTCCACTAAACTTCACTCCACTCCATTCCACTCCACTCCACTCCACTCCACTCCACTCCACTCCACTCCACTCCACTCCACTCCACTCCACTCCACTCCACTCCACTCCACTCCACTCCACTCCACTCCACTCCACTCCACTCCACTCCACTCCACTCCACTCCACTCCACTCCACTCCACTCCACTCCACTCCACTCCACTCCACTCCACTCCACTCCACTCCACTCCACTCCACTCCACTCCACTCCACTCCACTCCACTCCACTCCACTCCACTCCACTCCACTCCACTCCACTCCACTCCACTCCACTCCACTCCACTCCACTCCACTCCACTCCACTCCACTCCACTCCACTCCACTCCACTCCACTCCACTCCACTCCACTCCACTCCACTCCACTCCACTCCACTCCACTCCACTCCACTCCACTCCACTCCACTCCACTCCACTCCACTCCACTCCACTCCACTCCACTCCACTCCACTCCACTCCACTCCACTCCACTCCACTCCACTCCACTCCACTCCACTCCACTCCACTCCACTCCACTCCACTCCACTCCACTCCACTCCACTCCACTCCACTCCACTCCACTCCACTCCACTCCACTCCACTCCACTCCACTCCACTCCACTCCACTCCACTCCACTCCACTCCACTCCACTCCACTCCACTCCACTCCACTCCACTCCATAAAAGTAGAAGTAGTACAAAAAAAGGAGAAGTAGTAAAAAAGTACTTTTTAGTTTTTTCCCCTCCACTTCATAAAAGTAAAAGTAGTACAAAAGTACTTTTTAGTACTTTTCCATTTAACTCCACTTCACTCCATAAGAGTAGAAAAAGTACAAAAAGGGTACTTTTTAGCACTTTTCCACTGCACTCCACTCCACTCCACAAAAGAAGTATTAGTAACTAAGTACTTTTTAGTACTTTTCCACTCCATAATAGAAGAAGTAGTAAAAAAAGAGTAGTAGTAGTACAAGAGTACTTTTTAGTACTTTTCCACTTCACTCCATTAAAGTAAAAGTAGTAGTAATACAAAAGTACTTTTTAGTACTTTTCCACTCCACTCCACTCCACTCCACTTCATAAAAGTGGAAGAAGTACAAAAAAAGTACTTTTTAGTAATTTCCCATGCCACTCCGCAATAGTAGTAGTAGAAAAAAAGTACTTTTTAGTACTTTTGCACTCCATTCCACTCCATAAAAGCAGAAGTAATATAAAAAGTAGTAGTAGTATAAAAGTACTTTTTAGTACTTTTCCGCTCCATTCCACTTCATAAAGAAAAGTACTTTTGAATACTTTTCCACAAAAGAAAAGTACTTTTGAATACTTTTCCACTCCACTCCACTCCACTCCACTCCACTCCACTCCACTCCACTCCACTCCACTCCACTCCACTCCACTCCACTCCACTCCACTCCACTCCACTCCACTCCACTCCACTCCACTCCACAAAAGTTGTAGTAGTAATCAAGTACTTTTTTGTACTTTTCCACTCCACAAAACTAGAAGAAGTACAAAAAAAGTAGTAGTAGTACAAAAGTACTTTTTAGTACCATTCCACTCCACTCCACTCCATAAAAGTAAAAGTAGTACAAAAAAAGTAGTAGTAATACAAAAGTACTTTTTAGTACTTTTCCACTCCATTCCACACCATAAAATTAGAAGTAATACAAAAAAGTAGTAGTAGTACAAAGGTACTTTTTAGTACTTTCCACTTCACTTCATAAAAGTAAAAGGAGTACAAACGTTTTTTATAGTACTTTTCCACTCCACACCACTCCACTCCACTCCACTCCACTCCACTCCACTCCACTCCACTCCACTCCACTCCACTCCACTCCACTCCACTCCACTCCACTCCACTCCACTCCACTCCACTCCACTCCACTCCACTCCACTCCACTCCACTCCACTCCACTCCACTCCACTCCACTCCACTCCACTCCACTCCACTCCACTCCACTCCACTCCACTCCACTCCACTCCACTCCACTCCACTCCACTCCACTCCACTCCACTCCACTCCACTCCACTCCACTCCACTCCACTCCACTCCACTCCACTCCACTCCACTCCACTCCACTCCACTCCACTCCACTCCACTCCACTCCACTCCACTCCACTCCACTCCACTCCACTCCACTCCACTCCACTCCACTCCACTCCACTCCACTCCACTCCACTCCACTCCACTCCACTCCACTCCACTCCACTCCACTCCACTCCACTCCACTCCACTCCACTCCACTCCACTCCACTCCACTCCACTCCACTCCACTCCACTCCACTCCACTCCACTCCACTCCACTCCACTCCACTCCACTCC
Organism: Dasysyrphus tricinctus; assembly: GCA_963921185.1. NCBI lineage: Eukaryota > Metazoa > Arthropoda > Insecta > Diptera > Syrphidae > Dasysyrphus > Dasysyrphus tricinctus. The sequence goes on along the minus strand of OY992532.1, from coordinate 68,700,180 downwards.
ACTCCACTCCACTCCACTCCACTCCACTCCACTCCACTCCACTCCACTCCACTCCACTCCACTCCACTCCACTCCACTCCACTCCACTCCACTCCACTCCACTCCACTCCACTCCACTCCACTCCACTCCACTCCACTCCACTCCACTCCACTCCACTCCACTCCACTCCACTCCACTCCACTCCACTCCACTCCACTCCACTCCACTCCACTCCACTCCACTCCACTCCACTCCACTCCACTCCACTCCACTCCACTCCACTCCACTCCACTCCACTCCACTCCACTCCACTCCACTCCACTCCACTCCACTCCACTCCACTCCACTCCACTCCACTCCACTCCACTCCACTCCACTCCACTCCACTCCACTCCACTCCACTCCACTCCACTCCACTCCACTCCACTCCACTCCACTCCACTCCACTCCACTCCACTCCACTCCACTCCACTCCACTCCACTCCACTCCACTCCACTCCACTCCACTCCACTCCACTCCACTCCACTCCACTCCACTCCACTCCACTCCACTCCACTCCACTCCACTCCACTCCACTCCACTCCACTCCACTCCACTCCACTCCACTCCACTCCACTCCACTCCACTCCACTCCACTCCACTCCACTCCACTCCACTCCACTCCATAAAAGTAGAAGTAGTACAAAAAAAGGAGAAGTAGTAAAAAAGTACTTTTTAGTTTTTTCCCCTCCACTTCATAAAAGTAAAAGTAGTACAAAAGTACTTTTTAGTACTTTTCCATTTAACTCCACTTCACTCCATAAAAGTAGAAAAAGTACAAAACAGGTACTTTTTAGTACTTTTTCACTGCACTCCACTCTACAAAAGAAGTATTAGTAATTAAGTACTTTTTAGTACTTTTCCACTCCATAATAGAAGAAGTAGTAAAAAAAAAAGTAGTAGTAGTACAAAAGTACTTTATAGTACATTTCCACTCCACTCCATTAAAGTAAAAGTAGTAGTAATACAAAAGTATTTTTTAGTACTTTTCCACTCCATTCCACTTCATAAAAGTGGAAGAAGTACAAAAAAGTACTTTTTAGTAATTTCCCATGCCACTCCGCAATAGTAGTAGTAGAAAAAAAGTACTTTTTAGTACTTTTGTACTCCATTTAACTCCATAAAAGCAGAAGTAATAAAAAAAGTTGTAGTAGTATAAAAGTACTTTTTAGTACTTTTCCGCTCCATTCAACTTCATAAAAGAAAAGGAGTACAAAAAAGTAGTAGTTGTACAAAAGTACTTTTGAATACTTTTCCACTAAACTTCACTCCACTCCATTCCACTCCACTCCACTCCACTCCACTCCACTCCACTCCACTCCACTCCACTCCACTCCACTCCACTCCACTCCACTCCACTCCACTCCACTCCACTCCACTCCACTCCACTCCACTCCACTCCACTCCACTCCACTCCACTCCACTCCACTCCACTCCACTCCACTCCACTCCACTCCACTCCACTCCACTCCACTCCACTCCACTCCACTCCACTCCACTCCACTCCACTCCACTCCACTCCACTCCACTCCACTCCACTCCACTCCACTCCACTCCACTCCACTCCACTCCACTCCACTCCACTCCACTCCACTCCACTCCACTCCACTCCACTCCACTCCACTCCACTCCACTCCACTCCACTCCACTCCACTCCACTCCACTCCACTCCACTCCACTCCACTCCACTCCACTCCACTCCACTCCACTCCACTCCACTCCACTCCACTCCACTCCACTCCACTCCACAAAAGTTGTAGTAGTAATCAAGTACTTTTTTGTACTTTTCCACTCCACAAATCTAGAAGAAGTACAAAAAAAGTAGTAGTAGTACAAAAGTACTTTTTAGTACCATTCCACTCCACTCCACTCCATAAAAGTAAAAGTAGTACAAAAAAAGTAGTAGTAATACAAAAGTACTTTTTAGTACTTTTCCACTCCATTCCACACCATAAAATTAGAAGTAATACAAAAAAGTAGTAGTAGTACAAAGGTACTTTTTAGTACTTTCCACTTCACTTCATAAAAGTAAAAGGAGTACAAACGTTTTTTATAGTACTTTTCCACTCCACACCACTCCACTCCACTCCACTCCACTCCACTCCACTCCACTCCACTCCACTCCACTCCACTCCACTCCACTCCACTCCACTCCACTCCACTCCACTCCACTCCCACTCCACTCCACTCCACTCCACTCCACTCCACTCCACTCCACTCCACTCCACTCCACTCCACTCCACTCCACTCCACTCCACTCCACTCCACTCCACTCCACTCCACTCCACTCCACTCCACTCCACTCCACTCCACTCCACTCCACTCCACTCCACTCCACTCCACTCCACTCCACTCCACTCCACTCCACTCCACTCCACTCCACTCCACTCCACTCCACTCCACTCCACTCCACTCCACTCCACTCCACTCCACTCCACTCCACTCCACTCCACTCCACTCCACTCCACTCCACTCCACTCCACTCCACTCCACTCCACTCCACTCCACTCCACTCCACTCCACTCCACTCCACTCCACTCCACTCCACTCCACTCCACTCCACTCCACTCCACTCCACTCCACTCCACTCCACTCCACTCCACTCCACTCCACTCCACTCCACTCCACTCCACTCCACTCCACTCCACTCCACTCCACTCCACTCCACTCCACTCCACTCCACTCCACTCCACTCCACTCCACTCCACTCCACTCCACTCCACTCCACTCCACTCCACTCCACTCCACTCCACTCCACTCCACTCCACTCCACTCCACTCCACTCCACTCCACTCCACTCCACTCCACTCCACTCCACTCCACTCCACTCCACTCCACTCCACTCCACTCCACTCCACTCCACTCCACTCCACTCCACTCCACTCCACTCCACTCCACTCCACTCCACTCCACTCCACTCCACTCCACTCCACTCCACTCCACTCCACTCCACTCCACTCCACTCCACTCCACTCCACTCCACTCCACTCCACTCCACTCCACTCCACTCCACTCCACTCCACTCCACTCCACTCCACTCCACTCCACTCCACTCCACTCCACTCCACTCCACTCCACTCCACTCCACTCCACTCCACTCCACTCCACTCCACTCCACTCCACTCCACTCCACTCCACTCCACTCCACTCCACTCCACTCCACTCCACTCCACTCCACTCCACTCCACTCCACTCCACTCCACTCCACTCCACTCCACTCCACTCCACTCCACTCCACTCCACTCCACTCCACTCCACTCCACTCCACTCCACTCCACTCCACTCCACTCCACTCCACTCCACTCCACTCCACTCCACTCCACTCCACTCCACTCCACTCCACTCCACTCCACTCCACTCCACTCCACTCCACTCCACTCCACTCCACTCCACTCCACTCCACTCCACTCCACTCCACTCCACTCCACTCCACTCCACTCCACTCCACTCCACTCCACTCCACTCCACTCCACTCCACTCCACTCCACTCCACTCCACTCCACTCCACTCCACTCCACTCCACTCCACTCCACTCCACTCCACTCCACTCCACTCCACTCCACTCCACTCCACTCCACTCCACTCCACTCCACTCCACTCCACTCCACTCCACTCCACTCCACTCCACTCCACTCCACTCCACTCCACTCCACTCCACCACTCCACTCCACTCCACTCCACTCCACTCCACTCCACTCCACTCCACTCCACTCCACTCCACTCCACTCCACTCCACTCCACTCCACTCCACTCCACTCCACTCCACTCCACTCCACTCCACTCCATAAAAGTAGAAGTAGTACAAAAAAAGGAGAAGTAGTAAAAAAGTACTTTTCAGTTTTTTCCCCTCCACTTCATAAAAGTAAAAGTAGTACAAAAGTACTTTTTAGTACTTTTCCATTTAACTCCACTTCACTCCATAAAAGTAGAAAAAGTACAAAACAGGTACTTTTTAGTACTTTTTCACTGCACTCCACTCTACAAAAGAAGTATTAGTAATTAAGTACTTTTTAGTACTTTTCCACTCCATAATAGAAGAAGTAGTAAAAAAAAAGTAGTAGTAGTACAAAAGTACTTTTTAGTACATTTCCACTCCGCTCCATTAAAGTAAAAGTAGTAGTAATACAAAAGTACTTTTTAGTACTTTTCCACTCCATTCCACTTCATAAAAGTGGAAGAAGTACAAAAAAGTACTTTTTAGTAATTTCCCATGCCACTCCGCAATAGTAGTAGTAGAAAAAAAAGTACTTTTTAGTACTTTTGTACTCCATTTAACTCCATAAAAGCAGAAGTAATAAAAAAAGTTGTAGTAGTATAAAAGTACTTTTTAGTACTTTTCCGCTCCATTCAACTTCATAAAAGAAAAGGAGTACAAAAAAGTAGTAGTTGTACAAAAGTACTTTTGAATACTTTTCCACTAAACTTCACTCCACTCCACTCCACTCCACTCCACTCCACTCCACTCCACTCCACTCCACTCCACTCCACTCCACTCCACTCCACTCCACTCCACTCCACTCCACTCCACTCCACTCCACTCCACTCCACTCCACTCCACTCCACTCCACTCCACTCCACTCCACTCCACTCCACTCCACTCCACTCCACTCCACTCCACTCCACTCCACTCCACTCCACTCCACTCCACTCCACTCCACTCCACTCCACTCCACTCCACTCCACTCCACTCCACTCCACTCCACTCCACTCCACTCCACTCCACTCCACTCCACTCCACTCCACTCCACTCCACTCCACTCCACTCCACTCCACTCCACTCCACTCCACTCCACTCCACTCCACTCCACTCCACTCCACTCCACTCCACTCCACTCCACTCCACTCCACTCCACTCCACTCCACTCCACTCCACTCCACTCCACTCCACTCCACTCCACTCCACTCCACTCCACTCCACTCCACTCCACTCCACTCCACTCCACTCCACTCCACTCCACTCCACTCCACTCCACTCCACTCCACTCCACTCCACTCCACTCCACTCCACTCCACTCCACTCCACTCCACTCCACTCCACTCCACTCCACTCCACTCCACTCCACTCCACTCCACTCCACTCCACTCCACTCCACTCCACTCCACTCCACTCCACTCCACTCCACTCCACTCCACTCCACTCCACTCCACTCCACTCCACTCCACTCCACTCCACTCCACTCCACTCCACTCCACTCCACTCCACTCCACTCCACTCCACTCCACTCCACTCCACTCCACTCCACTCCACTCCACTCCACTCCACTCCACTCCACTCCACTCCACTCCACTCCACTCCACTCCACTCCACTCCACTCCACTCCACTCCACTCCACTCCACTCCACTCCACTCCACTCCACTCCACTCCACTCCACTCCACTCCACTCCACTCCACTCCACTCCACTCCACTCCACTCCACTCCACTCCACTCCACTCCACTCCACTCCACTCCACTCCACTCCACTCCACTCCACTCCACTCCACTCCACTCCACTCCACTCCACTCCACTCCACTCCACTCCACTCCACTCCACTCCACTCCACTCCACTCCACTCCACTCCACTCCACTCCACTCCACTCCACTCCACTCCACTCCACTCCACTCCACTCCACTCCACTCCACTCCACTCCACTCCACTCCACTCCACTCCACTCCACTCCACTCCACTCCACTCCACTCCACTCCACTCCACTCCACTCCACTCCACTCCACTCCACTCCACTCCACTCCACTCCACTCCACTCCACTCCACTCCACTCCACTCCACTCCACTCCACTCCACTCCACTCCACTCCACTCCACTCCACTCCACTCCACTCCACTCCACTCCACTCCACTCCACTCCACTCCACTCCACTCCACTCCACTCCACTCCACTCCACTCCACTCCACTCCACTCCACTCCACTCCACTCCACTCCACTCCACTCCACTCCACTCCACTCCACTCCACTCCACTCCACTCCACTCCACTCCACTCCACTCCACTCCACTCCACTCCACTCCACTCCACTCCACTCCACTCCACTCCACTCCACTCCACTCCACTCCACTCCACTCCACTCCACTCCACTCCACTCCACTCCACTCCACTCCACTCCACTCCACTCCACAAAAGTTGTAGTAGTAATCAAGTACTTTTTTGTACTTTTCCACTCCACAAAACTAGAAGAAGTACAAAAAAAGTAGTAGTAGTACAAAAGTACTTTTTAGTACCATTCCACTCCACTCCACTCCATAAAAGTAAAAGTAGTACAAAAAAAGTAGTAGTAATACAAAAGTACTTTTTAGTACTTTTCCACTCCATTCCACACCATAAAATTAGAAGTAATACAAAAAAGTAGTAGTAGTACAAAGGTACTTTTTAGTACTTTCCACTTCACTTCATAAAAGTAAAAGGAGTACAAACGTTTTTTATAGTACTTTTCCACTCCACACCACTCCACTCCACTCCACTCCACTCCACTCCACTCCACTCCACTCCACTCCACTCCACTCCACTCCACTCCACTCCACTCCACTCCACTCCACTCCACTCCACTCCACTCCACTCCACTCCACTCCACTCCACTCCACTCCACTCCACTCCACTCCACTCCACTCCACTCCACTCCACTCCACTCCACTCCACTCCACTCCACTCCACTCCACTCCACTCCACTCCACTCCACTCCACTCCACTCCACTCCACTCCACTCCACTCCACTCCACTCCACTCCACTCCACTCCACTCCACTCCACTCCACTCCACTCCACTCCACTCCACTCCACTCCACTCCACTCCACTCCACTCCACTCCACTCCACTCCACTCCACTCCACTCCACTCCACTCCACTCCACTCCACTCCACTCCACTCCACTCCACTCCACTCCACTCCACTCCACTCCACTCCACTCCACTCCACTCCACTCCACTCCACTCCACTCCACTCCACTCCACTCCACTCCACTCCACTCCACTCCACTCCACTCCACTCCACTCCACTCCACTCCACTCCACTCCACTCCACTCCACTCCACTCCACTCCACTCCACTCCACTCCACTCCACTCCACTCCACTCCACTCCACTCCACTCCACTCCACTCCACTCCACTCCACTCCACTCCACTCCACTCCACTCCACTCCACTCCACTCCACTCCACTCCACTCCACTCCACTCCACTCCACTCCACTCCACTCCACTCCACTCCACTCCACTCCACTCCACTCCACTCCACTCCACTCCACTCCACTCCACTCCACTCCACTCCACTCCACTCCACTCCACTCCACTCCACTCCACTCCACTCCACTCCACTCCACTCCACTCCACTCCACTCCCACTCCACTCCACTCCACTCCACTCCACTCCACTCCACTCCACTCCACTCCACTCCACTCCACTCCACTCCATAAAAGTAGAAGTAGTACAAAAAAAGGAGAAGTAGTAAAAAAGTACTTTTTAGTTTTTTCCCCTCCACTTCATAAAAGTAAAAGTAGTACAAAAGTACTTTTTAGTACTTTTCCATTTAACTCCACTTCACTCCATAAAAGTAGAAAAAGTACAAAACAGGTACTTTTTAGTACTTTTTCACTGCACTCCACTCTACAAAAGAAGTATTAGTAATTAAGTACTTTTTAGTACTTTTCCACTCCATAATAGAAGAAGTAGTAAAAAAAAAAGTAGTAGTAGTACAAAAGTACTTTTTAGTACATTTCCACTCCACTCCATTAAAGTAAAAGTAGTAGTAATACAAAAGTACTTTTTAGTACTTTTCCACTCCATTCCACTTCATAAAAGTGGAACAAGTACAAAAAAGTACTTTTTAGTAATTTCCCATGCCACTCCGCAATAGTAGTAGTAGAAAAAAAGTACTTTTTAGTACTTTTGTACTCCATTTAACTCCATAAAAGCAGAAGTAATAAAAAAAGTTGTAGTAGTATAAAAGTACTTTTTAGTACTTTTCCGCTCCATTCAACTTCATAAAAGAAAAGGAGTACAAAAAAGTAGTAGTTGTACAAAAGTACTTTTGAATACTTTTCCACTAAACTTCACTCCACTCCATTCCACTCCACTCCACTCCACTCCACTCCACTCCACTCCACTCCACTCCACTCCACTCCACTCCACTCCACTCCACTCCACTCCACTCCACTCCACTCCACTCCACTCCACTCCACTCCACTCCACTCCACTCCACTCCACTCCACTCCACTCCACTCCACTCCACTCCACTCCACTCCACTCCACTCCACTCCACTCCACTCCACTCCACTCCACTCCACTCCACTCCACTCCACTCCACTCCACTCCACTCCACTCCACTCCACTCCACTCCACTCCACTCCACTCCACTCCACTCCACTCCACTCCACTCCACTCCACTCCACTCCACTCCACTCCACTCCACTCCACTCCACTCCACTCCACTCCACTCCACTCCACTCCACTCCACTCCACTCCACTCCACTCCACTCCACTCCACTCCACTCCACTCCACTCCACTCCACTCCACTCCACTCCACTCCACTCCACTCCACTCCACTCCACTCCACTCCACTCCACTCCACTCCACTCCACTCCACTCCACTCCACTCCACTCCACTCCACTCCACTCCACTCCACTCCACTCCACTCCACTCCACTCCACTCCACTCCACTCCACTCCACTCCACTCCACTCCACTCCACTCCACTCCACTCCACTCCACTCCACTCCACTCCACTCCACTCCACTCCACTCCACTCCACTCCACTCCACTCCACTCCACTCCACTCCACTCCACTCCACTCCACTCCACTCCACTCCACTCCACTCCACTCCACTCCACTCCACTCCACTCCACTCCACTCCACTCCACTCCACTCCACTCCACTCCCACTCCACTCCACTCCACTCCACTCCACTCCACTCCACTCCACTCCACTCCATAAAAGTAGAAGTAGTACAAAAAAAGGAGAAGTAGTAAAAAAGTACTTTTTAGTTTTTTCCCCTCCACTTCATAAAAGTAAAAGTAGTACAAAAGTACTTTTTAGTACTTTTCCATTTAACTCCACTTCACTCCATAAAAGTAGAAAAAGTACAAAACAGGTACTTTTTAGTACTTTTTCACTGCACTCCACTCTACAAAAGAAGTATTAGTAATTAAGTACTTTTTAGTACTTTTCCACTCCATAATAGAAGAAGTAGTAAAAAAAAAAGTAGTAGTAGTACAAAAGTACTTTTTAGTACATTTCCACTCCACTCCATTAAAGTAAAAGTAGTAGTAATACAAAAGTACTTTTTAGTACTTTTCCACTCCATTCCACTTCATAAAAGCGGAAGAAGTACAAAAAAGTACTTTTTAGTAATTTCCCATGCCACTCCGCAATAGTAGTAGTAGAAAAAAAGTACTTTTTAGTACTTTTGTACTCCATTTATCTCCATAAAAGCAGAAGTAATAAAAAAAGTTGTAGTAGTATAAAAGTACTTTTTAGTACTTTTCCGCTCCATTCAACTTCATAAAAGAAAAGGAGTACAAAAAAGTAGTAGTTGTACAAAAGTACTTTTGAATACTTTTCCACTAAACTTCACTCCACTCCATTCCACTCCACTCCACTCCACTCCACTCCACTCCACTCCACTCCACTCCACTCCACTCCACTCCACTCCACTCCACTCCACTCCACTCCACTCCACTCCACTCCACTCCACTCCACTCCACTCCACTCCACTCCACTCCACTCCACTCCACTCCACTCCACTCCACTCCACTCCACTCCACTCCACTCCACTCCACTCCACTCCACTCCACTCCACTCCACTCCACTCCACTCCACTCCACTCCACTCCACTCCACTCCACTCCACTCCACTCCACTCCACTCCACTCCACTCCACTCCACTCCACTCCACTCCACTCCACTCCACTCCACTCCACTCCACTCCACTCCACTCCACTCCACTCCACTCCACTCCACTCCACTCCACTCCACTCCACTCCACTCCACTCCACTCCACTCCACTCCACTCCACTCCACTCCACTCCACTCCACTCCACTCCACTCCACTCCACTCCACTCCACTCCACTCCACTCCACTCCACTCCACTCCACTCCACTCCACTCCACTCCACTCCACTCCACTCCACTCCACTCCACTCCACTCCACTCCACTCCACTCCACTCCACTCCACTCCACTCCACTCCACTCCACTCCACTCCACTCCACTCCACTCCACTCCACTCCACTCCACTCCACTCCACTCCACTCCACTCCACTCCACTCCACTCCACTCCACTCCACTCCACTCCACTCCACTCCACTCCACTCCACTCCACTCCACTCCACTCCACTCCACTCCACTCCACTCCACTCCACTCCACTCCACTCCACTCCACTCCACTCCACTCCACTCCACTCCACTCCACTCCACTCCACTCCACTCCACTCCACTCCACTCCACTCCACTCCACTCCACTCCACTCCACTCCACTCCACTCCACTCCACTCCACTCCACTCCACTCCACTCCACTCCACTCCACTCCACTCCACTCCACTCCACTCCACTCCACTCCACTCCACTCCACTCCACTCCACTCCACTCCACTCCACTCCACTCCACTCCACTCCACTCCACTCCACTCCACTCCACTCCACTCCACTCCACTCCACTCCACTCCACTCCACTCCACTCCACTCCACTCCACTCCACTCCACTCCACTCCACTCCACTCCACTCCACTCCACTCCACTCCACTCCACTCCACTCCACTCCACTCCACTCCACTCCACTCCACTCCACTCCACTCCACTCCACTCCACTCCACTCCACTCCACTCCACTCCACTCCACTCCACTCCACTCCACTCCACTCCACTCCACTCCACTCCACTCCACTCCACTCCACTCCACTCCACTCCACTCCACTCCACTCCACTCCACTCCACTCCACTCCACTCCACTCCACTCCACTCCACTCCACTCCACTCCACTCCACTCCACTCCACTCCATAAAAGTAGAAGTAGTACAAAAAAAGGAGAAGTAGTAAAAAAGTACTTTTTAGTTTTTTCCCCTCCACTTCATAAAAGTAAAAGTAGTACAAAAGTACTTTTTAGTACTTTTCCATTTAACTCCACTTCACTCCATAAAAGTAGAAAAAGTACAAAACAGGTACTTTTTAGTACTTTTTCACTGCACTCCACTCTACAAAAGAAGTATTAGTAATTAAGTACTTTTTAGTACTTTTCCACTCCATAATAGAAGAAGTAGTAAAAAAAAAAGTAGTAGTAGTACAAAAGTACTTTTTAGTACATTTCCACTCCACTCCATTAAAGTAAAAGTAGTAGTAATACAAAAGTACTTTTTAGTACTTTTCCACTCCATTCCACTTCATAAAAGTGGAACAAGTACAAAAAAGTACTTTTTAGTAATTTCCCATGCCACTCCGCAATAGTAGTAGTAGAAAAAAAGTACTTTTTAGTACTTTTGTACTCCATTTAACTCCATAAAAGCAGAAGTAATAAAAAAAGTTGTAGTAGTATAAAAGTACTTTTTAGTACTTTTCCGCTCCATTCAACTTCATAAAAGAAAAGGAGTACAAAAAAGTAGTAGTTGTACAAAAGTACTTTTGAATACTTTTCCACTAAACTTCACTCCACTCCATTCCACTCCACTCCACTCCACTCCACTCCACTCCACTCCACTCCACTCCACTCCACTCCACTCCACTCCACTCCACTCCACTCCACTCCACTCCACTCCACTCCACTCCACTCCACTCCACTCCACTCCACTCCACTCCACTCCACTCCACTCCACTCCACTCCACTCCACTCCACTCCACTCCACTCCACTCCACTCCACTCCACTCCACTCCACTCCACTCCACTCCACTCCACTCCACTCCACTCCACTCCACTCCACTCCACTCCACTCCACTCCACTCCACTCCACTCCACTCCACTCCACTCCACTCCACTCCACTCCACTCCACTCCACTCCACTCCACTCCACTCCACTCCACTCCACTCCACTCCACTCCACTCCACTCCACTCCACTCCACTCCACTCCACTCCACTCCACTCCACTCCACTCCACTCCACTCCACTCCACTCCACTCCACTCCACTCCACTCCACTCCACTCCACTCCACTCCACTCCACTCCACTCCACTCCACTCCACTCCACTCCACTCCACTCCACTCCACTCCACTCCACTCCACTCCACTCCACTCCACTCCACTCCACTCCACTCCACTCCACTCCACTCCACTCCACTCCACTCCACTCCACTCCACTCCACTCCACTCCACTCCACTCCACTCCACTCCACTCCACTCCACTCCACTCCACTCCACTCCACTCCACTCCACTCCACTCCACTCCACTCCACTCCACTCCACTCCACTCCACTCCACTCCACTCCACTCCACTCCACTCCACTCCACTCCACTCCACTCCACTCCACTCCACTCCACTCCACTCCACTCCACTCCACTCCACTCCACTCCACTCCACTCCACTCCACTCCACTCCACTCCACTCCACTCCACTCCACTCCACTCCACTCCACTCCACTCCACTCCACTCCACTCCACTCCACTCCACTCCACTCCACTCCATAAAAGTAGAAGTAGTACAAAAAAAGGAGAAGTAGTAAAAAAGTACTTTTTAGTTTTTTCCCCTCCACTTCATAAAAGTAAAAGTAGTACAAAAGTACTTTTTAGTACTTTTCCATTTAACTCCACTTCACTCCATAAAAGTAGAAAAAGTACAAAACAGGTACTTTTTAGTACTTTTTCACTGCACTCCACTCTACAAAAGAAGTATTAGTAATTAAGTACTTTTTAGTACTTTTCCACTCCATAATAGAAGAAGTAGTAAAAAAAAAAGTAGTAGTAGTACAAAAGTACTTTTTAGTACATTTCCACTCCACTCCATTAAAGTAAAAGTAGTAGTAATACAAAAGTACTTTTTAGTACTTTTCCACTCCATTCCACTTCATAAAAGCGGAAGAAGTACAAAAAAGTACTTTTTAGTAATTTCCCATGCCCACTTCATAAAAGCGGAAGAAGTACAAAAAAGTACTTTTTAGTAATTTCCCATGCCACTCCGCAATAGTAGTAGTAGAAAAAAAGTACTTTTTAGTACTTTTGTACTCCATTTAACTCCATAAAAGCAGAAGTAATAAAAAAAGTTGTAGTAGTATAAAAGTACTTTTTAGTACTTTTCCGCTCCATTCAACTTCATAAAAGAAAAGGAGTACAAAAAAGTAGTAGTTGTACAAAAGTACTTTTGAATACTTTTCCACTAAACTTCACTCCACTCCATTCCACTCCACTCCACTCCACTCCACTCCACTCCACTCCACTCCACTCCACTCCACTCCACTCCACTCCACTCCACTCCACTCCACTCCACTCCACTCCACTCCACTCCACTCCACTCCACTCCACTCCACTCCACTCCACTCCACTCCACTCCACTCCACTCCACTCCACTCCACTCCACTCCACTCCACTCCACTCCACTCCACTCCACTCCACTCCACTCCACTCCACTCCACTCCACTCCACTCCACTCCACTCCACTCCACTCCACTCCACTCCACTCCACTCCACTCCACTCCACTCCACTCCACTCCACTCCACTCCACTCCACTCCACTCCACTCCACTCCACTCCACTCCACTCCACTCCACTCCACTCCACTCCACTCCACTCCACTCCACTCCACTCCACTCCACTCCACTCCACTCCACTCCACTCCACTCCACTCCACTCCACTCCACTCCACTCCACTCCACTCCACTCCACTCCACTCCACTCCACTCCACTCCACTCCACTCCACTCCACTCCACTCCACTCCACTCCACTCCACTCCACTCCACTCCACTCCACTCCACTCCACTCCACTCCACTCCACTCCACTCCACTCCACTCCACTCCACTCCACTCCACTCCACTCCACTCCACTCCACTCCACTCCACTCCACTCCACTCCACTCCACTCCACTCCACTCCACTCCACTCCACTCCACTCCACTCCACTCCACTCCACTCCACTCCACTCCACTCCACTCCACTCCACTCCACTCCACTCCACTCCACTCCACTCCACTCCACTCCACTCCACTCCACTCCACTCCACTCCACTCCACTCCACTCCACTCCACTCCACTCCACTCCACTCCACTCCACTCCACTCCACTCCACTCCACTCCACTCCACTCCACTCCACTCCACTCCACTCCACTCCACTCCACTCCACTCCACTCCACTCCACTCCACTCCACAAAAGTTGTAGTAGTAATCAAGTACTTTTTTGTACTTTTCCACTCCACAAATCTAGTACAAAAGTACTTTTTAGTACCATTCCACTCCACTCCACTCCATAAAAGTAAAAGTAGTACAAAAAAAGTAGTAGTAATACAAAAGTACTTTTTAGTACTTTTCCACTCCATTCCACACCATAAAATTAGAAGTAATACAAAAAAGTAGTAGTAGTACAAAGGTACTTTTTAGTACTTTCCACTTCACTTCATAAAGTAAAAAGAGTACAAACGTTTTTTATAGTACTTTTCCACTCCACACCACTCCACTCCACTCCACTCCACTCCACTCCACTCCACTCCACTCCACTCCACTCCACTCCACTCCACTCCACTCCACTCCACTCCACTCCACTCCACTCCACTCCACTCCACTCCACTCCACTCCACTCCACTCCACTCCACTCCACTCCACTCCACTCCACTCCACTCCACTCCACTCCACTCCACTCCACTCCACTCCACTCCACTCCACTCCACCACTCCACTCCACTCCACTCCACTCCACTCCACTCCACTCCACTCCACTCCACTCCACTCCACTCCACTCCACTCCACTCCACTCCACTCCACTCCACTCCACTCCACTCCACTCCACTCCACTCCACTCCACTCCACTCCACTCCACTCCACTCCACTCCACTCCACTCCACTCCACTCCACTCCACTCCACTCCACTCCACTCCACTCCACTCCACTCCACTCCACTCCACTCCACTCCACTCCACTCCACTCCACTCCACTCCACTCCACTCCACTCCACTCCACTCACTCCACTCCACTCCACTCCACTCCACTCCACTCCACTCCACTCCACTCCACTCCACTCCACTCCACTCCACTCCACTCCACTCCACTCCACTCCACTCCACTCCACTCCACTCCACTCCACTCACTCCACTCCACTCCACTCCACTCCACTCCACTCCACTCCACTCCACTCCACTCCACTCCACTCCACTCCACTCCACTCCACTCCACTCCACTCCACTCCACTCCACTCCACTCCACTCCACTCCACTCCACTCACTCCACTCCACTCCACTCCACTCCACTCCACTCCACTCCACTCCACTCCACTCCACTCCACTCCACTCCACTCCACTCCACTCCACTCCACTCCACTCCACTCCACTCCACTCCACTCCACTCCACTCCACTCCACTCCACTCCACTCCACTCCACTCCACTCCACTCCACTCCACTCCACTCCACTCCACTCCACTCCACTCCACTCCACTCCACTCCACTCCACTCCACTCCACTCACTCCACTCCACTCCACTCCACTCCACTCCACTCCACTCCACTCCACTCCACTCCACTCCACTCCACTCCACTCCACTCCACTCCACTCCACTCCACTCCACTCCACTCCACTCCACTCCACTCCACTCCACTCCACTCCACTCCACTCCACTCCACTCCACTCCACTCCACTCCACTCCACTCCACTCCACTCCACTCCACTCCACTCCACTCCACTCCACTCCACTCCACTCCACTCCGCTCCACTCCACTCCACTCCATTCCACTCCACTCCACTCCACTCCACTCCACTCCACTCCACTCCATTCCACTCCACTCCACTCCACTCCACTCCACTCCACTCCACTCCACTCCACTCCACTCCACTCCATAAAAGTAGAAGTAGTACAAAAAAAGGAGAAGTAGTAAAAAAGTACTTTTTAGTTTTTTCCACTCCACTTCATAAAAGTAAAAGTAGTACAAAAGTACTTTTTAGTACTTTTCCATTTAACTCCACTTCACTCCATAAAAGTAGAAAAAGTACAAAAAGGGTACTTTTTAGCACTTTTCCACTGCACTCCACTCCACTCCACAAAAGAAGTATTAGTAACTAAGTACTTTTTAGTACTTTTCCACTCCATAATAGAAGAAGTAGTAAAAAAAAAAGTAGTAGTAGTACAAGAGTACTTTTTAGTACTTTTCCACTTCACTCCATTAAAGTAAAAGTAGTAGTAATACAAAAGTACTTTTTAGTACTTTTCCACTCCACTCCACTTCATAAAAGTGGAAGAAGTACAAAAAAAGTACTTTTTAGTAATTTCCCATGCCACTCCGCAATAGTAGTAGTAGAAAAAAAGTACTTTTTAGTACTTTTGCACTCCATTCCACTCCATAAAAGCAGAAGTAATAAAAAAAGTAGTAGTAGTATAAAAGTACTTTTAAGTACTTTTCCGCTCCATTCCACTTCATAAAAGAAAAGGAGTACAAAAAAGTAGTAGTTGTACAAAAGTACTTTTTAGTACTTTTCCACTAAACTCCACTCCACTCCACTCCACTCCACTCCACTCCACTCCACTCCACTCCACTCCACTCCACTCCACTCCACTCCACTCCACTCCACTCCACTCCACTCCACTCCACTCCACTCCACTCCACTCCACTCCACTCCACTCCACTCCACTCCACTCCACTCCACTCCACTCCACTCCACTCCACTCCACTCCACTCCACTCCACTCCACTCCACTCCACTCCACTCCACTCCACTCCACTCCACTCCACTCCACTCCACTCCACTCCACTCCACTCCACTCCACTCCACTCCACTCCACTCCACTCCACTCCACTCCACTCCACTCCACTCCACTCCACTCCACTCCACTCCACTCCACTCCACTCCACTCCACTCCACTCCACTCCACTCCACTCCACTCCACTCCACTCCACTCCACTCCACTCCACTCCACTCCACTCCACTCCACTCCACTCCACTCCACTCCACTCCACTCCACTCCACTCCACTCCACTCCACTCCACTCCACTCCACTCCACTCCACTCCACTCCACTCCACTCCACTCCACTCCACTCCACTCCACTCCACTCCACTCCACTCCACTCCACTCCACTCCACTCCACTCCACTCCACTCCACTCCACTCCACTCCACTCCACTCCACTCCACTCCACTCCACTCCACTCCACTCCACTCCACTCCACTCCACTCCACTCCACTCCACTCCACTCCACTCCACTCCACTCCACTCCACTCCACTCCACTCCACTCCACTCCACTCCACTCCACTCCACTCCACTCCACTCCACTCCACTCCACTCCACTCCACTCCACTCCACTCCACTCCACTCCACTCCACTCCACTCCACTCCACTCCACTCCACTCCACTCCACTCCACTCCACTCCACTCCACTCCACTCCACTCCACTCCACTCCACTCCACTCCACTCCACTCCATAAAAGTAGAAGTAGTACAAAAAAAGGAGAAGTAGTAAGAAAGTACTTTTTAGTTTTTTCCCCTCCACTTCATAAAAGTAAAAGTAGTACAAAAGTACTTTTTAGTACTTTTCCATTTAACTCCACTTCACTCCATAAAAGTAGAAAAAGTACAAAACAGGTACTTTTTAGTACTTTTTCACTGCACTCCACTCTACAAAAGAAGTATTAGTAATTAAGTACTTTTTAGTACTTTTCCACTCCATAATAGAAGAAGTAGTAAAAAAAAAGTAGTAGTAGTACAAAAGTACTTTTTAGTACATTTCCACTCCACTCCATTAAAGTAAAAGTAGTAGTAATACAAAAGTCATTTTTAGTACTTTTCCACTCCATTCCACTTCATAAAAGTGGAAGAAGTACAAAAAAGTACTTTTTAGTAATTTCCCATGCCACTCCGCAATAGTAGTAGTAGAAAAAAAGTACTTTTTAGTACTTTTGTACTCCATTTAACTCCATAAAAGCAGAAGTAATAGAAAAAGTTGTAGTAGTATAAAAGTACTTTTTAGTACTTTTCCGCTCCATTCAACTTCATAAAAGAAAAGGAGTACAAAAAAGTAGTAGTTGTACAAAAGTACTTTTGAATACTTTTCCACTACACTTCACTCCACTCCATTCCACTCCACTCCACTCCACTCCACTCCACTCCACTCCACTCCACTCCACTCCACTCCACTCCACTCCACTCCACTCCACTCCACTCCACTCCACTCCACTCCACTCCACTCCACTCCACTCCACTCCACTCCACTCCACTCCACTCCACTCCACTCCACTCCACTCCACTCCACTCCACTCCACTCCACTCCACTCCACTCCACTCCACTCCACTCCACTCCACTCCACTCCACTCCACTCCACTCCACTCCACTCCACTCCACTCCACTCCACTCCACTCCACTCCACTCCACTCCACTCCACTCCACTCCACTCCACTCCACTCCACTCCACTCCACTCCACTCCACTCCACTCCACTCCACTCCACTCCACTCCACTCCACTCCACTCCACTCCACTCCACTCCACTCCACTCCACTCCACTCCACTCCACTCCACTCCACTCCACTCCACTCCACTCCACTCCACTCCACTCCACTCCACTCCACTCCACTCCACTCCACTCCACTCCACTCCACTCCACTCCACTCCACTCCACTCCACTCCACTCCACTCCACTCCACTCCACTCCACTCCACTCCACTCCACTCCACTCCACTCCACTCCACTCCACTCCACTCCACTCCACTCCACTCCACTCCACTCCACTCCACTCCACTCCACTCCACTCCACTCCACTCCACTCCACTCCACTCCACTCCACTCCACTCCACTCCACTCCACTCCACTCCACTCCACTCCACTCCACTCCACTCCACAAAAGTTGTAGTAGTAATCAAGTACTTTTTTGTACTTTTCCACTCCACAAATCTAGAAGAAGTACAAAAAAAGTAGTAGTAGTACAAAAGTACTTTTTAGTACCATTCCACTCCACTCCACTCCATAAAAGTAAAAGTAGTACAAAAAAAGTAGTAGTAATACAAAAGTACTTTTTAGTACTTTTCCACTCCATTCCACACCATAAAATTATCCACTCCATTCCACACCATAAAATTAGAAGTAATACAAAAAAGTAGTAGTAGTACAAAGGTACTTTTTAGTACTTTCCACTTCACTTCATAAAAGTAAAAGGAGTACAAACGTTTTTTATAGTACTTTCACTCACACTCCACTCCACTCCACTCCACTCCACTCCACTCCACTCCACTCCACTCCACTCCACTCCACTCCACTCCACTCCACTCCACTCCACTCCACTCCACTCCACTCCACTCCACTCCACTCCACTCCACTCCACTCCACTCCACTCCACTCCACTCCACTCCACTCCACTCCACTCCACTCCACTCCACTCCACTCCACTCCACTCCACTCCACTCCACTCCACTCCACTCCACTCCACTCCACTCCACTCCACTCCACTCCACTCCACTCCACTCCACTCCCTCCACTCCACTCCACTCCACTCCACTCCACTCCACTCCACTCCACTCCACTCCACTCCACTCCACTCCACTCCACTCCACTCCACTCCACTCCACTCCACTCCACTCCACTCCACTCCACTCCACTCCACTCCACTCCACTCCACTCCACTCCACTCCACTCCACTCCACTCCACTCCACTCCACTCCACTCCACTCCACTCCACTCCACTCCACTCCACTCCACTCCACTCCACTCCACTCCACTCCACTCCACTCCACTCCACTCCACTCCACTCCACTCCACTCCACTCCACTCCACTCCACTCCACTCCACTCCACTCCACTCCACTCCACTCCACTCCACTCCACTCCACTCCACTCCACTCCACTCCACTCCACTCCACTCCACTCCACTCCACTCCACTCCACTCCACTCCACTCCACTCCACTCCACTCCACTCCACTCCACTCCACTCCACTCCACTCCACTCCACTCCACTCCACTCCACTCCACTCCACTCCACTCCACTCCACTCCACTCCACTCCACTCCACTCCACTCCACTCCACTCCACTCCACTCCACTCCACTCCACTCCACTCCACTCCACTCCACTCCACTCCACTCCACTCCACTCCACTCCACTCCACTCCACTCCACTCCACTCCACTCCACTCCACTCCACTCCACTCCACTCCACTCCACTCCACTCCACTCCACTCCACTCCACTCCACTCCACTCCACTCCACTCCACTCCACTCCACTCCACTCCACTCCACTCCACTCCACTCCACTCCACTCCACTCCACTCCACTCCACTCCACTCCACTCCACTCCACTCCACTCCACTCCACTCCACTCCACTCCACTCCACTCCACTCCACTCCACTCCACTCCACTCCACTCCACTCCACTCCACTCCACTCCACTCCACTCCACTCCACTCCACTCCACTCCACTCCACTCCACTCCACTCCACTCCACTCCACTCCACTCCACTCCACTCCACTCCACTCCACTCCACTCCACTCCACTCCACTCCACTCCACTCCACTCCACTCCACTCCACTCCACTCCACTCCACTCCACAAAGGTTGTAGTAGTAATCAAGTACTTTTTTGTACTTTTCCACTCCACAAAACTAGAAGAAGTACAAAAAAAGTAGTAGTAGTACAAAAGTACTTTTTAGTACCATTCCACTCCACTCCACTCCATAAAAGTAAAAGTAGTACAAAAAAAGTAGTAGTAATACAAAAGTACTTTTTAGTACTTTTCCACTCCATTCCACACCATAAAATTAGAAGTAATACAAAAAAGTAGTAGTAGTACAAAGGTACTTTTTAGTACTTTCCACTTCACTTCATAAAAGTAAAAGGAGTACAAACGTTTTTTATAGTACTTTTCCACTCCACTCCACTCCACTCCACTCCACTCCACTCCACTCCACTCCACTCCACTCCACTCCACTCCACTCCACTCCACTCCACTCCACTCCACTCCACTCCACTCCACTCCACTCCACTCCACTCCACTCCACTCCACTCCACTCCACTCCACTCCACTCCACTCCACTCCACTCCACTCCACTCCACTCCACTCCACTCCACTCCACTCCACTCCACTCCACTCCACTCCACTCCACTCCACTCCACTCCACTCCACTCCACTCCACTCCACTCCACTCCACTCCACTCCACTCCACTCCACTCCACTCCACTCCACTCCACTCCACTCCACTCCACTCCACTCCACTCCACTCCACTCCACTCCACTCCACTCCACTCCACTCCACTCCACTCCACTCCACTCCACTCCACTCCACTCCACTCCACTCCACTCCACTCCACTCCACTCCACTCCACTCCACTCCACTCCACTCCACTCCACTCCACTCCACTCCACTCCACTCCACTCCACTCCACTCCACTCCACTCCACTCCACTCCACTCCACTCCACTCCACTCCACTCCACTCCACTCCACTCCACTCCACTCCACTCCACTCCACTCCACTCCACTCCACTCCACTCCACTCCACTCCACTCCACTCCACTCCACTCCACTCCACTCCACTCCACTCCACTCCACTCCACTCCACTCCACTCCACTCCACTCCACTCCACTCCACTCCACTCCACTCCACTCCACTCCACTCCACTCCACTCCACTCCACTCCACTCCACTCCACTCCACTCCACTCCACTCCACTCCACTCCACTCCACTCCACTCCACTCCACTCCACTCCACTCCACTCCACTCCACTCCACTCCACTCCACTCCACTCCACTCCACTCCACTCCACTCCACTCCACTCCACTCCACTCCACTCCACTCCACTCCACTCCACTCCACTCCACTCCACTCCACTCCACTCCACTCCACTCCACTCCACTCCACTCCACTCCACTCCACTCCACTCCACTCCACTCCACTCCACTCCACTCCACTCCACTCCACTCCACTCCACTCCACTCCACTCCACTCCACTCCACTCCACTCCACTCCACTCCACTCCACTCCACTCCACTCCACTCCACTCCACTCCACTCCACTCCACTCCACTCCACTCCACTCCACTCCACTCCACTCCACTCCACTCCACTCCACTCCACTCCACTCCACTCCACTCCACTCCACTCCACTCCACTCCACTCCACTCCACTCCACTCCACTCCACTCCACTCCACTCCACTCCACTCCACTCCACTCCACTCCACTCCACTCCACTCCACTCCACTCCACTCCACTCCACTCCACTCCACTCCACTCCACTCCACTCCACTCCACTCCACTCCACTCCACTCCACTCCACTCCACTCCACTCCACTCCACTCCACTCCACTCCACTCCTCTCCACTCCACTCCACTCCACTCCACCTCCACTCCACTCCACTCCACTCCACTCCACTCCACTCCACTCCACTCCACTCCACTCCACAAAAGTTGTAGTAGTAATCAAGTACTTTTTTGTACTTTTCCACTCCACAAAACTAGAAGAAGTACAAAAAAAGTAGTAGTAGTACAAAAGTACTTTTTAGTACCATTCCACTCCACTCCACTCCATAAAAGTAAAAGTAGTACAAAAAAAGTAGTAGTAATACAAAAGTACTTTGATGCGGCTAGATTCTTAGCCGAATATTTTGCAAAATTAACAAAATGCGAGAAGCTTGAAAGATGAGCGAAAGTTCAACAATAGAAAAAATGCCAATGGTTATATTAGGAACAATTCAAATTTTATTTAGTTTTTAAGATGTTATCACAATGATTACGTAAAATGGACTGTGTAGTTTTGTACAGATGTATGCCTTATATAGCATTTAGTTCTTCTTCATCGATTCTACAATACCACTTCTTGGGAGTGACATTGTACGACGATGGTAACTGTAGCTGTTGCGGGAGTGATGATGATAAATGCCGCAGCATAGGCGGCTCGCTGTCTGTGGAAATCAAACTGCCGATGATGATGATGATGCAAATGATGCAAAAAATACAAAGTGTTTGTATTTTTCGGTCGCAGGTACCGCTACTTAGGAGCGACCATTGGCCTAGTTATGAGCTGATGTATTGATGTTGATGTTGTTCTGTCTTTACTAGGGCAAGTGCAATTTTCCTAAAGTTCGGTCGCAACCACCGCTATTTGGGAGCGACCGATGTTGATGTGTAAAGTGAATTGGCTGGCCTTGGCCTTCATTTGGTAGTGCATTGACATCGAGTTGCTATTTGTGGTGCTATAAAGAAACGAAAAACATTATAGGGTGATGTTTGGGTGTTTGGCATGAAACAACCCAAGTTAATTTATTGCGAGCAGCAACATACTGCCCGCCTTGAAAGCTCCTGCTTTCAACACTTTAAGTTTCTGCGCTTGTATCTTCAGGATCGAGTTCCATTGGTATTGGACACAATTTGGATATCGCACGTTTGTAGATTCCTGTGGCTGTTTTGACGTTAGCCACACGTATGTTCCCATCGTCTCCTGTGTAGATTTCAACAATTCGTCCCATTGGCCATTTGAGAGGTGGCGTGTTATCTTCCTTCAAAAGAACTAGCTCGTTAATGTGGATGTTCGGTTGTGAAGAATTCCATTGTTTTCGAAGTTGAAGTTGTTGAAGGTAGTCATGTGACCATCGTCGCCAGAAGTTTTGTTGGATCCATTGAAGGTATTGGTATCGTTTCAGGTTGCTTATGTTGCAAGCTTCAATGTGAGGTTCTGCAATGCTGGTAAGTGGTGTCCCAACTAGAAAATGTCCTGGTGTGAGGGCTGTCAAATCGTTAGGATTACTAGACATTGGAGTGAGAGGCCTGCTGTTCATAACTGCCTCGATTTGGCAGCAAACTGTTGTCATCTCTTCAAATGAAAGCACTGCTTGACCAATGATTCGTCGAAGATGGTGCTTGGCAACCTTCACAGCCGCCTCCCAGAGGCCTCCAAAGTTGGGGGAGCGTGGTGGAATAAAACTCCATTGAATTCCATCCTGAAGACACTCTTGACGAATGATTTCATTGTGCTGCTCGGACATTAACAATGTATGCAATTCTCTAAGTTCCCGATTTGCTCCTGTAAAATTAGTAGCATTGTCTGAATAAATCTTTGTGCACTTACCCCTGCGCGCAATAAACCGTTTCAGTGCCAAAATGAACGATGATGATGAAAGGTCAGATACTAATTCCAGATGGACGGCCTTAGTGGTGAAGCACACGAAAATTGCCAAATAGGTTTTGTAAGGTACTCGTCCTCGAATGCGATGTGAAACATATAGTGGTCCACAGTAATCTAGTCCTGTTATGCTAAAGGGTCGAGAAGGTGTAACTCTTTCACATGGGAGGTTTCCCATTATTTGTTGCGCTAGAACAGGCTTATTGCGATAGCACATATAACATCGGTGAACTACTCTTCGTACGGTGCCTTTAACGTCCAAAATCCAAAATCGTTGTCTCAGGATGTTATG
This sequence comes from Dasysyrphus tricinctus, assembly GCA_963921185.1. Taxonomy (NCBI): domain Eukaryota; kingdom Metazoa; phylum Arthropoda; class Insecta; order Diptera; family Syrphidae; genus Dasysyrphus; species Dasysyrphus tricinctus. Next base: position 68,675,679 of record OY992532.1, on the reverse strand, counting down.
CAATGTTTGAGGCCCAGCATGTTTGTTGCTATAGTGATGATGACGAATGAGGGTGTAAATGAATGGATGCGATTTTGGCACCAAAATTGGGTGCATTGCATCATATGGTAGTGGTGAGTTTGATATTCGTCCTCCAACTCGGACAAGTCCATCTTTGATGAATGGTGAAAGTTGTTGTAGACTAGATTTAAGAGGCTTTCCCTTTTTGAGGTTGTTGATTTCCTCGGCAAAAGTGTTGTGTTGAATCGTGCCAAGCAGGCACCTGAAAGTTTCGTCAAATTCTAATGCTGTAATGGGTCCACTGATTTTGGGCTTGGTTTTCTTGAAGACACAGTTGTTAATGTGCCTGCGAACATAACAAAATATACGAATTAATTTGGAAAAATCGTTATGATATTTGCAATTTAAAATTATGTCAAAAGTGCGATGTGCAAAAAGAACTATATTTTGTTTCCGCTGTTCAGGAATCTCTTCTTCTTTGGGTTTATTGTGAAGTTTGGGCCAATCTAGTTCGGATAACAGCAAAAGGTTAGGACCCTGAAACCAAAATTTGTTACCAATGAGTTCGTGTGGGAACACTCCTCGAGAAACCAGATCCGCAGGATTGTCCGAAGTTGGAATGTGATTCCATGTGAAGTGTGGAAAGTTTTGGATTTTTGCGACTCGATTGCTCACGAAGGTGGTCCATCGACATGGTTCAGATGCTAGCCAAGCCAGAACGATCGTTGAATCCGTCCAGCAGTAGGTTTGTATTTGTTGTTTTCCAAGAATGCTTGTGACTCTGTCCAGAAGTTCCACCAGTAGCAGTGCTGCACAAAGTTCGAGTCTGGGAATTGTTGTCTCTGCAATCGGTGCCACTCTTGATTTTGCACAAACCAAGTTCGATGAGATAACTCCATCTTCGTTTATTGTTCTGAGGTACACGCATGCTCCATAGGCCTTGGTACTAGCATCTGAAAACCATGGATTTGTGTGTTAGTATTGCAAGTTGATACATACCGAGGGATTTTTATTTGGTTTATGTCATTAAGGTGATTTCTATATTCCAACCATTGAGTGTGAAGTTCTTCTGGGAGACTCTCATCCCAATGGAGTTTGAGTTTCCAAAGTGTCTGCATGAAGATCTTTGCTTTCACGATGAAGGGATTCATAAGGCCAAGTGGATCATAGAATTGTGAAATTTGCGACAGAATACTGCGTTTGTTTGATTTGCGACTTGGAGACTCGATGTAGCTGAAACGAAAGGTATCTTCCTTTGGATCCCATCCCATTCCAAGAGCTTTGATGATTTCACTATCTCCTAGAACAATGAATGATTCCTTGTCTCCTTCTGGAACGTCTGCTATGATGGTGGGATCATTAGATGCCCATTTTCGAAGGTGAAAGCCTGCACTCAGAAGCAAGTTAGTCGTCTCCTCTTTGATTTGGATTACCTCACTACGATCATTGGCACCTGACATCAAATTATCCACGTAGAAGTCACGCAATGTAATGGCAGAACCAATTGGAAGCTGTTGTTCACCTTCTTCTGCCAGTAATCGAAGACATCTAACTGCTAAGTATGGGGCACAGCTGGTACCATAGGTGACTGTTTTCAGTTCATAGCTTTCGATTGCCTTTGTCTCGGAGTTTCGCCACAGAATGCATTGTGTGCTGGTGTCCTTTGGGCTCACCAGTATCTGTCGATACATTTGAGTGATATCTGCCATTATCACGAAGCGATGGGTGCGAAAACGAACAAGAATGGTGAAAATGTCATCTTGAAGGGTTGGACCAACCTTCAGAATGTCATTCAATGATTTTCCTGACGAAGTTTTGCACGATGCGTCGAAGACAACGCGCAATTTTGTTGTTGAGCTGTCAGGTTTTAGGACACAATGGTGAGGAATGTAGTTCACATTATCGTGAATCGCCTTTGCTGCTTCTAACTTGCTCATGTGGTCTAGACGTGCGTATTCATCAACAAAATGACAATAATCTCTCTGCAATGATGGGGAACGATATATTTTATGTTCTATTGATACTAACCGTTTTTTAGCAATCTCATAGGAATTCCCGAGCGATGTGCGATCCTCTCTAAATGGTAGTCGAACTATAAATTTGTTGGTCAATGGGCAGCGTGTTGTTGTAGATTTGAAGAATGTCTCACATTCCTCTTCTTCTATCGATAATTTCTTCACTGGTGCATGGGCTTCTTCGATGGTCCAAAATTGTTGTAAAAGCTCCTCTATGGATGGAGCAGTGGTGGTAGTGGTGAAGCTAGTGTAGTTGATGCAAGAAGGTGATTTGGGTCCAACTGGTGCGAGATCTAACGATGATGTGGAGTTCCCTTTAGGGCCATCCTTTATTGTGCCACCCACGATCCATCCGAATGATGTTTTTTGCAAACTTGGCAGATTTTCACCCAGTTTTATTTGACCTACCTGAAGAAGATCAAAGTAAATCCCTGCACCAATAAGACAGTCGACGGTGCCAGGGTGATTAAAACGAGGATCAGAAAGTTGGATATTGGAGGGAATCTTCCAATTTGTGGTGTTTATTTGATGAGATGGTTGAGGCGAGGTGATATCAGGAAGTATAACCACATCGAGATGTACCTTGAATGAATTGTGTAGTGATGTTACGCATATTTGTGCTCTTTGGTACGCAATGGTGCTAGCTTGTCCAATCCCATTGACGTCTAGATATGTACGACTGCGACTAAGTTTTAGATGTTGTGCAATATGCTCAGTGATGAAGTTTAACTGTGAGCATGAGTCAAGAAGCGTTCTACCAATGATAGATGCACCACTGTTACTGGAAATGCTGAGCAATGCAGTAGCAAGTAGCACATAGCCATCATTTCGAACGATGTGGTCAGGATGGCTTGCCTGCAAAGAAGTAGTGTTTGATGAAGAAATCTTTGGTGGATTACCTGATGGAAGTTGTGCAGCAACGCTAGGTGGTTTGACATCAGCATCAGATGATGATCTAGGAGTCTCTATGATGACAGGTGCAATTCGTTCACGATGAAGCAATGTGTGATGAGTGTCCCCACATTTCTGGCATTTATTTAAAGATGTGCAGGTTTGCAAAGTGTGGCGTCCTCTTAAGCAATTTAAGCACAACTTCAATTCCTTTGTGAGCTTGAAGCGATCCATGGGTGTTAGGTTCACAAATTTTTGACAGCTAAATGGATTGTGTGATGGCTGGTTGCAAAAGACACACGATGAGGTAGATAGTGAATTGGTTGTAAGCAACGTTGCATTATTGTACAACTGTTGTGGTTTCGACTTTGCAATATGAGGTGGCTTGCGATTGTTGTGATCGGTGATGTGATTGATGCGAATGGGATTGGTTAGCAGAAATAGAACTTCTTTGAGATTTTGCTTCGATGATCTTGAGAGTCTTGCATCGTCTCTTCATGAAAGTGCAAAGATCGTTCCAGGTTGGAAAGTCGAAGTCATCACTGTTGTTCAGGGAAGTAGAGTCCAAGTTTTGGGTGAGCTTGCTGAGAGCCCTTTGCTCTTGTTTGGTGGCTATTTCATCTTCCTACTTAGCTTGGGATTCATTGTCAAACCTTGACAAAATCAAGTGTAGCAAGAATCCATCAGAAATTTGTTCAGTGGTGGCAATGGAATTAAGTGCGCGGAGATTAACGTTGATTGTGTCAATCATGGACCGAATGGTTTCAACCGTTGGTTTCGATACTGCCTGAAGCTGGAATATTTCCTGTATGTGTGCTTGAAACAAGTACCTTTTGTTGTCGAATCTGGCCTTAAGAAGTTCCATGGCAGTATCATAATTTTGGCTGGTGCACTCTAACGATTCAATGATTCTGGCTGCATCCCCATGGATGCACGATCGTAGGTATTGGAACTTCTCGATGTTAGTCAGTTCTTTGTTGTTGTGGATTAGAGAGTTGAACATGTCGGAAAAGTTCATCCATTTAGTGAAAGATCCAGAAAATGATGGAAGCGACAATTTTTGTAGGTTTAAGCGGGAGCTACGCAAAATGGTGGTGTTGTTGGGTGCGATGGTGCAATTTTGTAAAGTTGATGCGGCGAAAGTGTCGAGATGTTGAAGCATGTCAGACCTGAGGATGTAGTATGTTTCCTCGTAAGAATCCCTCTTACCACTTGCTGCTTCCTCATCATCAAGGCGTTCGATTTGCGACTGTACCTTCTCAAAGTTGTTATTTTGCGTCTCCAGCATCTGCAATTTTGTTTCAACCTGGAAACGATTAAGTGAATTTAAATTAGTTGACAAATAATTTCTTGCTTTAGTTTGCTGTCCCAAAATAGCAGCACGTTGAGATCGAAGTGCCTTTAATTCAGATTCGCATGACTCATCAGATTTTTTTTCCTCATTTGACATGACTGCGGTTATCAAAAATTCAAGTTAATTGCACGAACAAAACTAAATTGCCAAGTATGCGATTGTAATTAAAAAATACTGATTAAAGGATCCGGCTCGAAGGACCGTATGGTGCGGCTAGATTCTTAGCCGAATATTTTGCAAAATTAACAAAATGCGAAAAGCTTGAAAGATGAGCGAAAGTTCAACAATAGAAAAAATGCCAATGGTTATATTAGGAACAATTCAAATTTTATTTAGTTTTTAAGATGTTATCACAATGATTACGTAAAATGGACTGTGTAGTTTTGTACAGATGTATGCCTTATATAGCATTTAGTTCTTCTTCATCGATTCTACAATACCACTTCTTGGGAGTGACATTGTACGACGATGGTAACTGTAGCTGTTGCGGGAGTGATGATGATAAATGCCGCAGCATAGGCGGCTCGCTGTCTGTGGAAATCAAACTGCCGATGATGATGATGATGCAAATGATGCAAAAAATACAAAGTGTTTGTATTTTTCGGTCGCAGGTACCGCTACTTAGGAGCGACCATTGGCCTAGTTATGAGCTGATGTATTGATGTTGATGTTGTTCTGTCTTTACTAGGGCAAGTGCAATTTTCCTAAAGTTCGGTCGCAACCACCGCTATTTGGGAGCGACCGATGTTGATGTGTAAAGTGAATTGGCTGGCCTTGGCCTTCATTTGGTAGTGCATTGACATCGAGTTGCTATTTGTGGTGCTATAAAGAAACGAAAAACATTATAGGGTGATGTTTGGGTGTTTGGCATGAAACAACCCAAGTTAATTTATTGCGAGCAGCAACATACTTTTTAGTACTTTTCCACTCCATTCCACACCATAAAATTAGAAGTAATACAAAAAAGTAGTAGTAGTACAAAGGTACTTTTTAGTACTTTCCACTTCACTTCATAAAAGTAAAAGGAGTACAAACGTTTTTTATAGTACTTTTCCACTCCACACCACTCCACTCCACTCCACTCCACTCCACTCCACTCCACTCCACTCCACTCCACTCCACTCCACTCCACTCCACTCCACTCCACTCCACTCCACTCCACTCCACTCCACTCCACTCCACTCCACTCCACTCCACTCCACTCCACTCCACTCCACTCCACTCCACTCCACTCCACTCCACTCCACTCCACTCCACTCCACTCCACTCCACTCCACTCCACTCCACTCCACTCCACTCCACTCCACTCCACTCCACTCCACTCCACTCCACTCCACTCCACTCCACTCCACTCCACTCCACTCCACTCCACTCCACTCCACTCCACTCCACTCCACTCCACTCCACTCCACTCCACTCCACTCCACTCCACTCCACTCCACTCCACTCCACTCCACTCCACTCCACTCCACTCCACTCCACTCCACTCCACTCCACTCCACTCCACTCCACTCCACTCCACTCCACTCCACTCCACTCCACTCCACTCCACTCCACTCCACTCCACTCCACTCCACTCCACTCCACTCCACTCCACTCCACTCCACTCCACTCCACTCCACTCCACTCCACTCCACTCCACTCCACTCCACTCCACTCCACTCCACTCCACTCCACTCCACTCCACTCCACTCCACTCCACTCCACTCCACTCCACTCCACTCCACTCCACTCCACTCCACTCCACTCCACTCCACTCCACTCCACTCCACTCCACTCCACTCCACTCCACTCCACTCCACTCCACTCCACTCCACTCCACTCCACTCCACTCCACTCCACTCCACTCCACTCCACTCCACTCCACTCCACTCCACTCCACTCCACTCCACTCCACTCCACTCCACTCCACTCCACTCCACTCCACTCCACTCCACTCCACTCCACTCCACTCCACTCCACTCCACTCCACTCCACTCCACTCCACTCCACTCCACTCCACTCCACTCCACTCCACTCCACTCCACTCCACTCCACTCCACTCCACTCCACTCCACTCCACTCCACTCCACTCCACTCCACTCCACTCCACTCCACTCCACTCCACTCCACTCCACTCCACTCCACTCCACTCCACTCCACTCCACTCCACTCCACTCCACTCCACTCCACTCCACTCCACTCCACTCCACTCCACTCCACTCCACTCCACTCCACTCCACTCCACTCCACTCCACTCCACTCCACTCCACTCCACTCCACTCCACTCCACTCCACTCCACTCCACTCCACTCCACTCCACTCCACTCCACTCCACTCCACTCCACTCCACTCCACTCCACTCCACTCCACTCCACTCCACTCCACTCCACTCCACTCCACTCCACTCCACTCCACTCCACTCCACTCCACTCCACTCCACTCCACTCCACTCCACTCCACTCCACTCCACTCCACTCCACTCCACTCCACTCCACTCCACTCCACTCCACTCCACTCCACTCCACTCCACTCCACTCAACTCCACTCCACAAAAGTTGTAGTAGTAATCAAGTACTTTTTTGTACTTTTCCACTCCACAAAACTAGAAGAAGTACAAAAAAAGTAGTAGTATTACAAAAGTACTTTTTAGTACCATTCCACTCCACTCCACTCCATAAAAGTAAAAGTAGTACAAAAAAAGTAGTAGCAATACAAAAGTACTTTTTAGTACTTTTCCACTCCATTCCACACCATAAAATTAGAAGTAATACAAAAAAGTAGTAGTAGTACAAAGGTACTTTTTAGTACTTTCCACTTCACTTCATAAAAGTAAAAGGAGTACAAACGTTTTTTATAGTACTTTTCCACTCCACTCCACTCCACTCCACTCCACTCCACTCCACTCCACTCCACTCCACTCCACTCCACTCCACTCCACTCCACTCCACTCCACTCCACTCCACTCCACTCCACTCCACTCCACTCCACTCCACTCCACTCCACTCCACTCCACTCCACTCCACTCCACTCCACTCCACTCCACTCCACTCCACTCCACTCCACTCCACTCCACTCCACTCCACTCCACTCCACTCCACTCCACTCCACTCCACTCCACTCCACTCCACTCCACTCCACTCCACTCCACTCCACTCCACTCCACTCCACTCCACTCCACTCCACTCCACTCCACTCCACTCCACTCCACTCCACTCCACTCCACTCCACTCCACTCCACTCCACTCCACTCCACTCCACTCCACTCCACTCCACTCCACTCCACTCCACTCCACTCCACTCCACTCCACTCCACTCCACTCCACTCCACTCCACTCCACTCCACTCCACTCCACTCCACTCCACTCCACTCCACTCCACTCCACTCCACTCCACTCCACTCCACTCCACTCCACTCCACTCCACTCCACTCCACTCCACTCCACTCCACTCCACTCCACTCCACTCCACTCCACTCCACTCCACTCCACTCCACTCCACTCCACTCCACTCCACTCCACTCCACTCCACTCCACTCCACTCCACTCCACTCCACTCCACTCCACTCCACTCCACTCCACTCCACTCCACTCCACTCCACTCCACTCCACTCCACTCCACTCCACTCCACTCCACTCCACTCCACTCCACTCCACTCCACTCCACTCCACTCCACTCCACTCCACTCCACTCCACTCCACTCCACTCCACTCCACTCCACTCCACTCCACTCCACTCCACTCCACTCCACTCCACTCCACTCCACTCCACTCCACTCCACTCCACTCCACTCCACTCCACTCCACTCCACTCCACTCCACTCCACTCCACTCCACTCCACTCCACTCCACTCCACTCCACTCCACTCCACTCCACTCCACTCCACTCCACTCCACTCCACTCCACTCCACTCCACTCCACTCCACTCCACTCCACTCCACTCCACTCCACTCCACTCCACTCCACTCCACTCCACTCCACTCCACTCCACTCCACTCCACTCCACTCCACTCCACTCCACTCCACTCCACTCCACTCCACTCCACTCCACTCCACTCCACTCCACTCCACTCCACTCCACTCCACTCCACTCCACTCCACTCCACTCCACTCCACTCCACTCCACTCCACTCCACTCCACTCCACTCCACTCCACTCCACTCCACTCCACTCCACTCCACTCCACTCCACTCCACTCCACTCCACTCCACTCCACTCCACTCCACTCCACTCCACTCCACTCCACTCCACTCCACTCCACTCCACTCCACTCCACTCCACTCCACTCCACTCCACTCCACTCCACTCCACTCCACTCCACTCCACTCCACTCCACTCCACTCCACTCCACTCCACTCCACTCCACTCCACTCCACTCCACTCCACTCCACTCCACTCCACTCCACTCCACTCCACTCCACTCCACTCCACTCCACTCCACTCCACTCCACTCCACTCCACTCCACTCCACTCCACTCCACTCCACTCCACTCCACTCCACTCCACTCCACTCCACTCCACTCCACTCCACTCCACTCCACTCCACTCCACTCCACTCCACTCCACTCCACTCCACTCCACTCCACTCCACTCCACTCCACTCCACTCCACTCCACTCCACTCCACTCCACTCCACTCCACTCCACTCCACTCCACTCCACTCCACTCCACTCCACTCCACTCCACTCCACTCCACTCCACTCCACTCCACTCCACTCCACTCCACTCCACTCCACTCCACTCCACTCCACTCCACTCCACTCCACTCCACAAAAGTTGTAGTAGTAATCAAGTACTTTTTTGTACTTTTCCACTCCACAAAACTAGAAGAAGTACAAAAAAAGTAGTAGTATTACAAAAGTACTTTTTAGTACCATTCCACTCCACTCCACTCCATAAAAGTAAAAGTAGTACAAAAAAAGTAGTAGCAATACAAAAGTACTTTTTAGTACTTTTCCACTCCATTCCACACCATAAAATTAGAAGTAATACAAAAAAGTAGTAGTAGTACAAAGGTACTTTTTAGTACTTTCCACTTCACTTCATAAAAGTAAAAGGAGTACAAACGTTTTTTATAGTACTTTTCCACTCCACTCCACTCCACTCCACTCCACTCCACTCCACTCCACTCCACTCCACTCCACTCCACTCCACTCCACTCCACTCCACTCCACTCCACTCCACTCCACTCCACTCCACTCCACTCCACTCCACTCCACTCCACTCCACTCCACTCCACTCCACTCCACTCCACTCCACTCCACTCCACTCCACTCCACTCCACTCCACTCCACTCCACTCCACTCCACTCCACTCCACTCCACTCCACTCCACTCCACTCCACTCCACTCCACTCCACTCCACTCCACTCCACTCCACTCCACTCCACTCCACTCCACTCCACTCCACTCCACTCCACTCCACTCCACTCCACTCCACTCCACTCCACTCCACTCCACTCCACTCCACTCCACTCCACTCCACTCCACTCCACTCCACTCCACTCCACTCCACTCCACTCCACTCCACTCCACTCCACTCCACTCCACTCCACTCCACTCCACTCCACTCCACTCCACTCCACTCCACTCCACTCCACTCCACTCCACTCCACTCCACTCCACTCCACTCCACTCCACTCCACTCCACTCCACTCCACTCCACTCCACTCCACTCCACTCCACTCCACTCCACTCCACTCCACTCCACTCCACTCCACTCCACTCCACTCCACTCCACTCCACTCCACTCCACTCCACTCCACTCCACTCCACTCCACTCCACTCCACTCCACTCCACTCCACTCCACTCCACTCCACTCCACTCCACTCCACTCCACTCCACTCCACTCCACTCCACTCCACTCCACTCCACTCCACTCCACTCCACTCCACTCCACTCCACTCCACTCCACTCCACTCCACTCCACTCCACTCCACTCCACTCCACTCCACTCCACTCCACTCCACTCCACTCCACTCCACTCCACTCCACTCCACTCCACTCCACTCCACTCCACTCCACTCCACTCCACTCCACTCCACTCCACTCCACTCCACTCCACTCCACTCCATAAAAGTAGAAGTCGAACAAAAAAAGGAGAAGTAGTAAAAAAGTACTTTTTAGTTTTTTCCACTCCACTTCATAAAAGTAAAAGTAGTACAAAAGTACTTTTTAGTACTTTTCCATTTAACTCCACTTCACTCCATAAAAGTAGAAAAAGTACAAAACAGGTACTTTTTAGTACTTTATCACTGCACTCCACTCCACTCCACAAAAGAAGTATTAGTAATTAAGTACTTTTTAGTACTTTTCCACTCCATAATAGAAGAAGTAGTAAAAAAAAAGTAGTAGTAGTACAAAAGTACTTTTTAGTACATTTCCACTCCACTCCATAAAAGTAAAAGTAATAGTAATACAAAAGTACTTTTTAGTATCTACTTTTCCACTCCACTCCACTCCACTTCATAAAAGTAGAAGAAGTACAAAAAAAGTACTTTTTAGTAATTTCCCACTCCACTCCGCAATAGTAGTAGTAGAAAAAAGTACTTTTTAGTACTTTTGCACTCCATTCCACTCCATAAAAGCAGAAGTAATAAAAAAAAAGTAGTAGTAGTATAAAAGTACTTTTTAGTACTTTTTCGCTCCATTCCACTTCATAAAAGAAAAGGAGTACAAAATAGTAGTAGTAGTACAAAAGTACTTTTTAGTACTTTTCCACTAAACTTCACTCCACTCCACTCCACTCCACTCCACTCCACTCCACTCCACTCCACTCCACTCCACTCCACTCCACTCCACTCCACTCCACTCCACTCCACTCCACTCCACTCCACTCCACTCCACTCCACTCCACTCCACTCCACTCCACTCCACTCCACTCCACTCCACTCCACTCCACTCCACTCCACTCCACTCCACTCCACTCCACTCCACTCCACTCCACTCCACTCCACTCCACTCCACTCCACTCCACTCCACTCCACTCCACTCCACTCCACTCCACTCCACTCCACTCCACTCCACTCCACTCCACTCCACTCCACTCCACTCCACTCCACTCCACTCCACTCCACTCCACTCCACTCCACTCCACTCCACTCCACTCCACTCCACTCCACTCCACTCCACTCCACTCCACTCCACTCCACTCCACTCCACTCCACTCCACTCCACTCCACTCCACTCCACTCCACTCCACTCCACTCCACTCCACTCCACTCCACTCCACTCCACTCCACTCCACTCCACTCCACTCCACTCCACTCCACTCCACTCCACTCCACTCCACTCCACTCCACTCCACTCCACTCCACTCCACTCCACTCCACTCCACTCCACTCCACTCCACTCCACTCCACTCCACTCCACTCCACTCCACTCCACTCCACTCCACTCCACTCCACTCCACTCCACTCCACTCCACTCCACTCCACTCCACTCCACTCCACTCCACTCCACTCCACTCCACTCCACTCCACTCCACTCCACTCCACTCCACTCCACTCCACTCCACTCCACTCCACTCCACTCCACTCCACTCCACTCCACTCCACTCCACTCCACTCCACTCCACTCCACTCCACTCCACTCCACTCCACTCCACTCCACTCCACTCCACTCCACTCCACTCCACTCCACTCCACTCCACTCCACTCCACTCCACTCCACTCCACTCCACTCCACTCCACTCCACTCCACTCCACTCCACTCCACTCCACTCCACTCCACTCCACTCCACTCCACTCCACTCCACTCCACTCCACTCCACTCCACTCCACTCCACTCCACTCCACTCCACTCCACTCCACTCCACTCCACTCCACTCCACTCCACTCCACTCCACTCCACTCCACTCCACTCCACTCCACTCCACTCCACTCCACTCCACTCCACTCCACTCCACTCCACTCCACTCCACTCCACTCCACTCCACTCCACTCCACTCCACTCCACTCCACTCCACTCCACTCCACTCCACTCCACTCCACTCCACTCCACTCCACTCCACTCCACTCCACTCCACTCCACTCCACTCCACTCCACTCCACTCCACTCCACTCCACTCCACTCCACTCCACTCCACTCCACTCCACTCCACTCCACAAAAGTTGTAGTAGTAATCAAGTACTTTTTTGTACTTTTCCACTCCACAAAACTAGAAGAAGTACAAAAAAAGTAGTAGTAGTACAAAAGTACTTTTTAGTACCATTCCACTCCACTCCACTCCATAAAAGTAAAAGTAGTACAAAAAAAGTAGTAGTAATACAAAAGTACTTTTTAGTACTTTTCCACTCCATTCCACACCATAAAATTAGAAGTAATACAAAAAAGTAGTAGTAGTACAAAGGTACTTTTTAGTACTTTCCACTTCACTTCATAAAAGTAAAAGGAGTACAAACGTTTTTTATAGTACTTTTCCACTCCACTCCACTCCACTCCACTCCACTCCACTCCACTCCACTCCACTCCACTCCACTCCACTCCACTCCACTCCACTCCACTCCACTCCACTCCACTCCACTCCACTCCACTCCACTCCACTCCACTCCACTCCACTCCACTCCACTCCACTCCACTCCACTCCACTCCACTCCACTCCACTCCACTCCACTCCACTCCACTCCACTCCACTCCACTCCACTCCACTCCACTCCACTCCACTCCACTCCACTCCACTCCACTCCACTCCACTCCACTCCACTCCACTCCACTCCACTCCACTCCACTCCACTCCACTCCACTCCACTCCACTCCACTCCACTCCACTCCACTCCACTCCACTCCACTCCACTCCACTCCACTCCACTCCACTCCACTCCACTCCACTCCACTCCACTCCACTCCACTCCACTCCACTCCACTCCACTCCACTCCACTCCACTCCACTCCACTCCACTCCACTCCACTCCACTCCACTCCACTCCACTCCACTCCACTCCACTCCACTCCACTCCACTCCACTCCACTCCACTCCACTCCACTCCACTCCACTCCACTCCACTCCACTCCACTCCACTCCACTCCACTCCACTCCACTCCACTCCACTCCACTCCATAAAAGTAGAAATAGTACTTAAGTACTTTTCCACTCCATAAAATTAGAAGTAGGACAAAAATAAGAAGTAGTAGTACAAAAGTACTTTTTAGTACTTTTGCACTCCACTCCAGTCCATAAAAGTAAAAGTAGTAGTAATACAAAAGTACTTTTGAAAAGTCATTACTGAAAAAAGTCATGACTGAAAAAAGTTATAACTGAAGAAATTCACGCCTGAAAAAAGTAATGACTGAAAAAAGTCACGACTTGAAGTCAATTTATTTAATAATTTTATTTTAGTATAAAATGACGAAAATTAACTTCTAGACAGTAAAATTATCTAAATCTATAGGTACCAATGCACTAATGAAGCTGGTCAAAGTTGGTCGGTCTATTAAGGAAGGGAAAAGAGAACAAAAAATTATAATTAATATTGTATGTAGCTATGTAGCTCATAAAATTCTGCCCAAAAATATAAACTTTTTTCGTAAAAGCAAAAGATTTTGAAAAAAGCGTGCATAAACTTAGCAGGATTTTTTATTTAATGAAAACTTTTCAATACCACCATTGCAGTGCGCTAGAGTTAAATAGGTAATGGGCGCTAATGTGATAATTTTTAATGAATAGTATCTAGATGGGTGATTCCGTACCAACTGTGATTCTTTGTGTCCAGTGCTTTTTTTGATATTTATTGTTAAATATTTGTATATATTTCTGGTTTGAATTGGGTGAACTGCTATTTACTATAATCTACATTGAATATCATTACTAAATTTGCTACTTATTCCGCATGGCTTGCAAAAGTATAGTCAAAATGTCAGTACCATGGCATTTCCGTACCTTGTTTTTCCAATCAAATCTACTATTTTCTATTTAAATACTTCATTGAATACTATCCTCAGAAAAATTTGAGTGCAATACTTACTTCACAAAATTTTGTTAAAATTAAGACAATATACAATATTGCTGGATAGAATAATCATGAATAAATGTTGTCCGAGGTTTTAGTTTTTTTTTGTATTCAAAAGATTTCCCGCTCAACCGCTATTTTGTTCTGGTTTTAACACGTTTGTATTGTAATGATTTTCACATTTGAGCTATAACGTCTCACAACAGCCAACAAACGGACACAATAGAGCTTACGGTCGCAGTGCAAACATACCCCTTAGCTATAATTATAACGACTCTCAAAGGAAAGAAGCGCCATCTGCCGGATTATAGTAAATATACCAGCTGTCAAATAAAAGCTTTTGAAAGGGAAATTGTTGGGAAATTTCCCCAACGGAAAGCTCTGGAAGCAGAGACCAGAACCTTCTACTTATTTCCAGAGTTTGTCGAACAAGTATAAAAGGCACACGTTTGACCGGCACTGACAGTTTGTTTTTAATCGTGAATGAATAAAGTTGGTTGTAATAAAAGTGAAAAATAAAGTAAATTAATTTCAGTGGTGAATAATAAATCGTTTTGTTTGTAGTAAGAAAAGTAGTGTTTTATTTTGTGAAATAAATAAGTGGACGTTTTGAATAAAGAAAATAAGTCTTATTAACGAACCTGAGAAAATATTACAGTATTACGGTTTTCTAAAAGAAGCACTGTTTATGTATAGTTAACAACAGCTATTTTATTTTTTGTATATTGTTTTATAGTCCAGTAAATAGAAAGGTTCTACCTTGCAAAAGGTCGGGTAGTTCTAAATTTTTGATATGTTATATGGTATGGTTAGTAGATGAAAATTCCAAAATTCCACAACCACGCCTCCTCCGCCCCCTTCAAAATCCTGGAAAAACTACAAAAAATCGGCACTTTTCTCAGTATTTTGCTTATAACTTCTTTCCGGTATATTTTTACGGAAAAAAGTATATAGAAACTTTGTAGACAATAAAATTTCCTACAAATATGAACACAAAAGTATTTTTGTACAACCACTACAATCAGCGCTATTGAGCTCCCAAAAAAGGCTTAAATTTCGTATTTTGTAAGATTTTCAGTTTATTCCCTCTTTACAGCACAATAACTCCTTAACCGTCAAGCTTAGGGCAAAATTTGTCATAATCAATCTTGTACATAATTTTATTGGCTACCAATTTTGTGTAACTACAGTCGACGTCCTCCAAGTCGAACTCCCCCTTAGTCGAATTTTCGATAAAAACTTTGAAGAAACCATTCCTTTCCAGATCCACCTGGGAGGATGTGGAATTTTTAGATCAATCAATTCATTTCTACACCGACGGATCGAAGACCGACAATGTGGTTGGTGGGGATGTACTCTGATTTAAGTCTCTCATTCCGTCTTCTAATCACTGTAGCGTATTCCAGGCCGAACTTCTAGCGATAAAAGAACTATCTTGGCACAAAGCAAACGTGATATCAACCTTCTCTGATAGCCAAGCTGCTATTAAATCCCTGGACTCTGTTTCTTCAAACTCTAACAGCCCTTAACTGTCAATCATTTCTGTTGGAGATGGCGCAACAGTTTAATATTCACCTCTGTTGGGTGCCGGGTCATAGCGACATTCCAGGTAAATGTAAAGCTGATAAGCTCGTTAGAAGTGGAACGTTACTACCCATTTTACCTGAAAAGCTAAATATTGGTATGCCCATCGCTACGTGTAAGCTTTTGCTGAAGCAAGAAGCCTTGGAGAGAACAAACATTGGGTGGGCCAACATCACTACTTGTTTGGCGACAAAACAAATTTAGCCAAGCCTTGACTTAAAGCGCTCCAAGTGTTTAAAATCTCTAAGCAGAGTGCACACAAGCTCTATTGTAGGTGTCATAACGGGGCACTGTTTAAAAGGTAGGCACGCAACGCGGCTTGGCGTACTTTTAAATGATTTTTACAGAAGCTGTTTGGATGAGGAGAAGGATGAATCGATTCCTCACCTCCTCTGTAATTGCCCTGCTCTTTCACACAGGCGTAGGCTCCACTTAGGAGGTTACTACTAAAACGATCCTAGTGATCTGGCAAGCAAAGACATTTACAGTCTTGCACGCTTCGTCAGGAGCTCTAAATGGTTTCACGATACATGTGGTATCACAACGGGCCGTCTAAGTGTCAGTATTGATCACTGACATCCAGCTCTACCTAACCTAACCTAACCTAATACAATTGGAAAATGTATGCAAATTTTGTCCACGTTGTTTGTATACGGAGCAAGTCTTGTCTTCCATCCTACTCATTGGAATACAAATTGTAGGTGGTTATGATGAAGGACATTAAAATGAATGCCAGTAAAAGATCAAAAATTCTGAAAATGACCAATGAACTTCAAGTCGAGACGAAAAAATGTTTTTGGAAACCACTGCTTCTAATCTATGTTTGTCAAAAAAGGTTCAACACTCTTCTTACGCTCAAGACACTCCTACTCTCGGTAAGATGAATCACAACAAAAACATAAATGTTAAAAAAGGAGCCAAGTTCTTATGTGTACAAGAAACCTGTTCGTAAAAAGTCAGCCAAAAAAACTATTGAGATCTAAAATATATGCCAAGTTTTAAGGTGATGAAGTTTAATATCACATATCTTAAGTAGAGTAATATCGAAACAATTCCAAATCATGACAGAAATTTGGTAATTAATGATTACTGATTCAAATTTGGTGGGTTCACTGGTCAAGTTTTCATACATTTTAAATTTGTGATTAAGTAAGTATTTAAGAGAAAACTTGCCAAGTAAATCCACCAAATTTTATTCAGTAATCATTAATTACCAAATTTCTGTCATGATTTGGAATTGTTTCGATATTACTCTACTTAAGATATGTGATATTAAACTTCATCACCTTAAAACTTGGCATATATTTTAGATCTCAATAGTTTTTTTGGCTGACTTTTTACGAACAGGTTTCTTGTACACATAAGAACTTGGCTCCTTTTTTAACATTTATGTTTTTGTTGTGATTTCACTCCTTTTTGCAAAGATTTATTTTGCCAGGTAAAAGTCAAGCCCTACCACTCTACAAAGTTTCATAATTCTACGAAAACCGAAAGCGCTCCATACAAATAATAGCAATTCTGATAAAGTGGGTGGATGGCACCACCCCCCTGAATGGACAGTTCCAAATTTTCGATTTTTTCCTTTCTAAGTACTTCAAGTCCTACCGACCTACCAATTTTCATCGTTCTACAACAATTGGAAGTGCTCCATATAATTTATAAGAATTTTTAAGAATGTGGGAGGATACAACGCCCCCTGTATGGAAAATTCCAATTTTTCAATTTTTTTCTTTCTAAGTACCTCAAACCCTACCAATTCACCAATTTTCATTAGTCTACAACAATCGGAAGTGCTTCATATAATTTATAAGAATTTTTGAGAATGTGGGTGGATGCCACGCCCCCTGAACTGAAACTTCCAATTTTTCAATTTTTTTCTTCGAAGTACTTTAAGCCCTACCGACCTACCAATTTTCATCGTTCTACAACAATCGGAAGTGCTCCATATAATTTATAAGAATTTTTAGGAATGTGGGTGGATACCACCCCCCTGAATGCAAAATTCCAATTTTTCAATTTATTTCTTTCTAAGTACCTTAAGCCCTACCGACCTACCAATTTTCATCGTTCTACAACAATCGGAAGTGCTCCATATAATTTATAAGGATTTTTAAGAATGTGGGTGGATGCCACGCCCCCTGTATGGAAAATTTCAATTTTTCAATTTTTATCTTTTTAAGTAGCTCAAACCCTACCAATTTACTAATTTTCATTGTTCTACAACAATCGGAAAGGCTCCATATAATTTATAGATTATTTAAGAAAGTGGGTGGATGCCACGCCCCCTGAATAGAAAATTGCAGATTTTCGATTTTTTCCTTTGTATGTACCACAAGGCCTACCGTTGTGCGAAATTTCAAGTTTCTACGGTGTCGGGAAGTGCTCCATAATTTTGATGATCTGTCAGTGAGTCAGTCAGTCAGTGAGTCAGTGAGTCAGTGAGTCAGTGAGTCAGTGAGTCAGTGAGTCAGTGAGTCAGTCAGTTACGGTTTTTGCGATTTTTGAAGTCCTATATCTTGGGAACTACTAATGCTAAAGAGTTGAAATTTGGTGAGCCACCTGTGTTTGAACAGTTCAGCAAATACTCCGAATTTGAAGTTTCTGACTTTATTGGTACTGAAGTTAGAGGGGGGTTGAAAATCGCCTGAGTTTGTTCCTGTAAAAAGGGTGTAGTGCCGCGAACTTGGCTGGGCACTACCGTGCCCTTTGATATCAGTAATGAAAACTGATACTGGGCTCTTTCGCAAGTAATACCCGTAATATTTGACGGATTTTTGGAGGAGAAGGCACCACCGTGAGCTCAATGAGCTGTTCAAAGACAATATAGTCCAAAAAATCAAAATACGTCGACTTGGCTAAACTAGATTTTGCGAATGGGCTCCAGCCATTTGAGTTTCTGAATCCCAAGTTGAAGGCAATAAGGACGATCAAACCTCTGGATCAGAGGGTAAGCCATCACCAGATATATGATCAAAAAGAGGGAGAACAAATAAAAAATAAAAAAAGAAAAGGAGTGTCATTATCGTCTATTCCAGTTTTAGTACATTTCACCATATTTTTTGTTCTTTCGTTGTAGCAAAATGCTTTTACTGATTTGATACTCTGACTAAATGAAGCCACAAAAACAAACAAAAATTATTTCCAAGAAGTTATAGTTTTTGAAAATTTTCTATAAAAAGAATCACAGTTAGCAGAGAATCACCCATATATGCATTTAAATAAAATTAAATGCATTGAAAACTATCTTATTATATATATATATATACAGGGTGTCCCGGAACTGAGTGGAAGTATTTCAGGGGGTGGTTTTTTGGGTTATTCTAAGAAAAAAATTGTATGGGGGGAAAGTTGTATCTCCCCTCCCTGAGGCAGGGAGGTGCAGTTTCTGAAACATTGACTTCAAATGCAAAAAAAAGCATTAAAAATCAACGGAAACACATTTGATAATGTGCTATAATTTTTTTGAAAGCTAATACTCCATTCTTGTATTTGGTTTTTAAATCAAGTTGTTTAAGCGAATAGTTTTTGAGAAATTAAATTTCAAAGTCAAAATTAAAAAAAAAAATTGTGATTTTTTTTTTTAAGTCGATATTTTTCAAAATTTTACGTAATTAAGGGATTTTTTTGTGTTCAATATTCAATGCCCTTATTATTTTTTAGTCCATTACCGAAAACCAAATGTAAAATTCTTTTTTAGTTTTTGAGATATTAAGAAAATACAAAAGGTACTTTTCCCGAATAAGCCCGAAAAAATGAATTTATTCATGAATTATCCATAATTTAACCCTTTTTCGGGCTTTTTTGGTAAAAGTACCTTTTGTTTTTTCTTAATTTCTCAAAAACTAAGAGAGATTTTTACATTCGGTTTTCGGTAATGGACTAAAAAATAATGAGGACATTGAATATTGAACACAAAAAATGCCCTTAATTACGTAAAATTTTGAGAAATATCGACTTAAGAAAAAAAAATTGCAATTTTTTCTCTAAATTTTGACTTTGAATTTTAATTTCTCAAAAACTATTCGCTTAAACAACTTGATTTAAAAACCAAATACAAGAGTGGAGTACTAGCTTTCAAAAAAATTATAGTACATTATTAAATGTGTTTCCGTTGATTTTTAATGTTTTTTTTTTGCATTTGAAGTCAATGTTTCAGAAACTGCCTCTCCCTGCCCCAGGGAGGGGAGATACAACTTTCCCCCCATACAATTTTTTTCTTAGAATAACCCAAAGAACCACCCCCTGAAATACTTCCACTCAGGTCCGGGACACCCTGTATATTTAAATGCCGTACTGCTGTGTACTGCTATTTTTTTCCTCGAAGTCCTGCTTTCTGAAAAAGTGAAACGACAGCCCTGATGTTCACACATTTTTTCATTTTTTTTTTTAGAACCAAAAATAATGGTAGGCTGCCATACATAGGCGTAGGAAGGGGGGAGCGGAGGTGGGCAGTGCCCACCTTAAAAAATGAACTGCCCACCTTAGAAAAATCGACATTTGAACTTTTCTGGTTCTACAACCTACCCAAGAAGACAGATTGAAAAACTGTGAATGAAATTTCAGACACGAAAATTAAAATTTTGCCTACAGTTACAATTGGTCGTCACATAAAAGCAATTCTTGCCCACCTTAATTTTGTTTTTGTTTACACATTGCATCATTGTCCGGGAAGCCTCAGCATGCACAAACCTAGTTGAACCGGTTTAAATTAGTCTCAAACCGAGTTTGGTTGAACCTTGAAGATGAGTAGGTTTTGAGGTTTTAAAGGCGGAATCATCAAATGTAAGATATTTGGAGTGCGTTCAGAATTAGTTCTACGATGGCTTCATCTAGCAAAATATTGAATTATAAAACGAGTTAAAGTAAAAACTTGGAAAAAATATAAAGATTTGAATTCAAAAAATTAAAATCACGAAAAGCTAAAAATATTGCCTGTTTTGTGTACGTCGCCAAATCGATTTTCATGCCACCAAATGAAATTTCAAATCTTTTGTTTGTAGATAAATCGCTACATCTGACAAATTTGGTTTATGAACCGAAACGTAATTCGATTTGATTTGTTTAAAATTAAAGCTTACGGTTCTGTTTCGGTATGTATCAACTCGTTTGTCATCGACTCAGACCTAACAAAGTATTTGCTCCATAACAAATCAAGCCGAATAATTGGAATTTTATAAAAAAAATCTAAACCGAGTTGCTTCTACTTATTGCCTGCGGAACAGTAAAATGTGGATGAATTAAAAAACCTCAACAAAATCAGAAATTTTTAGATTTTTTTACTGTTCCGGAAAAAGATAATTTTAGGTCAATTGGGTTACAATTGGTTGGATCAAAATACACTTGTTCTGTGCCAGTACCTACACTCTACAGACAGTACATAATAAAGGGTGATTTTTTAAGAGGTTTAGAACTTTAAAAAAAAAAACACAAAAAATTCGAAAAAATGAATGAAATATTTATTTGAATCGATAGTTTGAACCTTGCAATTTAATGTTTAAAGATAATTTCATGCAAATGTTGACCGCGGCTGCGTCTCAGGTAGCCCATCCGCTGAGTCCAATTTTGGCATACTCTTTCACACATATCGGCCGGTATCTCACGAATGAATGCATGGATGTTGGCTTCCAGTGCGTCAATCGAAGCGGGCTTGTCCCTATAGACATTAGCCTTGACATACCCCCACAAAAAATAATCTAATGGTGTCAAATCGCACGATCTAGGCGGCCAATTGACCGGCCCGAAACGTGAAATTAACTGTTCACCAAACTCGCCTCGCAATTGCGCCATTGTTTCGCGTGCTGTGTGGCATGTGGCACCGTCTTGTTGAAACCACATATCATGCAAGTCAAGAACTTCCATTTCGGGCAAAAAAAAGTTTGTTATCATCGCTCGGTAGCGTTCACCATTGACAGTAACGCTGCGATTCGCATCATCTTTGAAGAAATATGGCCCAATAATGCCGCCGGCCCATAAACCGCACCAAACAGTGGCTTTTTCGGGATGCATTGGTAGCTGTTGCAATGCTTCTGGCTGATCTTCACTCCAAATGCGGCAATTATGCTTATTTACGTACCCATTCAACCAAAAATGAGCCTCATCGCTCAATGGAAGCAGCGCGCGATGAACATTTCGAACCGAGCACGAATTTTGATAGTAAAATTCAATAATTTGCAAGCGTTGTTCATTTGTAAGACGATCCATGGTTAAATTGCAAACCAAACTGAAGCTGTTTGACAGTGACACAAGGTACTAAACACACGTCAGCTGTCAAAACCAGTGTTGCCAAAACCAAACCAGCTAAAAAATCACCCTTTATAATACTTTTAGACAACTGCAACTAGAAAATGAGAATAATATATAATATATCTACTTTTCATGTAATGAAGAAAACAATACAAAAAAAAATCGTTCATGCATTTTTTTTAAAATGCCGGATTTTGGGCTGTTTTTCAACGACTGTTTCCGCAGAAACCATATAAGTCGTACAAAAAAACAATATGAGTATAGATTGTAGGTAATTTTATCGTCTTTATTTCTGCATAAGCGCTTTTTACAAACAAAAAATAATTTTTGAGCAATAAGGAAAAAAGACAAAAAATGTTGAAATTTTCGACGTTTTTTGATGAATTCTCATATTTGCCGTAAAAAATTTTGTTGGACAACTTCAGATTCGTGTTCAGCAACCCCAAAAACATAAAGAGAGCGACTAAAAATAATTACACCAAAACTTGACCTGACTAACAGTCCATACTTTTGAAACATTAAGGAATGATTTTAAAATTTGGTTTGAAATAGAAAAATTTTCACAAAAGTATGAGATTCCTTTAAAACCTATGCGAGTATCAAAAAGGAGACGTCAGGAAAAACAAATTTACTTTCATTATAGCTGTTTTGTTTGGCCTCCAATTTACTTTCCAGCAACAGTTGTGGCGAAAGCAATACACTTGATTTGGAATCCCATATCGAAACCGAAAATTGTTGGAAAATAAATATTATAATTTGTACCCAGGTAGATTTTTTAATCAAGTTTTTTTTTTTTTAATGCAGCTTTGATTTGTTTTTAGTGGTCCAGTATTTAATTTCATATTTTGAAGTTTCTTTTCAAAATGCGATCAAAGTTTTAGTGGAAAAATGTATTTTTCTTTTCAATAAATGACCCAAAAGACAAGCTCTGTTTTAAAGAAAAATCAAATGGAATAATGTTTATACTCTGAATTTAAATTTGTTAGACCGTTAGACGGTTAGCAGGAAATATGGTTTGTTTAGTTAAATAAAATGCAAAGTTCGTCCAATATTAGAAAACCGATGCCGTTGTCCAAGTAAGATAACTTTAGGACAACGGTGAACAAAGTTTTTAAAGAACTTTTTGGAGTAGGACAGCTAAATACGACCGTGTAACTCTTTTTTCGACTAAGGTGATGGATAGATAGATAGATTGATTAGATTTTATTTCTATAAATTATAGTACTACATATACATTTTACAATAACAAAGCATGGTTTTTTGCCGTCTGCCTGATTGACAAATTTTACAAAATTTTTCATTTTACAATTCTTATTTTAAAAATTTCCATTTATAATTCTGTTTCTATAAGCTAATACTATTTTACAATATTTGTACAGTTTAGAAACTTCCATTTCATTAAGAAGACGTATCGTAAGCTTTTCTGATAGAAAATCGTCTTCTTGTTTCGAAAATATATCTTCTTGTTTCTCGCAGAACCGGACACCTACCCATAAAGTGAAAAATGTTCTCTCTTTCGCCCATATTACACAATTCACATTGCAAAGGCAACCCTTGACGATGCGGAATGAAGTTGAGATTGAGGAGTCCGCCTCTTAATCTAAATATCATTGATATTTGAAATTTGATCAGTCGTGTAGTCATCACGGAAGAAATTTCGATGGTTTAGGTTGTAGTTCAGCTTGCTATATGACATTCTGTAGATGGATTCTTTTGCTTCAGCTGCGAGTCCTAATCTTAATCGATATCATCTGATATATAGAGAGGGTTTCCACATTAAATATTCATCTGGTGTAAGATCGATATTAGCTTCTTCCTCTAGCATCTAGCTCTATCCAATCTTTAAACCTACTCGATCTACTATTTATTGCCTGTAATGCTGCTTTTTTAGGGAGGCGCTCATCAGACATCTTAAAGACATTACATATGTAGTCAACTTGCAATTTAAGGGTTTTAATAAATAGAGGAGAGATACCGGTTTCTAGCATCAGCATGTAGTTCGGAGCGTTTGGTGGTAGTCGAAATATCCTTTTTATATAAAATCGTAGGAGTTTTTCAGCGGTATCATATTTCTTACTACCCCACACTTGGGCTGCATACATCAATGTTGACTCAGCTACCGATACCAATACTTTGTATTTGCTGCTATGGGCAATATGCCTATTGTTAAATATGTTTTTCCAAGCAATATATATTGTAGTATTGTAGATGCATCGTAAGACTTTGTTGCAGAGAGCAGAGTTGAGTTTGGTAGCACTTCTAATGACTGTTAATTTGCTTTACTGTTGACGTCGTTGTCAACTTCATTCATTAGATCTCTTTTGAACAAATTCGGGAATTAATTAAATGGTCAAGGGCAAATATAAACATATAAACATACTTATTGGGAAATCATTTGCACCGAAAATTTGTTTAATGATTAGGTTTGGTTTGAACTGGTTGCCCACCTTAGAAAAAATTCCTTCCTACGCCAATGCTGCCATACAACTTTCTTAGCAATTTTACATAATCGTATTTTTCTCAAAAAAAAAATTAGTTTTTAAAAAAAGTTCATATAAAATCAAAGTATTCATATTTCAAAAAATTAATTAATTATATAAGTTACTGTCAATTAACAGTAACTTATATAAAGTTGCCTCTCAGGTTAAAGCGTTTTCTTTTACTAATTATTTAAAACCCAAAAAAATTGCTTTCAGTATGATCTGTACATCGGACAGACTCCCACAAACTGATATGTGTTTTCAGTAGCGTCAAGGTTGCAGATTTTGCAGATGCCAACTAAATCTCTACTAAAACCTCTTGCATTGAGGTAAAGCAAGCCACATCGAGATTTTAACACCATTCCAATCATTTCGCGTAAGTTATTGTCCTCGAAATAGTTTGGCTCGGTTGGTGTGTTCCGTCCAGAGTTGTAAAGTACTTGAGTACATTTGTGTTCCCACTAAGGCACTTCTCCTTTATCCAGGTGGCAGCGGAAGAATTCTCCAGATATAATCAACGGTGGCGTCTACAGTTCCAGTTAAGTTGAACTTCTAAGTGAACACCTTATACGGGCTACTACGACATATTCGGAGCTCAGGCCTATAAGGAGCGGTTAATCCGGCTCCCCGCCCTTAGAGTTATATTGTAAGGGTCTGGTCCTCCAGGTTGGGGGTCATGCCGTCGGGGTGACTTCTCGGCCACGTAAGGCTATTTTAGTTGCGAAGCAACAACAAGCCTCGGATACGGACGGATTTACTGTTGACGGACCTTGCAAACGAAATTAGGACAACGAACTTTGGATCTGCACGTGGAATGTTCTGTCTCTCAATAGACCACGTGCAGCCGAACATTTAGCGGAAGCAGACATCACCGCCATTCAAGAAGTGCGATGGGATGGGCCGGGCAAAAGAAAACTGAAACACTGCAATATCTACTACAGTGACTGTTACCGACCACAAGGGCAGCGTCTCTTTGGATGTGGATTCGTAGTTAGAGGTACACTTAGGCAAGAAGTCTTGAGTTTCAACTATGTGAACGAGCGCCTCACGACAATTCGCATCAAGGCTAAACTCGCCAATATTAGCCTCATATGCGCGCATGCCCCACAGAAGAGAAAGATGACGACACCAAGGATGAGTTCTACGAGCTCCTGGACAAGACATAATGAGCATTGCCCTAGCTATGACATTAAAATTGTCTTGGGTGATATTCATGCCAAGCTAGGAAAAGAAGACGTCTTTGGTGGCACAGTCGGAAGATACAGGCTGCACGACACCACCTCCGATAACGGATTCAGGCTTATCGACTTTGCTGCGGGGCGGAACGTTGTGGTAGCTAGTACGCAGTTCCCGCATCTCGATATACATATAAGGGGACATGGCGAATTCCTGGTCAATCAACCGCCAACCAAATTGACCACATTACGATCGACGCAAGGCACTCTTCCAGTATCAAGGATGTCCGAACGTTCCGAGGAGCCAACGTTGACTCGGATCACTACCTCGTTTTAGCCAACGTAATGCTACGGATATCCAGACCAAAGCCAAAGCAGGGAAATACTGTAAGGGAGTTTAACGTCGGATGGCTACAGTTGCAGGAAATCGCCAGGTCCTTTTCCGATCGAGTCTCTCGCACCCTCTTAAATAGTCCTATGCCACCAACTGCAAGTATCGAGAACCAGTGGAAGAATAGCCAGGAAGCCATCAGAGATGCCACCTCTGACGTGCTGGGCCTTGCACGACCACCACAGCGAAACCTCTGGTTCGACGAAGAATGTCGACAAGTATACATGCAGCCAAACAACAGGCATACAAAGCAGCGCTGCAAAGAAGGACCAGAGCTGCTAGCGAGCTCTACGACCAGAAGAGGGGAGAGGAACACAAGCTTCTTATAGAAGAAAAAAAAAGAAAGAGCATGAGAAGCGTGCGATCGAGGAAATAGAGGGATACCATTGCAGGAATGAAGTTCGGAAGTTTTACCAAAAGATAAAGAGAACCTCCCAGAGTTACAAGTGCCGGACCGAAGCCTGCAAGGAAGATCAGGGGAACATCGTAGTAAAATCGCAGTCGGTGCTGAGGATGTGGAAAAATTATTTTGCAGATTGTACCATTCAACCTGGACGATGTAGGCCAACAATTCCGTCCACCCAATTTCGACGAAGTAAAGATAGCTATATCTACACTTAAGTTCAATAAAGCAGCTGGAGCTGATGGCCTTGCAGCTGAGCTATTTAAAGCGGCTGGCGATGAATTGGTTAGGAGTATGCACCAGCTCATCTGTAAAATATGGTCGGAGGAAAACATGCCCGATTAATGGAACCTCAGCATTGTTTGCCCGATTCTCAAGAAAGGCGATCCTCTGGACTGCACCAACTACAGAGAAATCAGTCTTCTTAACATCGCCTACAAGATCTTCTTTGAAGTACTTTGTGAATGCCTGAAGCCATTCGTCAACAACCTGATAGGTCGATATCAGTGTGGCTTTAGGCCAGGGCAGTCCACCATCGACCAAATATTCGCACTACGGCAGATCTTGGAGAAAACCCAGGAGTTTCAAATCGATACCCACAACCTTTTCATCAATTTCAAGGCTGATGCATATGAGAGCATCTATGGAGACGAGCTATATAGAGCAATGTATAGTTTTGGCATCCTTGCCAAACTCATGCGTTTGTGCAGGATGAAGATAGAGAATGCACGCTGCTCCATCAAGGTCGGCAAAAACCTCACCGACACCCTTGATGTCAAAAAAGGTTTTAGGCAAAGCGACGCGACGCGCTGTCATGCGACTTCTTCAACATCGTTCTTGAGAGAATAGTGCAAAACTCTCACGTCAACAATAGAGGCACAATCTTTCAAAAGTCTGTCCAATTACTCTCTTACGCTGATGACATTGACATAATCGGACGAACAAAGCGTGATTTCAGTGGTGCTTTTGTGTGTATTGAAAAGGAAGTCAAGAAGATGGGTTTAACGGTGAATGAAAGCAAAACGAAATATATGCTCTCAGCAAGAAAGGACACCCAACACTGACATCTAGGACAGAACGTCACTATAGACAGCTATTTTTCACATATAGCATTCGCAAATTAAATTAACCAAATCGCAAATTGGTTTAACCTTAACACAAATAAGCTTCACCCAAGCGCAAATAGATTTAACCCAAACGCAAATAGAATTAACCTAATCGCAATTCGATTTAAACAAAACGCAAATATAGTTAAACTATACGCAAATAAAATTAAACTAAATATTAGCAAATCATTTTAACCAAAACGCAAATTGAATTAACCTTAGCTTGATTTATTGCTCCAGCTGTACTTTTTAGGTCTAGTGGATTTTGGTATTATCAAAGACCGTATAATACCAAGATATTGCATCTAGTGTAAAAATTCGCAGTCAAAGCGCTAGTACTGTGACGACCCCAGTGGTGACCCCATAGATGTGTGAGTGAGAACCCCGTCTATGTATAAGTTTTACAATCGTCGGTGGCGCGGTCGCTGAGTCGTGGGTCTGCGGCGAATAAAGGCTTGCATGTCTGTATGTGTTATGTGAGTTCGAATGTGAATGTGATGTGATACAATACGTGGGAATGTTTCCCTTCCCCCGACCGACCGCATCTAGAGCTGATTTTTGGTGGTTGGTTGAGATGCGGTATCTTGGTATTATACGGTCTTTGGTATTATCCATAATTGTTAAAAAGCCATTATTAAGGGATTGTTTTTTTTATTTTGTCGGTAAGTTCTTGGAAAAATGCGTAGAACTAGTTGGATTTACAATTGCGTTTTGTTTAAATCGAATTACGATTAGGTTAATTCTATTTGCGTTTGGGTTAAATCTATTTGTGCTTGGGTGAAACTTATTTGCGTTTAGGTTAAACCTATTTGCGATTTGGTTAATTTAATTTGCGAATGCAATATCTTAACTGAGCTACGATACAGTAGGTACCATTAATAACCAGTTTTTGAAAAATGAAAAAAAAACATGGCTGGTACCCTTATTTTTGGTACTAAAAAAATATGAAAAAAATTGTGGGGGGAATGACCAAAAAATGCTATGTACCAAGTTTGAAGAAAATCGATTCAGCCGTTTAGGCTGTAGATCTCAACGGATAGACAGACAAACAGAATTGTTAGACTCATTTTGTTCGTCTTCCCTACCATCGTAATAACAAGTTTGATCAAAATCTATAGAGGGTGATTTCTTTTATGAATGTATCACTTGCCTACACCTACATATATCGCAAGAGTCTTTGAGCTATGTAAATACATTAATTAGTTTTTCCTCCGTGGATTGTCCTAAACACCTTCAGCTTTAATTTATTAGATTTCTTAGACGGTTGACTAGTAAGACAGTTTCTTCAAAGTTTTTAATAGTTGGAAATACTATTTAATTATATAAAATGTCAAGTTAGTCGAATCTTTGGCAAAACAATTCCGTTGTCCAAGGTAGATAGCTTTAAGACAATAGTGAACAAAGTTTATTAATACCTTTTTGGTGTTGGACGGCTGTCTAAAATAAGATAAAGTTTATAAATACGACTGCTTAATTCTCAATTTTGAAGAAAA
Source organism: Dasysyrphus tricinctus (assembly GCA_963921185.1). Lineage (NCBI taxonomy): Eukaryota > Metazoa > Arthropoda > Insecta > Diptera > Syrphidae > Dasysyrphus > Dasysyrphus tricinctus. The sequence continues at coordinate 68,646,618 of OY992532.1, read as the reverse complement.
CCACTAAAGTAAGATTGGGTGTAGTTCTGTCTTTCTATTTATCGTTATGTCAGGTTTAATTACAATCTAGAATTTGATAATTGCATGAAAAACGGAAACTTGCCCGCTTGCCCCTAATTTTGAATCTCCTTCTTCTTGACTACGATTTTGTTTTTTCCAGGGCAACAAAATACCAATGGTAATCTTTTGTATAATTTTCTTTAAATAATTTTCGTTAAACATATATATATATTTATTTGCAGATACTTTTAATACACCTACATTATGTACGAAATGGAAAAATATTGTGCAAAATAAACAAACGCAAAGATTTTGTATAAAATAACAAATAAACTTAAACGAATCAAAGTTAACGCAAAGCATTTCCCACGAGTCGAACTTCAAATGCTGACAGTGCATTTCATGCTGACATTGAATTTCATGAACAAAGGTAAATGCACTTGCACTACCGAAGGCCACGACGAATGAATATGATCCTCATCCGCTGTTCCCACAGTTGGGAAATGCTGTATCGCCAATTAACCCTTGCACGGGCATAAGCTATTCAGCCTTAGTTAAGTTAGTTGTTTAGTTGTAGTTTTACACTGGAACATAACGGTTGCTTCGAATAAATATACTTAAATTTAAATTGTTGTTAAATTATTTCATCAGTAAGTCGAACGGTTGGGCCAGCCCCTCGGGGGTTGGCGTTCGCGTTTTTTTTAGGATATCTCTCCCGAGATTCCATAACTGGCGCCCGAGCAGGGACCGGTACACAATCGTATCCTTTTCGCCAAAGGATCTGTGCCAAGGCCAATACGCTCTCTCTGAGTGAACGTCACTGTACCCATGAGAACACAGTTGACCATTTTGGTATCTTGAGCTCTAAACTTTTGAATACCCATGGGAACATGCAAATATCCTACACGGCTAAAGGATGCGACGGTGGAGTTGTGCGTGCCATTAGTAGGTTTATTAAGTTAAACTAAACGGGATTAACACGGCAACCCCCGAGAATACCGGTTCTCTAGCTTCTTCGGTTCGGTTAATTATTTTTTTTCTTAATTACAGATAATAACGAAGAACGCGAAGAAGATAAAAAAAAAAAAAGAATAGAAAAGAAAAAAAACAAAAAATGAAAATAGTGTGAGTGACGCTAAGATTAAGTAGAGAAAAAATACATGAAGAAATATTGAATTGCAAAAAAGTGCTGGTGCCTTTTTTTTAATGTTAAAAAAAAAAAAAAAAAAAAAAAATTATCAAAAAAGAAAAAATTAAAAATATCTTAAAAAATAAATTGTATTTCAAAAAAGTGCAAGTGCCTTTTTTTTTAATGTAAAAAAATTATCAAGAAAATATTTAAAAAATAAAATAGAGAAGATTGCGTATGAAAAGTGAGAAAAAGTGAAAAGAACTATTATTTCCAAAAGTGCTGGTGCCTTTCCTATTATATAGAAAAAAATTTAAAAAAAAAAGGAAAAACCAAAAATTTATCAAAAAAAATAAAATAAAAAGAGATTGTGTATAAAAAATAATAATAAGAAATAATTTAGAAGTAAATTAATACCAATTTCCAAAAGTGCAAGTGCTTTTTAATATATATAAAAAAAATATAAAAAAAAAAATATAAAAAAAATATATAAAAATATATATCAAAAATATTAAACAAAAAACTTGCGAGAATTTTTTGGTAAGAGATTAATAAGATTACATTGCCTTTTTGAATTATATTAGCTCTTGTAGAAGATTTTATAAAAGAATACAAAGTACAGAAATACTTCGGAAAATAAGAAAGATAAAATGGAGCAGTTAAACGAATCTGTCACCCAACTCAACGGGGCAGTTAATAATATCCTAGTCCAATTGAGAGAATTTGGAGCAAGGGTAGAATCAATCGAGAGGAGGGTAGCAAACCCACCTTCAACTGTCAATGAAACCCTTATAAGACAGTTGGAGTCTCGCCTGCTTTCGATCGAGGCGAGACCACAAAACCCTTTACAACCTGACGGGATTCAAACCCCCGCGGTTCAACTTCATCCTCCGCAAAGTGAGGCTGAACTAAAAGAGATCAGTCGCCTACCCGATTGTGTGAAGGAGCTCCAAGTGTTTAATGGAGATCCTACCCAGTATGTATCGTGGATACATGCTGTGGAGGGAATATTAAAGGACTTCGAAATAGTTAAAAACAAGCCTATCTACCGAGCAATACTTCAACACATTCGTGGGAAGGTTAGGTTACAAAGACCCAGAACACTTCCGGAGGCTTACTCCGCTTGTTTAGAAATTCAAAATTTGAATTTCAGAAGCAACAACATTCACTCTGTAATTGGTAGAAACACAATTACAGCTCCTGTAAATCAGACTTATAAGAGTCATGAAGTGAAGCCATATTTTCCTCCAAAGAGGCCTTTCCAATCACCCCCTGAGAGGTTCCGGAAATTTTCCTGGAATAATCCACGTGAAAATGGCTCTCCTCCCAGACCTGGACCTAAGCCGCAGGAAAAAATGGACGTCGACAGGAGCGTTCAAACCCGCCAAGTAAATTACATGAACCGCCCTAGTACGTCTAATAACTCTAATCCATTTAACCGATTCAAGCGTGGGGCAAGATCGGAAAACTACCCGAGTAAACAACAACGAGTCTACCAGGTAGAGGTGGGTAACGATAATAATGAATATGAGACCGCTGCAGAGGAAGAAATTTTGGAAGAGGTAAATTTTATGACAGGCGGCCATCCAGCGTACCATATATAGAATATGTTGCGGGGGATGGAACCACCTTGAAGTTTCTTGTCGATACGGGTGCCAACAAGAACTTTATAAGTCCAAAAGTGAACCAAACCACGGTACCCATTAAAAAACCTTTTACTGTCCGTTCAGCGGGCGGTGAATTAAATATCACGGAATCTGTCGAAGGGAAGTTTTTTGAAAAAGCTGGAAACAACTCGGTATTGAAGTTTTATGTCTTACCAGGTCTCAATTCCTTTGACGGGATCATCGGGGATGATACGTTAAAGGCCTTAGAGGCTGTAATTGATAGGAAAGGGAACATTTTAAAATTAAAAAATAATATTGAAATTCCCTTAAAAGAAAAAATCTCTAGGGAAGTGAACCTCACTCTTGATCCTTTACTCCCTGATATTATTAAGGACAAGTTAAATTGCCTTATAAAGAGACATAAATATATTTTCGGGCCAATTGATGCCAGGAAAATAGTTGAAACCTCAGTCCTAGCAGAAATAAAGACTAACACAAATGATCCAATATATTCGAAAAGTTATCCTTATCCAGCTTGCCTCAGAGGGGAGGTTGAAAAGGAAATAGCCAACCTTTTAGAAGAAGGGACAATTAGACCATCCCGAAGCCCTTATAACTCACCTATATGGGTTGTACCGAAAAAACCCAAACCCAATGGTGAGAAACAATACCGAATGGTTGTTGATTATAAGAGGCTCAACAGTGTCACTATCGGGGACACCTATCCTATACCTGATATTAATTCAACGTTAGCCAGTCTTGGAGAAGCCAAGTACTTCACGACACTTGACTTGACTTCTGGATTCCACCAAATACGCATGAAGCCATCAGACATCCCAAAAACCGCATTTTCCACCATGAACGGGAAATTCGAATTCTTGAGATTACCCTTTGGACTCAAGAATGCACCCGCGATTTTTCAGAGGATGATCGACGATGTTCTGAAGCCTTTCATTGGAAAGACATGTTATGTGTATATTGATGACATAATAGTCTTTGGTAAGGGACAAGACGATCATCTTAATAACTTGGATGCGGTGCTAACCCGACTTGGTGAGGCAGGTTTAAGGGTCAATCTCGAAAAAACTCATTTTATGCAGGAGCAGGTGGAATTTCTAGGGTATATCGTTTCACCTGAGGGTATCCGGCCTGATTCAAAAAAAGTTGTTGCAATCCAGAACTTAGAACCACCACAAAACCTGAAGGAACTTAAATCATTCCTTGGTTTAACTTCATACTATAGAAAATTTATCCGCGACTATGCCAAGGTTGCTAAACCCTTAACAAATCTTACGAGGGGGGAAAACGCGCAAATAAGAGCCAATCAATCCAAGCGTGTTCCTATCAGATTGGGCGATGTTGAGCTGAGAGCCTTCAATGACTTAAAGATTTTGTTGACATCTTCTGAAGTTTTAGCTTTCCCCAATTTTGAAAAGCCTTTCATCTTAACAACGGATGCATCTAATTATGCGATCGGTGCTGTTCTATCCCAAGATATAGACGGGAAAGACAGGCCAATTGCGTTTATTTCTAGGTCATTGAGCAAAAGTGAAGAGGGTTTTGCTACAAATGAGAAGGAAATGCTGGCCATCGTCTGGGCTCTTGACAACCTTCGGTCATACCTTTACGGAGCCAAAAAGATTAAAATTCTAACAGACCATCAGCCCCTTACCTTTGCTTTGGGAAATAGAAATTATAACGCAAAGCTGAAGAGATGGAAAGCCAGGATAGAAGAGTATAACTACGAATTGGTTTACAAACCTGGTAAATCGAATTACGTGGCTGATGCTCTTTCAAGACTCAGAACTCAGGTAAACCACTTGCAGGACTCAGTAAATGAACCTGTTTCAAGTGGAAATATGAGAAACACACAATCTGAGTCTCGTTTGGCTTGTAATGATTCTACGACAGAAACCGCACCCTCTCTATGTGGTTCCACAACAGAAACGGCAACCGAAGCACGAACTGAAACAGGACTTACACAAACAGCATCTGCTGACGAAAACTACACAGACAACATACAAACAGCTACTGCTGATGAAGGACTTTGTGAACAATCCCCAGATGATAGTGAGTCTGGAACTATGCACAGTGCTGATCAAGATAACAGCGACCTAATACCACACGTGGAAGCTCCTCTTAATGTCTTCAGGAACCAATTGGTTTTTAGAGTTAATAAGGACATGTGTGATGCTAAAAGTGTTTGTGATGCCAACTACGAACCTCATCCTGGCTTCCTTCGACACGTCATCTCCGCGAGGAGCTTGGACCAGGCCAAACTCAAAGAGGTTCTCCGTCAAAAATTAAACCCTAATGTAATCAATGGAATTAAAATTCCAGAGGCATATCTTGGGTTGCTTCAGAGTGTATACCTTGAAAATTTTGTTAAATACAAAATAAGGATTACACAAAGACTTGTGGAAGACGTCACTATTGAGGATCGGAAATTCTCCATCATAGAGGAGGAACATAGAAGAGCTCACCGAGCCCCAAGAGAAAATAAAGAACAGATCCTCGAAAAATTCTATTTCCCACGAATGATGGCAAAAATTAGGAAATATGCCACCACCTGTGAAATTTGTCATTCCAATAAATACGATAGGCATCCCATTCGCCCCGAATTCCAATCTACCCCAGTTCCTAGTTATCCCTGCGAAATACTTCACCTCGATATAATAGAGGTGCAGAACGAAAAATTCATTAGCTGCCTGGATAAATTTTCCAAATTTGCAAAACTTTTCCACATTAAAAACAGGTCCGTTCTGCATCTCAGAGATAAGATAATCAAAATTCTCCACTATTTTACCGTTCCAAAGGTACTTGTCACAGACAATGAATGTAGCTTCATGAGCCCAATCATAACAAACTTTATCAGTCTGTTGGATATACAATTGTATCGCACCCCAGTACATCGATCCGAAGTAAATGGGCAGGTGGAACGATTTCATTCCACAATTCTGGAAATCTACCGTTGCCTTAAGGTAGAATATAAGGATTTGCGCTTAAAGGAGCTACTGAACATTGCAGTTGACAGGTACAATAACACCATTCATTCCGTAACAAAGCGAAAGCCAGCAGACATTTTCTTCGACAGATCCGAAAGAATCAATTATCAAAAATTAACCGATTTCCGAAGAAAGATAAATCACGATCTTAGATCGGAAATCAAGTGAAAACAAAGAGAAAACAATAAGCACAGAAACAAACATAGAACATCCCCAAGACAGTATAAGAAAGGTGATGTGATTTATACGGCTTCAAAAGGCATCAAAGCCAAAAATAAGCCTTTGTTTAAAAAGGACATTGTCGAAAAAAATAACCGTGTAACAGTAACAACGAATACGGGCAGAAAAATTCATAAGACCCATATCAAAAACTTAAGTTAAGCGCTCCTCGATAGTATAGTGGTTAGTACACCTGCTATTATGCGGGAGACTGGGGTTCAATTCCTCATCGGAGAGCATAAAAATTAAAAAAAAAAATAAAAAAAAAGAGGAAGAATGGCAATTGCACCTAGTTGCACCTAGTAAAGCACTTGTTAATTAAACTTTTCACTAAGCACACAAAGCACCAAACATAATACTTTTCACTAAGTACGCAAGGCACTAAACATAGCACTTATTAAATAAATTTAAATATTCTCACTTGGAAAAAAGTAGTAAGATTAAATATAACATATGTAAGCAGAAATAATATTAAAATAATAAAAAGATTTAATATAGTTTGATTTGTATTAAAAAAAAAAAAGAGAAAAATCCTATGTTGTAATTTCTGCACCATTAGTTATTAACTGGAATATAAATCTGTCAATTTATAGGCTAATTTATAAAATATGTACTTAATATTGCATATACTGAGACATAAGAAAATTTTAATTAGAATGTAATTTCATTTTTTAAACTTCACAACTAATACATATATATATATTTCTTTTCATTAATTTTATATATTAAACAGTTTATTATTAATAACGGCCGTGCAAGGGTTCAGTATTTTTGAATACATGTCCCCTATGGTTACAATTAAGGAAGGACAAGGATGGATCATCGATGGACATTTCAACCTGATACACATCATTCGCTTGGACAAACTTGATGAACTAATGGACAAAATGACAGAAATCGTGGAAGTGCAGATCGCGCAGTCTGAGAGGAAAATTGTCGCACGTCATCATCTTACACAACTTCATGAACGTCTCGATTCACTGAAAGGAAAGGCCCATAGAAGACAAAGATCAATCAACTGGATCGGGTCCGCATGGAAATGGCTGGCAGGCAACCCTGACGCTGCAGACTGGGACAAGGTGCTGAAAAACGAAGAAGATATCGTTTCCAACAACAACCAGCAGTACAAAATAAATGAGCGTGTCCTGAGAATAACTGAGGACATCACACAAAAGATAAATTGGGTTATCAACAGCACTGCCAATCAAGTAGCTTCGTCCAGCAGGGCCATGCAAGAGCAGAGTATCATAGATGAACTTTTGGTCATCAAAGAAGAAGTAAATGAGATCATTCGTGCGTGCCAATTGGCAAAAAGTGGAATAGTGAACACTAATCTCCTAGACCAAGAAGAAATCAACAGGGTCATCAACGAAATTGAAACCTTACCGTATGCAAACATAATAGAAGCATTACAATTTGGCAAGCCATCAGTTTTCACCAATGATTCCATACTGCTGTATGTCCTTTCAATGCCTAAGGTTAGCGGGACCGAATATAACCACCTATTGACCAGAGCATCAATTATCGAAGGAAAACAAGTAGACCTTCCTTTCTCCAAAATTTTGGTGAACCATGAAGAAACCTATGGAGTAATATCTAATTGCCTAAACATAGGAAATATGACAGTTTGCAATGAGAGCTCTCTAGAAAAGCTCGACGAAGATGGGTGCATTGTGCGGTTATTAAAAGGAGGACATGCTAGTTGTACGATACGTTCCAACACAGCTATGGTAGTAGAACTCATCAAAGAGGATACAATATTCGTTACAAACTTCAATGGGAAGTTAACCAGCAAAGGGATCCCCAAGGAACTTTCTGGCACATATCTGATTCAGCTGCACAACGAAACGATTCAGCTTAATAACAGGACATACGCCAGTATTACAGCTACTTCACTTCAAGCATTACCACCAGTTCTCACAAACACCACAACAATTGAGCATAAAATTGACATCGAATACCTCCACAATATGAGTGTGAACAACATTAAAATCCTTAGCAGTCTAACGAATAAACTGAACACATATACGGCTACTGATGTGACCATCCTTCTAATATTTGCGATCGTAATCCTGAAGATATGGCGTACTATATATAAAAAAATTGACTTACCCAAGATACAACTACCACCACCAGCAATAGCATCCCCTAACATTTCATCTTAAAGCAAGGATCTACGGGACGTAGATTTTTGAGGAGAGGGTAGTTAACGCAAAGCATTTCCCACGAGTCGAACTTCAAATGCTGACAGTGCATTTCATGCTGACAGGGAATTTCATGAACAAAGGTAAATGCACTTGCACTACCGAAGGCCACGACGAATGAATATGATCCTCATCCGCTGTTCCCACAGTTGGGAAATGCTGTATCGTCAATTAACCCTTGCACGGGCATAAGCTATTCAGCCTTAGTTAAGTTAGTTGTTTAGTTGTAGTTTTACACTGGAACATAACGGTTGCTTCGAATAAATATACTTAAATTTAAATTGTTGTTAAATTATTTCATCAGTAAGTCGAACGGTTGGGCCAGCCCCTCGGGGGTTGGCGTTCGCGTTTTTTTTAGGATATCTCTCCCGAGATTCCATAACTTCAACTTCAACATGAATCAAAATATTCAAACACACATAATAATAATATAGAGGTATTTATAACTTTAAACTTAAAAACTACTTACATATGTACCTATTTATATCTTTTAAACTTAACATTATTTATTTCTATTATTGCTTGATCGAAATGGCTTCATTTTTCACATCCGCTGTTTTAAGTTTATGCACAAATTCTTCATGAACTTCCTTGTAGATGGGACCCAGTTCTTCTCGAACAACCTCATACCACTGAGTAAATTTTGCTCTATTTTTAAAAGGATCATATCCGACCGTAACTATGGAAAGAAAAATCAAAATATTATATATATTTCGAATACATAATGAAATGAAAAAAAAAATAACCATACCAGGTTGATCAATTTCACAAACAGCTAAAAGATCTGCAAAGGATATATTTCGACCAGCCATGAACTTCTGTGAATGTAGGAAGCCATTTTCGAATTCATTTATTGAGTGATCAAGTTGTTTTTCCGCCATTTTCACCTGGAAATAAAATAGTTTATTTGAAAATTTTTATAATACAAATTCTTGCAAAGACTTATATATACTATTTAAAAAACATTTGAATATAAATAACTTTTGACTTTAAAACTAAGAACAACATCGTCTCGTTTTTAAGTAAATATTTGTTGTTCTTTAAAACTTCAAACTTATCTTTGGAACTTAAGTTTCTCTCACAGTTTGGATGTTATATCCATATACCAGCAAATACAATAGGACTTTTTGGAGATCTTACATATTTTTTGGTTCTTCTAGACATTAACCCTTCTATCTATAAAAAGTGCTCAGATATCTTCTGATTCACAATTTAATTAAAAAATTGATCAAAAGTTAGCTCACGGATTCAAATTTTTTTATTAATAAAAATATAAACTCCAAGTACACGTTTAGTTTCAAATCTTAAAGAAAATCTACTACAATAAAAAAAAACTCTGCTGTTACCTCCTAAGAGTAGATATTTATTGAACTGTACATATACTTTCTCACTAAAACCTAGTACGCTTCTGATGCAAAACGAAAATTCCCATACAAAAAGGACACAACGCAGTCATAAGGTGTTTTCCTTTGGAGGTGGCGAAGTACTTGCAAGTACTTTGCCAGCTTTTTTCAATGGGACACATCAAACTGCTTTCCCATGTAAAATGTATCTACTCGCGCATGAGAGCATGTGCAGTTGGTAGTACTAGATTAGGGTTTTCATCTACTCGCAAGTACTTCGCCACCTCCAAAGGAAAACGGCTATAAACGAAAACTTTAGTCCTAATTTTCATTCTGCAGTACCTACACAGATGTAGCAGATTGTTTAGGGATGTCTACACTCTTTTTTCGCGAACAAATTAATTAAGGTAGCACTAGAATAGGCTGAAGCTGAAGCTTTACGAAACGTCAATTTCGCAAGTCATCCATAAAGCACTTAAGTAAAAGTGAAAAAAAAAAATGTAAATAATTGTCTCTTCAGCCTAGTGCGCAGATCGAGAAGAGACAAATTTTGTCTCTACATTATGTTCTTTTCGGCGTGATTAGAACGAAAATAGACCTAATAACAAAAGAGCAAATCAATAAATCCTGGAGGACTAGGAACGACTGTGTTATCTCTAGAAGTTTATGGCCTAGAATTAATGAAAAGGAATCTCGGTATATTTTATCACTGAGTAAAAAGAATATTAGAATCTTGATAGGTGTACTAACGGGCCATTGCGCCATTGGCACAATGGCCATCAGACTAGGTGTATTTGCACCCGATTTCTGCAGGAGCTGTCAGGACGTAGAGGAAATTGAAACCATTAAACACCTGCTCTGTGATTGTCCAAACCTCCAAACAAATCGACTCCGTTATTTTGGAAACAGGTTTTTTGAAGAACTGGAAGATCTAGCGCAGGTCTCAATGGCAAACATGAGAAAATTCATAGAAAGCACAGGCTGGTTCGCAAACGATCCAGTCTATGTGAACCATTAGTTTGGGTGGCATCTCTGCCTTCTTTTATAAGGGGATCACAATGGACCAATAGGCCCCCGTGTACGCAACAGCCTCTGTGCTGTGCACACCCCTCTTAACCTAACCTATGTTCTTTTTTCTCAAGACAAATTCTGAAGGTGTAGAGATGAAAACAGAAGTCAAATGAGAACAGTAGCGTAGCTTGAAATTAAAAAAAATATAAAATTTCCTTCAGTTCACATAAATTGGAAAATTTCAGGCACTACAGTAATCAGATTATTTCAAAGCATTTGCAGAGTAAGACAAATTGATCACCTGCGTTTGATGGGGAACAATATAATGTGGATTGATGAAAATACCTCTAAAAGTCTGCAATTTTCAGTTTTTACTTCTCTGAAAAAAGGTGCTTTAACGCCAATTTGGCAACATTTGGATCGACATACACTTTATCCGTCAAAATATGGTTTTTCCCTCATCTTTCAAGTCATGAACTGTCAAATTCCTTTGAATGATGGCTACGATGTCGTTGTAATAAAAAACACCTAATGGCCTTTTCGATTGGCAATCCGGAACACCGATTCTCATTTCGATTCTGAAATCAAATCCAGAACAATTTTCCCTTTTTTTAAGAACAAGAACAAGAAGTCATTCTGGCCCCAATCTCAAAGGCCATAAAAATGCCCATATTTTTGAAGTTTTTTTTACTTCTCCACTTTACTTACTTAATCCATTTGAATTTGCCAACTCAGTTTGCTGATTTTAACTCGGTTTGGCTCGGTTTAGAAACTTTTTTAAATTATTGTAGCCTTTTTGCACTAGCTACGCCACTAACTGATTTAAAACAGCTGTTCTATGTATTCTATTGTCTATTCTCATTCTTATGCCATCATTTTCCTTAAGCATTTATATTTTATTTCAGTCGTGTCCTCACAATGTATAATAATGGAAAAAATGAAACAGGGAGATGATTTTAGTTTATAAAAATACAAATATATATAAAACGTCACAATTTGTCCGGAAAAATATTGCTTCGAGTATTCTTTTTCAGCGCAAAATTAAGTGGAGACTTTCTTCTACCTTTTTCCATACAGCGGTTACAACTGTCAAATTTTGCGCTGGAGCTGCGTACCGCTTGGAAAAAAAATCCGAGATGAAATTTGCCCTGGGCAAAAATGACACAATGAAATCATAAACGAAAACTTTAGATCTACTTTTCCTTCTGCAGTACGCTGTTCGACGAGCAAAAAGGATTATTGTAGTAGATTATTTGGAGATGTCTGCACTCTTTTTCGCACACAATTAAATTGACAGTACATACTTCCTCGTGAAGTGAACAATCACCAGTGGAGAAAGTGATTTTTTGACATTGCTCACTGGTACAGTCTTGCGAATGTGCTGTGAACGTTTGACATTTAATCGAACTTTCAACTGTTCACCAAGAGTTCCCGTACATTAAGCACGGGAATCGCTCGTGAACGGTGAACGAACACTCTCCACACAGCTTCACGAGCACATTACGGGTTGTATGCATTCACGACATGATTCACAAGTATGTATGTACTAGGCTTTACCCAGACAATTTATTGTGTGCGATATAATGATATTTATGTTTTTTCGTGTTAATTTTTTTTTTCTTTCCTTACAGTATGGCTGCCTGTGTTTTTGTTGCATTTGAATTTTGAATTTTTTTAATTTGTACAACAACTGTCAATAAATATTTTTCGTATATTTTTCTTTCTTTTGTTGGGAACCAACTAAAAAATTTCGTTTTGCATCAGCAGCGTACTAGATTTAAAAATGAGCTTTTGCATACGCACTTCCTCATTTGAGTTTGAGGTTATAAAAGTATGTGTTTCACTAAAATCTCTTTCCTTGTATCTCTAGTTTTTGACAAAAAATGACAAATCGTCCCCTCAGAAGCAAATTGGCTTATCTCAAAATCTTAAGTTTTTTCAGAAAATGGATTTGAAATGGTGTAGTAAAGTTAAAAAAAAAAAAAAAAACAATATGGGTATTCATGCAACAGCGTAAAGTCGTCGTAAACGTTGTAAAGTTTAAAACTTCGTAATTCTGTCACAATTTGTATGAGAAATTTGACAGATTTACGAAGTTTAAAACTTTACCACGTTTACGACGACTTTACGCTGTTGCATGAATACCCTTAATTTAAAAAAAGGAAGACTTATATATGTCGTTTTGCACGCAAATATTTAATTACAATTTTGTGTATTTTTTCTTGTACACCTACTTAATCAATATCGTCAAATTTTGAGATAAGCCACTTTTCTTGTACATCTACTTAATCAATATCGTCAAATTTTGAGATAAGCCACTTTGCTTCTGAGGGGACGAAATATTTTCAACAAAATTACTCATTAATGTGCCTAGTTTGATGAGTTAATTTACTATCTTGAAATTTGTTTTACTGTTAAGATTTCACAGTTAATTCAGACTAAAGATACTTAGAGTTTTATTTGCGTTTATTAATACCAGTATGAATATAAAATTTGTATGTGAATATAAATAACTTACATCGTCTTCATTTGGGCGGGCTTTGTTCAAAATTGGCAATAACCACTTTACTTGAAAATAATTACTACAAGCTGGTCGCATATTATTATGCTGCCATTCCATATACTCATCAATACGGCTGCGGGCCAAATTGCGGCGGGGATACCAGTGTTCTGGTACTATTTTTTCTCGATTAAGATGACGAAATATAGCTACGCTCTCTGTTAGCTGAAAGCCATGATCGTTAATAGCTGGAACTTTTTTGAAGCGATTCGCTTTTTCACTAAATTCTCTTGTCATATGTTCTCCTGAAAAAATGTAAAAATTTAAAGGTTAATTAATCATTTATCATAAGGAAAGAAGATTTGAGAAAAAAATATATGTTTATTTTCTGAATTCGATCATTTTTAAGAATTAAAAATGGACTTGAACCAAAAATTCTATATAAAACTATAATAAAATCATATTTTATATGACTCATCTTCTTTAACTCCATTAAGTTCATGAGTGTCAAGTTAGCGGCGCAATTTTGACGAATCGAAAAATAAGTAGTAGTGGATAATTTGCTGTTAATTAGTCGTTAATTAGTTGTGACAGTTTCTAATTTGTGGCTCAATGTTTTCTATGTTTTTTTAAGTACTTTGCTAACTTGACACAACACGAAAAGCGTCAAAAACTTCTTATACTTAATGTTTTATGGCTTAATAATTTTCCATTAACTAGTCCTTAATTAGTTTTGAGAAATTGAATTCAATCGTGCAATGTTTTCTATGCTTTTGTCCATTCTTCGTTAGCTTCATATCATGTTAGCAAAGCACCACCTTAAAAAGGGCTTGAAACTTAATAGTTTATTGCTTTATAGTTTGCCATCAACTAGTCTTCAATTAACTGTGACAATTTTGAATTTGTTTTGCAATGTTTTTTGGGCTCTTTGGTAACTTGACATCAAATTGACAGAACAAGAACTGTTTTTACTGGATGGTTTATGGCTTAATAGTTTATCATTAATTAGGCGTTAATTAGTTTTGATAACTTAGAATTTTTCGTTCTATGTTTTGTATGTTTTTTTCAAAAAGTGATGAAAGCTTCCAAAACTTAATATGTTTTTCCTCAATAATTTGACGTTAATTATTCGTTAATTAGTTGTGAAAAATTATTTTTTTTCATTCGATGTTCCATGATTCCATGTATTTTTGGGTGATCTGTTTTCTATGAGCGTCAAGTTACCAAATCAACTCTCACTAGTCGAAAAATGGGGTTTTCACGCTTTTCGAGTTGTGTCAAGTTATCAAAGCACCCAAAAAACATTGAACGAAAAATTCGAAATTTTCACAACTAATTAACGACTTACTAACGGCAAATTATCCACCTACCCATTTTTCGATTTGTGGAAGTTGCTCTGCTAACTTGACACTCGTAGGAAACAACTTACCCAAAAATACATAGCAAAAATCGCACAACAAAATTGAATTTGTCACAACTAGCTTACGACTTATTAACTACAAATTATTAAGCAGTAAAATATTAAGTTTTGGAAGTTTTTACCACTTTTCGAAAAAACATAGAAAACATAGAACGACAAATTTGAAATCGTCACAACAAATTTACGGCAAACTATCCACATACCCATTTTTCAATCCGTGAGAGTTGCCTTTTGCTAACTTGATATCAAGTTAGCAAACCACCCTAAAAAAACATAGAAAACATTGCACGATCAAATTGAATTTGTCAGAACTAATCAACGACTAATAAACGGCGAATTATTAAGACATAAACCATCAGGTATAAGAAGTTTTTACTAACTCTCGACAGGGTGCTTTGCTAACTTGATATTAAGTTAGAAAAGCACCCAAAAAAACATAGAAAACATTGAACGACAAATTCGAAATTGTCACAACTAATTAACGACTAATCAACCAAATTTTCCACCTTCTCATTTTTCGATTCGTCAAAGTTGTTTTGCTAACTTGACACTCATTTTAAATTCGGATTGTAGGAAAAGCTGTTGTCATTTGGGGTAAGAGTATTCGGTGGCATTTTCTCCGTCAACCATTTTGAGAATAAACAGGCAAAAAAGGAAAGAAAGGGGTGTGAATATAATTAAATACAAATATAAAAGTGTCAAAACTCTTGTTTTTTTTTCTTTTTTTAATCAGGCTTTCAACTTGTTTGCTATACGGGTAGAGTACACGATTTACCTAACTAACCTATCCGTATATTAAAAGCTTACATCAGATCGGATTATT
Source organism: Dasysyrphus tricinctus (assembly GCA_963921185.1). Taxonomy (NCBI): domain Eukaryota; kingdom Metazoa; phylum Arthropoda; class Insecta; order Diptera; family Syrphidae; genus Dasysyrphus; species Dasysyrphus tricinctus. Next base: position 68,631,357 of record OY992532.1, on the reverse strand, counting down.
TGAAAAATGATATTGAGAGATCTTACGTAATGCACTATAGAGTTTAGAAGCTAGCTTAACTAAGTATACATAACAAATTGAAACCAAATATATTTGTTTTGGTTTCTTACTTAACAATACATAAATTCAACTCTCAGTTAATCGTAGTACCTGGTACCAAGTGACAGAATACAAACTGCTTTAATGTGACTATATACGATACAATATGTTGTCATTGGAATTTTATTGAATATAATATAATGTCAAATGCGCAAATACCGAGTTCTATAGACAAAATTTAAATTTACAAAATAAAATAAAAATACAATTCTATTAGTTGCATTCATTAAACCGGCACAATTATTGCAAATATTTGTACTTATAAGTAGATATACATACATAACGATACACTCTGTATTGATTCACCTGAGAGATGTTGAATAATAATTATTATTTTCATTTTCGATTTAAGAAACTAGATGTTAGGGCAAGGTATAGGTACCTACATTTAAAAAAAAATCGAAAACGAGACTTTGAACAGTTCGTTTTTAATTAATGAGAGCAGCTAATGCATTAAAGATGGGCTGATTTTGATTTACCTTTAAACTTAACACTTTACTTATTGAGTTTTAAGTCATTTTGCGCAAAAGTGTTTAATTGCATGTATAATCGTTAACAGTAAGCATAGTACGAAAAATCCATTGATTCATTTACCATAAGAATGAGCAATTAAAAGATTCATATTGTGTATAAGGAAAGCAGAAAAGTTTTTGAAATTAAGATAAAAAAGTATCACATGATATCAACTTTTCTCTGCCTTTTCAAGAAAGTTGTCCTGCTAAGTTCATATAAAGTTAGCAGGTTACCCATTTTTTCGCAAACCTAAACAGCCATACATTTTGTTTGCAAGCTCCCAATTAACTGATGATGTGATACTTTATATAATCTTTCCCAAATCTAACTTCATACACATAAAAGATTCAATGCAAACGTCAGATAAGACAGTGTTTCTTTTATGCGGAGACCAGGGTTAAGGCTTATGTCACCAAAAAGCAAGGAACACTGAGGGAAAAGACTATGTAATCAGCACATAGGCTTCTATGTAAAATTTATGTTCAAAATTCGTTTGGGATTGCCTCTTAAGCTCTATGTATTGAGTACAGTTGACGTTACGACTGTAACCTACCAGCAACCATCAACAAAACCTCATCGAGTGAAATGTAGCAAATACAGACGATGGTCTATATTCCAGTGAAATATGTAATGACTACATGAATATTAAAAACTCGTCAGCCATCTATATAAGAAATGAATTCATCAGAGCAAGTTAAGTTACGTGTTGAGTATACAAGCAATGTGTGAGGTACGCGGTGTGTACAGTCAATAAATGTTCTCCCTGATAAAGTGCAGTGAATTCACTGGTCAAACCAAAAGTAAAATTTATTCATCAAAAGAAGTTATGTGCTTATTACAAGGAACAAGTGTATACCAAGTCTTAATTATGTATAATTAGTCTATAAAAATGTATCAGAAACCGTTTTAGTCAAAGTTATATGTTGTGTCGAGATGGTGAGTTGTACCAGTTGATGCGTGCCCTCTAAGCTTCAATCTTAGGATCTGCACCTGGAATGTTCTGTCCCTCTTTAGACAACAAGCAGCCGAACATTTAGCGGAGGCCCTAGACAGCTACAAAGCCATCCAAGAAGTGCGATGGGATTGGCCGGGCAAAAGAAAAATGAAAGACTGCGATATCTTCTACGTGGCGACTGTTACCAACAACAAAGGCAGCGTCTTTTTGGGTGTGGATTCGTCTTTAGAGGCAGACTAATGTCGTTTTCCATTGGTTTCACTCAAGAAGACACTCGTTCTGAATCCAATGGAACAGTGCTTGTTACTTCTACTCAATTCTGAAGTTTTGTCACTATATTGGTGAATCATTAAATAGAAACCTTCTGCTGGCACACAAAAAGTAAAACTGAAAACAATAGTGTATCAACCCCTAACTAACAAATAATAATTTTTCTTTTTATTTTTCTTGATTTTTGTATTAAATTATATTAAATTCCTTGGTTTCAAGTGCACAATTAATTCAAATGAAATGTTAAAAAATATGAAATTGTACTGCAGTTTGTCTTGACGTTTGAGTGAATTTTTGTTGAAGTTTCGTGTTGCATGTATTAGTGCTTCTGAGTGTCTTCTGAATTCAAATCAAGAATCAATTTTCTCTCCTCAGAATCATCAGAAGAGTATTTTTTGTGCCAATGAAACGGTTTCAGAAGCGTTCCGGTCGATTCTGGACGCTTCCGGACACCCAATGGAAAACAGCATAAGACAAGAAGTCTTGAGTGTCAACTACATATGTGAACGAGTGCCTCATTACTATTCGAATCAAGGCTTAATTCACCAACATCAGCCTTATATGCGCGCATGCCTCCACAGAAAAGAAAGATGATGACACCAAGGACGAGTTTTAGGAGCTCCTTGACAAGACATATGAGCAATGCCCAGGTTATGGCATTAAGATTTTCTAAATGCCAGACTAGGAAGAAAAGACGTCTTTGGTGGCAGAATCGGAAGATAAAGCCTGCACGACACCACCCTCCGATATCGGACAATCATCGAGAACCTGTCTGTTAATGCCAGGAAGCCATCAGAGTTGCCACCTTTGACGTGAATGGTCTCGCACAACTACCACAGCAAAACCCCTGGTTCGACGCAGAATGCCATCAAGTTCATGCAACCAAACAATTGCCATACAAAGCGGCGCTGCATAGAAGGACAAGAGCTGCTCGCGAGCTCTACGAGCAGAAGAGAAGAGAAGACCACCGGCTTCTCAGAATAAAAAAGAAAAAGAATGATGAGAAGCGTGCGATCGAGGAAATAGAGGGATGCCTTTACAGGAATGAAGTTCGGAAGTTATAACAAAAAGTAAAAAGAAGAAGGGTTAGAAGGCCCGAATATAGCTGCTGGAGCTGATAGCCTTACCGCCGAGCTATTTAAAGTGAGCTGGTGATGAATTGGTAAGGAGTGTATGCACCACCTCATCAGCAAAATATGGTCGGAGGAAAGCATACCGGATGAATGTAATCTCAGGATTGTTTGCCCAATCCTTAAAAAAGGTAATCCTCTGGACTGCACCAACTATAGAGGCATCAATCTCGTTAACATTAATAGAAGATTGCGTGCTACTCCATCAATGTCGGCAAAGACCTCACCAATACTTTTGATGTCAAAAAAGTTTTAGACAAGGCGAAGTGATGTCATGCGACTTCTTGAACATCGTTTTTGAAAGAATAGTGCAAAACTCTTACGTCAGCACTAAAGGCACTGTCTTTCAAAATTCGGTCCAATTACTTGCATTCAGGCAAGACCAAATATATGCTGTCAACAAGAAAGGACACCCAAAACCGACGAGCGACGCGACGCACGTCTTGGACAGAACGTCACTTTAGACAGCCATAATTTTAAGGTGTTCAGAGACTTTGTCTACCTAGGCTCGGCTATCACCTCAGCGAATGATACCAGGGCTTAGATCAAAAGAAGTATCACCCTTGCCAATCGCAGTAGCTTTAGACTTAGAAGGCAATTGAGAAGCAAAGTCATCCTCAACTCAATAAATATTCCCTGTATAAGACGCTTCCCAGCAAACATTTCCCTTCAGAAATGATTTATTAATAATTCACAGGAGTGAAAGATACCCTCATTTATGAACTCATTTATAAACCGGTTTGGATCAAATTTACTGGGTAGCATTACCTCGAATTCGAATCGTTTTTATGTTTCATTAATAATAGAGTAATTCTTCACTTTAGTGAATGTAAATAGGACGCTTATATATTCATTTCACTGAACAAATCATGAATCTTTTTTGAATCATTTAAATGAGACAGATTTGATTCATTCATATGAATATAAATTGGGGTTTCCTCATTCAGTTTAGTGAATATAAATTGAATTATATTTAATTCATTATAATGATTCTTTAATAATCGGAATGAATACCGTAGAACTGAATGTAAATATTATTTCAGTGTGGTTATACAAAATGCTATTTTAAAATGGTAAAATTAACTGCATAAACAGTTTGATTTCCCTAGATTTATCGAATGAAACTTATGATAAATTTCGCTAAAGTTTAATGGAATATTCGCGGCTATTCTGATATTCGGTGGAATTAATTCCGTACGGAATGAAAATGGAAATCAAAAAGATACTCCAATTGAAAAAGTTAAAACAAAAGTTAATTTATTTTTTATTCTTTTCTTTTTTTATTTTTTTTTTTTCACTGCCCCAAAGAATATAGTTCTGTCCGTACAATAACAAATAACAATACGCAAAATTTAATAAAAGTGACAAATTTCCTCTTTACATAACTTTTGTTTTAGTTTTGGCACGACTAGGTCCCGTTATGGCTTTTCAAAACAAAATGAAAGGGACATTCAGTTTATGTGAATAAAAATGGACGCACCCAAGATATACCTCTTTTAAGGATCGCTTGTGCGCGTTCACTTTTATTCATATTATGTGAAGGAAATAAGAATCTCGATATTTTTTTATTTAAAAAAAAATCAACACAAATCCCCTTCCCCGCGTATAAGGTAAAAGTGATGGAATATTTGAGTATATTCACATTTGATTCACAGAAGTGAGTGTTTCTCGAATATATGTTCTTCATTTTCACTGAATGTTCTATGAACATTCACAAAAATGTTTGCTGGGTTATCATCCCGATCTCTATTAATGGTGTAGAGGTATGGACACTATTAACGGTGGATGAGAACGCTTTAGGCTGTTTTGATAAGAAAATTTTACGGCTGAGTTTTGGTACATCTGCATGGATCGGGAATGCAGAAGAAGATACAACAACGAACTGTACGGGCTGTACGTCAACGTGACCTAGCCACAAAAGTGAAAAGCCAACGACTGAGATGGCTGGGTCACATCGAGCGAATGGACATCAATGCTCCGGCCCAGAAAGCCTTTGAATCCAGCCCCGTGGGACGGCGCAGCAGAGAAGGATGGCGTAAGAAGTGGTGCACACAAGTGAAAAAGGACCTCAATCAACTTAGCGTGCGAAACTGGAGACAGCTAGCCAGAAACCAAGCCGGCTGGAAAAAGCTTGTTGGTTGAGGCTTGAGGCCCAGCTCCACCCCGGACTGTAGCGTCACCTTAAATTTTGAAAGTATGTAACTGTCTTGGACATAACATCTTTTACATATATCAACATTCTACCCACTATGGTTAAAGAATAATTGATAAGCTTAAAGATGATTACTCCTCAGGACCTGATGGCATTCCTGCTATTGTCCTTAAAAATTTCTCAATATTTTTGATTCAGCCACTTACTGCCCTCTTTAATCTATCTCTTAAGCAAGGTGTTTTTCCCCAGTCATGGAAAGTATCCTATATAGTAACGATACATAAAAAAGGTCCAAAGAATAATGTTTCAAATTATCGCCTGATAGCTAAGCTTTCATGCATACCGAAAGTTTTCGAAAGTATTGTATACGAAGCACTTTCTTTCCATTGTAAACCAATTTTATCTCCTGTTCAACATGGTTTTCTAGCCGGCAGGTCCACAACAACAAACCTTGCAGATTTCGTATCTCATATGCTGTGCACTATGGATGAAAGGGCTGAAGTTGATGTTATTTCAACTGATTTTAGCAAGGCCTTTGACAAAATGTCTCACAAAATCATCATTTTCAAATTAAAGCTACTCGGTTTCTCAACCCTTTTCATCTCATGGGTTGAATTGTATTTAAAAAATAGAAGTTATATAGTGCGTTTCAGATCATCTCTTTCCCTACCTCTCAATGCACCTTCCGGTGTTCCACAAGGCAGTCACCTTGGCCCTTTGATGTTCATATTAGCAATTAATGATGTTTCCTTGATTTTGAAATGTGAACTTTTGATCTATGCAGACGATATGAAAATATTTAAACGCATATCTTCTTTAGCTGATCCTTGTTGTCTGCAAGACAACATCGATAAATTTTCTCTTTGGTGCCAAAAAAACTTTCTAGAATTAAATGTTAGCAAGTGTCATACAATAACTTTTTCCAGGAAACGCCAACCCGGCCCCGTCCGTCGCTATTTTATTCAGGGTGACCCAGTTCCTTATGTTACTTCCTTGCAAGACTTAGGGGTCTTATGCGATAGTGAGCTCAACTTTCACTCCCATATTGACAACATTATAAATAAAGCAAATTCAATGCTTGGCTTTATAAAACGTTGGTCCAAGGAATTTTCAAACACCTTTGTAAGACCAATTCTGGAATACGCTTCCCAAGTTTGGTCACCGTACCAGGTCACCCAAATCAAGCGAATTGAAGCTGTCCAGCGCCGATTTCTTCGTTTTGCTTTACGTACTCTTCCTTGGGACGATCATTTTCAACTGCCTCCATACGCTGACCGTTTGCAGCTTATCAATCTTCAATCTCTAGAAAGACGACGTGACACCTCAGACATCATATTCATCCACGACTTATTAACTGGAAGCATGGATTGCCCTGCATTATTGAATGCGATCTCCTTTAACACCAATGCCCTTAATGTTAGGTCAGTACCTCTTTTCCGCATCCCTTATCACCGTACTAACTACTCTTTTTACAATCCTTTGTCTCGTATGCTTCGTAATGCTAATAAATTTTCCAATGTATTTGACTTCAACATTTCCAAATCTACCCTCCGTAATAACCTCCTCTCAAATCTACCTCAATAATGCATCCTTAACCCCACCTCCATCTTTTGCTTTTTGTTTTTCTTCTATATATTTTAATTAATTTTTAATGCTAATTATAATTTTTTTTTAATTTAATTTTAGTTAATGTTATTGTTTAAAATAGGAACCTATTTTTAATACATTAAAAACGCTTGTACTAAGCGTTAAATAAATGTTTTAAATATGTATATTTCTGTATATCTCACATTGTCATGATCTTAAACCAACTCTATAGTCCTTTTAATATTTCTAAAAGCAAGAAGTTCCTTCATAGTCTTCCTAATCTGACTCTTCAGTGGGGGATCTGGAGTAAAAGATCAATCGATTTTGAATAAGTATTTAAACATGACCATGATAGTGACTATTTAATAATAAATGCATTTAATTGGGCAACTTAGTTTTGGCTTACGCGGTATCCACATCTAGAACCAGACCCTGAATAAAATTACAAAAAATGTAGTTATATCAGAGGCACATTGGAGCTATGGTACTTTGAAAGCCAATACGACCGGCTTCTCTTTTCAGTCTTGTTTTGTGTATTCTCCCTCCATGTATATTTACAATTATGAACCTTTATGCATTTAATGTTTAATCTTCTATTTCTCATAATTAAGTGGTTTTTCCAACTGATCTAAAAATTGATTCAAATTAAATTCAACATAAACAAGAATGTGTTAAATGATATCCCACTTAACATTTTCCATTCAGCTTCATATTTTTCTTTAATTTTATCTCTTGCACTCTTTATACAAAAAAAATGCATGTAACTGCAATAAAATAGAAAAATATTTTTAAATTTCAAGTCTCAAGGCGGAGCAGAACCTTGAGTCATATTATGAGCAATAAAGTGCAACACAGTTGTTCAATTTATTTAGTTCTTAAAAAACTGGTATGTATATGCAAATGATAATAATTAAATATTCTGTTTTAATAACAGCTTTTTCAACCATTTGCCGCATTTTTGTTGCTTTTATTTTTGTTTTTTTGTTAAGAATAATAAAATTAAATGAATTGTTTTGTTTTTGCCGGTTTCTTGTTGGTTATTTCTTTATTTTGATTATGTACATACGTGACCAATTAAGGTGCAGATGTTCTCTTTTTTGTTTACTCTTTGCATTCTTGTATAATTTATTTTATAATTTTATTTTTTTTTTTTGGAGTTTGGAAATAAACTTTGACCGAGAACTTGTTCATGTTCTGTTTTTTTTTTTATTAACATCAACTTTGTTTTGTTTGTTTTCCTTTTTTGTTATTATTCTCCCACGCTTTTAACTTAAATATTTTCACATATGTATATTGTGATCTTTTGTGTCTTTTTATATTTTTATTTAAGTAGGTAGTTTATTATTAAACACACTAAATTGATTTGTTTTCGTTTTTGGGATGAGACAATCCATTGTTGCTTTACACTTGATGATTTTCAGCTCCCTTAGAATTATTATCATTATTATTTTAATGACTTTAATTTTAGTAATTTTAATAACATGTTTATTTAGTTTTTTTTTATGGATTTATACTACAATTAATTACTAGAATTTAGTACAAAGTATTAAATTAATTAAAGTAAACAAAAATCGTTCATATCTAATTAGAGCGATAGTTGTTGGAGATAAGTTTGGAGTTGGTTAGTGCTTATACCTATTCAGGTGATATTATTATATCGATGATAACGATTATAGAAATAAAAAAAATAATGATAAAAATATAATGCACGTCACACGTTAGCTACTTGTTATTGAAGATTAAGTCGTTAAGGCTTTTTTAGATTAATTACTCTGGAAAATATTTATGTAAATAATATATGTATATGGAGGGCTCACAATTGAACCGAACCAAGCAACCAAGTCAGAAAAATAAAATTCAAAGATAATAAGAGGATTAGTAAATAAACTGCCATTAATTAATAAATATTTTACTCGTAAAAAGGACAAGTCTAAAGTTTATTCTCTTAATTAAATTATTATTATTATTCTTTTATTTAAAAATGAAAAACTTGAGTTGAAAAATTCACAAAACTTTGCAAACAAAAAATTATTTGATTTCGTTCAGCTGTGAGTCTTCCATATTATCAGTGACGTCTTTAGGCATGGGCCCGGTGGGCCAGGGCCCAGGGCCCCCCAGACAGCCCCAGTATACCAACCAATGGTTATTTTTGAAAGTAGTTATGCGAAGTTGAGATTGGATTTATCTGGCTCTAATAAATAAGTAATAGAGTATTATTTTTTCATCCTTATCATGAAAGACCAATTTTATTAATGCTCTTAAAACTATTTAATTTTTTCACAAAAAAAGACCATTTTAAGTTATTTTGGGACTTTTGGTGCCAAAATGAAATTAAAAAAAAGTTGAATTTCTAAATAAAATAAATGATAAACACAATTGAATGAAAACTAAATCTAACGCTTTTTCAGGGTTTGGGAAGAAATTGCAATAAAGTCTTAAGAGTATTAATTGGTCTTCCACAACGAAGAAGAAAAAATTATACTCGATAACCTATTTTTTTTTTAATAAATTAATATCAAAGCGAATAGAACTCGAAAATTTAAAAAATGACGTTTGGTACAAAAATTCCGCAAAATCGTTATCCGCACAAAAAAATTCTCGTTTGCATAGATCTGTTGTAGTTTGGTAAAGGTAGAGCAAGAGCTTGTTAAGAATAAAAATAACCTAAACAAAGCGAAAACGAGAGAACTATAATTTTTAATTTGTACACCTGAAATCAGTCTTCCTTGCCCAATTTTGTTGTTTAAACTTCGTTTTCGGAACATTTTTAAATATCATAGGTATGATAATATTTTTTTTTATGGCACTGGCACTACTGAGAGTAGCATGTGCATGTGCATTGTGCAATGTGAATATTTTTTTTTCATGGGACTATCCCGTTTCAAGCTTCAAATAAGATATTCCCTGAACGTATTTTTAAAATAAATGAAAAGAATAATTTCTTTGAACACAAAATCTTGTGACAAATGTCTGTATACGTTTCTAAAGAGCTACATAGTCAGAACAGAACTTAATTTTATCAATTTTATTTACAAAAACAGGAACGTAATTTTTCCATCGGTCGTTATTCAGAAATATTTCGACAGTTGACAAACAAAAGCGTCTTTGTATATTTCTGCTTTGAAATCCGCTTTAGGATGAAAAAAACATAAAACCACATTTCTATCATCGAAAAAAGAAGTCTTGAGTGTTGCGTGAAAAATGCAGATAACATTCATTTAATAGAATTCTAATCATAAAATATTCAAAATTTGCCTTGAACTGGCAAACGTTTGTGAATAGATTTTCTAACCTTTTGATACTCCCGAAATAGTTAAATGATACAAGTTAATATATAGTTAAATTTAATAAAAAATTGTGGTAAGACTTGTTATATGAAATTTAGAGAGGCCCCCAATTGTCTAAAGACGCCCCTGAATATTATGTATCTTTGTAAATGAAATTTTTGACAAAGGAATATAATTCATTTGTTAAATTGATTTAACATCTTCTAAACGCTAACTGATTTTTCAATAAATTTGAATTGCTGAAAAAAATGTTTTAAATGATTTTTATACTCATCAGTTGTTATCCTACTTGGTTTTTCTGCAATATTATCAATAAAGCTGTCAAAATACTATCGAAATCTGACAGGTTGGTAAGTTGATGACTATATGACTAATTTTCTGGGCTTCAGATGGTTGTTTGTATTTTTATTATTGAGAGTTGTTTATTATTTCAATAAGTTTATAATGAAGAACCGAAATATACTTCTTTCTACACAGGAAGTCAAATTCTTATTAAATTGTGTTGATATGTAGGTATGCATAAATATATCATTAAAAGAATCTATGCAGACGAACCGTAAAAACCTTGAACAAAATGCAAAACCATGGTCACCGATATCACCGATGAAGCGCCATCAACAGAACGGGTGGTTGTCATCGCAAAAATTAAGAAGCATTAAAACATACAAAAAATCTGGGTCACTAATATTAGAATCTTAAAATTGTATACACAGTTAACATAATATACAGGGTGTTTTCTATAAGATACTTCAAGATTGTGAAAAATTATGACTCAAGCCCAAAATGAAAAATGAAAATTTCAAATAAATTTTTTATCAAATTTATAAATTATTTTGATTAAGTACAATTTTTCGTAAATTCAGGCTCTTATTAATTGTATATACATATACCACATAAAAGTCATATATTCATTTCTAGTTTTTGACAAAAACGAAAATTACAAAAACTATTTTAATTAAGTAAGTATTTATGTTTAAGACTTTTTAAGCACAAAATTTAAATTCATTGCGTATTTTGATAGTAAAATTACAGCAATAATATAATATGAAGAAACGCAGTATGGAGTTGAGCTCACTTGAACTTCTAACTTGAATTGTAAAATTACAGCTGTCATGCAATAAACACAAAAAAACTGATTTCAATTATAAAATTAATTTTTGTGAGTTTTAATTTTATCAAAAACCAGAATACGTGTGAAAAGTCATTTCTCAAAAAATGGTTATTAATGGTACATACCTCTCAAAGAACCATTTTCTTTTTATTTTCGATTTTCTTCAAAACGGGAGGTATATTTGATTTCAGTAATTTTTTTTATTCTGAAGCTTCCAAAAAATATAAATAGTATTGCGTACCAAAATTAAAAAAAAAAATATTTTTTGGATTTTTAAAAACTGTTTCAATTTTCCTATAAAAAATTTTGAAAACGATATGATCGATTTTTTTGAAACTCGATACTAAAGAGTTTTTAATACTCTCTAAAATATTTTAAGAAAAAATCTAACTTTTATGCAAAAATAACGATACCTTCCATACAAAAGTTAAAGACCGTTAGGGAATTTTTTTCTCAAAAATGACTCCCACGATTTTAATATGAAAGAAAAAAAGCATGAAATACCATATTTAAATTAGCTCCAACAATCTATGCCTTTTATTGGTCGAGGCAAAAAAGAGAAAGTCATCTTACATAATTATTGATTGAATATGTTTGTATGGGGAAAATTAAATTCGTTGGAGCGGGTTTTTAAAATTAAATTTTTTTTATGAAAATATATCAAATTCTAAAAAACAGGCCAAATTTTGGTATGCAAATCATAAGTATTTACTTAAGTGCATTTGACAATAAAGTGTCAAAACAAAATATCAACCTGTTTTTGAAATATCGATTTTTCGACAAAATACACTAATTTTAGCATATGGTACCGTCATTTTTCTATAGAAGTAATTTTTTTCTTAAAACACTGTAGAAAACGGTATGACTGAAAAAAAACTTAAATACCGAGTTTCAAAGAAACCGATCATGTCGTTTGCGAAATACTTGATTTTAAAAAAGCAAATTGAAATATTCTTTAAAAAACCACACAATTATTTCTTATAAATTTTGGAACATAATTATATCTGTGGTGTTTGGTAGAAACCTGATAACTCCATTTTAAAATTAGCGTCTTTACGCCCACTTTAAATCAAACTAGAGTGTAAACGAGGCCACAGATTTTCTTCAAATTAGGAATACTTGTGAACATAACCTTTGAAAAATTATGTTTCAAATTTGAAGAAAATCGGTTCACCCGTTTAGGTTATAGGTCGATGTAAAGTGGACGCAAAGACGCAAATTTTAAAATGGAGTTATCATGTTTCTACCAAACACCACAGATATATATGTACATTAGGGTGGTCGTTATAATGGGTTTTTTTGAGTTTTAGTATTTGGATGGGCCTAAATCAGCTCTAAATGAAGAAAAAAAAATTCCCTAATTTTTTCAGATTTTTATTTTCATCCCCTATAGTCGCTGTAGGGGTAAATTAAATTTCCCCTTTTTTCATATTTTTATTTTCATCGCCTATAGTCGCTGTAGGGGTAAATTAAATTTCCCCTTTTTTTTTTAAATACAGGTAAAATCTGCCAAAAAATTCATAGCATGTGGGTGAGAAGTAGACAAGAAAAAAATTCTATAAGAGGGGGGTAATATCTCCCACTGCTTGGACGGGAGGGGCAATTTAATAAAATAATTGCATAAAATAGAAAAAAAATTAATTAAAAAACAACGGCAGCACTTGCAGTAATGTTTTGTACCTTTTTGGAAAGCCAGAAATCTATTTTAATAGTTGATTATAAAATAAAATTCTTTGAATAAACAATTTCAGCAAAATTTGTTTTCAAACCTATAATTTAAAAACAAACAAAATAATTTTTCTTCAAAATTTTGAGTTTGAAACAATTTTTTGCCAAAACTGTTCATCATAAAAACTTAATTTAAAAACAAGCCGTAAGAATGGACTTCTGGCTTTTTAAAAAGCTACAAAACATTACTGTAAGTATTACCGTTGTTTTTTTAATTAATGTATGTCTATTTTGTGCAAATCTTTTATTAAATTGCCCCTCCCGTCCAAGCGGGGGGAGATATTACCCCCCTCCTATAGGATTTTTTCTTGTCTAGTTCCCACCTACATACTCTGATTTTTTTTGGCAAATCTTACGCGAATTTTCTAGAATGCAAAAAAAAGGGGAAATTTAATTTACCCCTACAGCGACTATAGGGGATGAAAATAAAAACCTGAAAAAATTAGGGAATTTTTTTTCTTCATTTAGAGCCGATTTGGGCCCATCCGGGATGACCTTTTTTTAGCGACCACCCTAATGTTCATCTATTAGAAGCTTCATTGAACTCAGTCATATCGTTTTGAAGAAAATCGAAAATAAAAAATGGTTCTTTGGGAGACACCATTAATAACCATTTTCTGAAAAATAGTTTCCTTCCCATAGGTAGCCTTTACCAGTAATTTATTATTTTCTTTTAAAAAAAGTTATGGAGCCGTTTTTGAGACAAATACGATTATGTAAAATTGCTAAAAAAAATTGTTTGTCAGGTACCGTTATTTTTGGTTCTAAAACTTGTTTGGAACACTTTTTGAAAAATTAATTCTCAAATTTAAAATTTTGTAAAAAAAAATTAAAATATTTATACTATGGGCATTCATGCAACAGCGTAAAGTCGTCGTAAGCGTTTTAAAGTTTAAATTTCGTAATTCTGTCACCATTTGTATGAAAAATTCGACAGATTTACGAAGTTTAAAACTTTCCCTGGTTTACGACGACTGTACGCTGTTGCATGAATATCCTTACTAATTTTTTTTTTAAGTTTAATGAAATTGAGTACTTTTTTTCTTTTCAAAACTCAATGGTTTTTCTGTTTGAAAATAGTAATTACGTAAGTTTTCAATTTTCTTTAATTTTTTTTTTCTTCAAAATTTTGAGTTTAAAAACTAACTTTTAAAAAAGTATTTTGTATTTGTATTGTATTGTTTACCCTTATTTTTTGATATTTTTTTCTGTTTTAAGCCATTTTTTTTTAAAATTTTAGTGAGTCCGAATCGATGGGGAACTTTCCTTAAACCTTTAAATAAATCTCTGTATTTGTTTTTAAGTACTATTTTCTAACATTCCAGGAGAATACTACGCAAGAAAAACTCACATTCTACTCAACCTGAAAGGGGATGTAAAAGAATGCTTTTTATTAAAATCAAAAAATCCGTAATTTTACATATTGAATTATTTCGAAAAGCGGTTACTCTTATGAAAAAAGTTAATCAACATTTTTTGTAGGAAATTTTCTTAGATTCAACATAGTCTTTGACATTTTTTCTATGTAAGAGTTACTGTTCGGGAGATATTCCTTTAAATCCGTTTGGGTGGCTTTTGACCCCCGTAGAATTGTTAGCGGCACTCATATCGATGGGGATTTTTATAGTTTCCTTAGAATGCTATGGGAATGCTATTTACCAAAATCAAGCTTTCCACCATTTTTTTCGTAATTTCGCTCATTTTTCGGTTGATATGGCTGGACTAAATCCACTTCCCGCTTTTTGTAACATTTTGCTTTCCGCTTTGTTTATTTTTTCATGTTTACTACTGCTCTTATACAAATCAATGGTTGAAACTGACATAAGCAAGTGTCATGTGTCACAAATATCCCAAGGATATTTTAAAAACTGCAAGTTGATCAACTTTAGAATTTTAAGCATTTTTCAACGTTTCGTTCAACATGGGATTTTAAATCAACTTAAAAGTTGGTCAGCTTTGGATTTATCAACATAAGATGAGAAAAACTGATTAAATTCGCTCTAAATTTGTTGTGACAGGTTCTCTTATTAGTTGCTTAGTAATAATTTTTAGTATTTAGTACAAGATTGCAGTAATTTTAGGATACTAAACAAATAGATTAAAACCGTAGGAGCTTTTGGGTTCTAAAAACCATTAGGTATAAAAAAGTTTCATTTGCAGATCCTGTATATGTATATTTGATGTATGTACCTATATATTTATATTTATGTGTATATATTTATGTCTTGCGAAAAAAATAAGAAATTCTTAATAAACCCTCCATTTTCTAAAACACTTTTTTAATTTAAGAAACAAGAATATAAAACAATCAAAATGTTAAAATAAATAACAACCAGCTGAGTGGAAAAACAATAAATAAAGAAGCCGCAAAATTATTGAGTTTTGATAAGAAAACAATTATAAAAATAATCAAAACAAGCTAAGCAAACAAAATAAATAAAGAAATAACAAAATTATGATAACAAGTTTTGTGATAGTCGAATAAGTAATAAATAACATTCGAGTGATTTTGGATTGTGAATATCATTTTTATTGATTAAAAAGTGTAAGTGCATTGATAACATCAATTCGTTCCTTTGGCTTGGATTGGCTTTATAATCTACAGTCATAAACTTTTTTAGAGTTGTCAATAATTTCAGACTATTTTTAGCAATCAACTCTTTTTAATATAAACAAACAACTGTGTCAGCAAAAAAAAAACTACACATAAACAAAAATAAATACCCGTTATTTGTTTTGAAACTTCTCGTAAATAAATAATAATACAAAAAAAAACATTTTTTTTTTATTTCTTATAATTTATCTTTTGTTTTATCTGTGTAACTTGTTTTATTTACTATTCTAGTATGAAGATAAATGAGTAATAAATTAAAACATCTTATCGGTATATAAAATGCACGACTATTACAATTCGAGTCTGGCAACCAATCATATGAAATAAATGTCAAAATTAGTGATCATTCGAAATTCGCAGGTCATATGCAAGGCACTTTGATAAATGGATACGCCAACAAGTAACTGCCTAAACAGAATACAAGACGCAGCTGGAATAGATGTCAAAAATGCTGCAGTAAAAGTTAAAAATTATTCAACTCTTGCAGTTCCGGCTGCAGCATTTTTGACATCTATTCCAGCTCCGTCTTGCATTCTGTTCCACACCCTATGACGGCTGACAAATTGCTGACTTCATTAAGGGGGTTTACATGGCATGACAGCATCGCTTGATGGAAATGGAAGAAGTATTCAAAATCTTTTAAAAACCATACAACATTGGCTGTCAAGCGGTTGTTTCTTGCGTTCAAATGATCAAATCAAGCCATGTTGTCAAGCAATGTTGGTCCATGTGAAACCCCCTATTCACAATAGCTGTGTTTAATGAAGAAAAACTAGATCAGAACAGAACAGAAGAGCACAAGTGTGTCAGAACAAGAAAGAACAGAAAAGTGCAGCTTTGTGTTGACGGGATTGACCGTTGCCTATCAATTTCATTGTTTCAATTGTAATTTGTTTGCATTAGTTTTCAATTCAAATATATTATGAATTCACACTTCTTATATTCATTATGTCGTTTTCCTCACGTTAATTCCAAAAATATAATAAAAGTAAATCTGTGATAAATTTTAGCTAATTATTATCCGAAACAAAAAAATCAGCTGGTACTTTGACATTTCTCACTCACTTGCTCCACTTCAAAAGTAGGTGCAGGAAAAATTGTTCTTAACTGTTCTGAAAAACGTCATGGAACACAAAGTGACAGAATGTAGAACAGTTTGGGGCAAGGTTTTTACTCATGGAACACACAATCCTGTACTTTTCTGTAATTTTCTGTTCGGAACAGATTCATTAAACACACCTAATGGTAAATAGCCATCTGCCAGTGAGTGAATTAACATCCGCATTTTATTATCCTCATGATCTGATCCGGATCAGATCATGATAAATAAAACAGACAGGATCTTAGTGACAGGACTTTTATATACCCGCCTCTTTTTGCCTTATGTTTGTTTATTGTTCACGTGTTTGTTGCCTCTTTTCTTGGCACTGCTGAGACACATTTTTTTTTTCCATGTTGTTTTTGTAATTACGTGTTAATAATTGATCCGAATCAGATCATGGGGATGGTTAAATGCTATAAAACGCAGCTATTATTGATAAAAAAAATAAAGCAAAGATTTCCGATTCTTGTTCCTCAATAGTTTATCTGTCATGTCAGCTGGATGTTTATCAACGACATATTCCAATGACTGATCATTGTTCACTTCACAATTGCGTAACTCGAAAATATCTCTTTAGATACCTGTGGTCCGTTCCTTTTCTCTAAAATGTTAACAATTGTTAACACTGATCATTCCTAAATTCTCAAATTGTAACATCGTGTAACATTATGACGTCATAAAATCGTTCCTAAACTCAATGTTGAAGTGTCAGAATGTTACACTTTGTAACAATTTCCAACTCATCTCCTCGACATGAATTCAAAGTGTTGATCTGTCATAAGCAGCTGAAACTGCAATGTTTTCATTTTGTGATTATCTTTTGTTTACTTTTCGTTGTTTGGATTTGGAATTGTTTGCATTTTTGCAAATACATATGTGTTTTCAATTTAATTGAATTTATTGTTGTTTTTGAGTTTTTAATTGTTTTATGATAAATTTACTTTTTTTTGACATTGAATTCTATCAATTCCGTGATTTTTGTTAAAGAAGTTTGTGCTCATACTTAGTTCAAGTTATTAGAAATTTAATTTTCAAATTAAATGTATTTATTTTCAATGAATTTAATGCAATACATAGTTTTTTCTTGATTATTTAGTATACTGCATTTCGATTTTTTTTGTTCAACCTTGCCGTTTGACAGATCAACAATATTTTCAACATTGATCGTTCCTAAATGAAATGTTACAAAGTGTAACATTCTTAACAATGACATTTCAACATTTTTTTTGACACATCAACAATTGTTAACATTTTAGAGAAAAGGAACGGACCACTGTGTTGTTTGGTAGAAACATGATAACTCCAAAAAATAAATTTGCCCCTTTACGTCCACTTATTATCGAGGTAGAGCCAAAACGGGCTAACTGTTCTTCAAATACCGCAGATATGTATAACTGAGGATGTTTTTAAAATAACTTTTGTGAACTTTACTGACGATTCCACCCAGAAATATTATTTTGAAACGAGCAAGGTGTAGGTGTCAATAGCCACATTTTATTATTCACATGATCTGATCCGGTTCAATTTTTAACACGTTAAGGCAAAAGCAACATTATTGGATCCTGCTCTTTATCTGGATTTATTTTCATAATTCAAAAATAGTTTTTACTTTGACAGGTAGAAGGTTATTCTCTTTTGTGAATGGTCTCAGTACCTACTATAGTGTAAGAAAATAAGGCAACAGACTCAAATCAAAAATGTACGTCGATCGTGAATCAATCGCTTTAGATGTATTTTTTTGTATTTATAAATAAAGGGTATTTTTTTTAGACGTGTGGTTTTCAAAAAGAAATAAAACGCATAGGTATAATTTAATGTTATGGCCAAGAATTAAACTTTATTATAAAGATAAGGGTTTGCCATTATGTTTTAAAAATGATTTCGTGCAACTGGCCGCCGCAGCTGGATCGAATTAATTCCAGCCAAGAGGCCTAATTTTCGACCACTTTTTGCAGCAATTGGGGCCATATGTCAGCAATAATGCGTTTTTGATTGTTTTGTTGGCTGTATGGCATGTAGCACCGTCTTGTTATTGGAACCAAAGGTCGTCAACATCAACATCCTCTAATTCAAGCACAAAAAAGTCATTAATCATGGCTTTATAGCATCCCCCATTGACCGTAACATTATGGCCGGCTTCATTTTTCATCGCAGCGCGCGAACTGAACCATTATTTTGGTAATAAATTTGCACGACTTGCAAACGTTGTTCAGGAGTAAGTCTATTCATTCATGAAATGGCAAACCAAACAGAGCATAAATCAAGTGACAGCTGTCAAAAAGACCAACTCCGAAAAAAGTATTGCCAGATTGAAAACCACATGTCTAAAAAAAAAACACCCTTTACATACCTACCTACTCTAAACAAATTCTTCATTCAAATAGGAAATAAAATTTGCATTTCAATGAGGGAACCTTTTTCGAGCATTTTAAAAACAAAATTATATCATCATACCTATACAATATTATTTACAAATCAAACAAAGTCTCGAAATCAACAAAAATAGGGGTCAAAGCACAGAATAAATTATAAGTGGAAAATTTTGAGCTATTAGGTATACCTACATTTATTTACATATTTTTGTGCATATGAACATACATACATATCTATGTACTATGTAGCAAGCTTTTTGGATCATAAAAATGCAATGCAATATATTTTTGTCTTGTGTCATAACGATGTTTTTGCTTATAGAGATATTTTAAATTTTCTAATTTTTGTAAATTAAAAATAATGAAATTTTAAATTATTATAAAATATTGAATAGAAAAGAATAGTTGTGTTTTTGTTTTTCTTTTTTAATTAAATGATATCTACGAATAAATTAAATAAACAACCTGAAATGTTTACAATTTGAATTGACAAAAAATTTAATTAAATGCACGAATATGGATCATTTTCTTGCTCTTGTTGTCCAAGCCCATCAAGGGTATATGGTATCCAAGCATTGATGACTTAAAGTGTAAACGCGAGATTCCAGCCAATAGCTACAATATTAACCATGTTTTTTTTCAGATTTTAGTGCATTTCTATGTTCGCATGAAAAAATGTTCATGTTAAATACAACAACAGTACGGAATTATATCATATTCACTGTTGTATTTTACATTGGATTTGGATGGAGATAAAAATGCACAAAAAAACACGGCTATATGTACTTATTATGATTCATATATACCTTTTTCCCAAGAAAATACAAAATTCATAGTTCATGGATAAGTTCTGATATTGGCGGTTTTTGAAAACGTCATCTGCATCAAACAAAAAGAATTTCAAGAATGTTCTTAAACGAAAACGGAAAAAGTCTTCTGCTCAAAAACTCAAGTACAAAGTGTACTGCAATACCTACCATTTGGTTTGAAAATGCAGCTTGCTAAAGTCACGTGTTCGAAAAAATCATCCACGGTGCCGGTGCAGGTGTGCAGTAAAAAAATCGAGTTGACAGAAAAATAATGAAAAGCCATAGAGCGTGTTAGTCAAATGGGTTTGCAAGTAAACTGACCGACGGTGATCAAAACAATTTTCTACAAGCACAGTACGATTGCATATTTGACGATCGCAGTATCTGCATCAAAATATGACGTCCATTTGACAATCAAATTGAATTTGATTTGAGGTTTTCGCAAATGGTCAGATTTAAACCTATTTCTAAACGATAGACTGACATGACGTCTAAAAATTAACGTGGTAGAAATTTTGTTAAGGAGTAGTTTGCTGATCGAGAATTAAAATTTATTATCAACTTACATTTTTCCCCGTCATAATAAGAAGATTATTTTGAACTTAAATATTTAAGTTTCGTACATTTCAAACGTCCAAAATAAACACAAAAATATTAAATTCAGAACATTGTCAGAAGGTTGCTTTAGGCAGGTTTTAATTACTTGCCGGGAACTTATTTCAAAATGCAAAAAAAGCCAGAATTTTTTGGAGTTATATTTCATATTTGATTTGAGACTAGAATCGCTCTTTTGTGCCAAAACAAAATCGAAAGACTCAAAGCAATGGTTCTGTTAAAACGTTAAAGCTTTCACATTCGCTGCCAAGCTTATGCACACAATCTGCAAACACTTGATGTTTTGAAAACGAATATTGGTCAAGCTATGGCCGAATTATCGTCTGATAACTGGCTGAACAGAACGGAGACGGAGCTGTAAGTGGAGCTGGAGCTGCAGCTGGAATAGCTGTCAAAATTTTGAATACTCACAAATTCAATTATACGAACACAACACGATGCAGCTGCAGATGAAACTGGACAAGCTGGCCAACTTTTAACTATTGCTTGAAGCATTTTGACATTTTAAAATTGTGAGCGCAATCGAGTGTTTACATGTGAGTGGAATTGAGTTTCAAACTCTTTTCAATCTCTCATAAGGACGTAAAAAGCTTAGAGCTAACTCCGATCGTTCGAACGCCGTTCCATGCTCTGCTCCGAGCATAAAAAGAAAAAAGCCAACGATTCATAAAAATGTTCTACGAATTGTGAAATTTTAGGTTTTTCAAGATTCAATTTCTTCGGAAATTTCGAAACGAAATTTTAAAGTTTTTTGAATAGGTACCTTTTGATCCAGACTAAAAATTAAACGATATTAAGGTCGATTTGTACGAACATTTTCTGACAATAGTAATCAGAATCACTGATTAAGTAATTTTTCAGTAAAAAAGTTCATAAATCAGTATGTCTGTTCCTTTAGTTTGAATTTCTGTGATTTCTATACATTTTTGTGCGAATTTAAGTCAAAAGTACCAGTAGTAGTAAATGAAATCTTTTTTTAAATACAATAATACAAATATATTTGGTTTTCAACTTAGGCCTATATGGTTTGGCCAAAGACCGTCTACCAGGAGCCTATTTCTGCGCTACTACATCAATTACATCAACTACATTTTACAGCTTCATCCTTCAACTACACCAGTTACATTTGTAATTTATTAAACTTTTTTATCTTTTATTTCATAACTCCAGTTGTATGTTTGAATCAGACAAAAATAAATGATGCAGTTAAA
Source organism: Dasysyrphus tricinctus (assembly GCA_963921185.1). NCBI lineage: Eukaryota > Metazoa > Arthropoda > Insecta > Diptera > Syrphidae > Dasysyrphus > Dasysyrphus tricinctus. The sequence continues at coordinate 68,609,802 of OY992532.1, read as the reverse complement.
GGATTTTAATGTTCGATGTAGTTGATGTAGTTGATGTAGCTATGTTGTAGTAGCGCAGAAATAGGCCCCAGATTGACATAGTAAAAGTACCATCAAAGTTCATATAGAAAATAATAAACAAAAGTTTGGGCTAAAAATCACAGAAATTCAAAGTAAATGAACAGGCAAAATGATGACTGACTGTAAAAAAAACTTTCGTGCAAGTCCACCTAAATAGTAACTATCTAAATTATTTCACTATTTTTTTCTGTACATATACGCATTCCAAAAGTTCTGAGGCATAACTGGTCTTGAGATTTCCCGAGCCATTAATTCTTCAATTGAGTTTATTATGTATATCCAAATCCTAAATATTAAAGATTACAAAAAAGCCTCGTGTACCCCAAAACGTTTGTTTGCATTGTAAAAGTAGATAGAATGTTAAATAGATAGTAATATACGACCCCACTCATAAATTAATTACAATAATAATCAAAAGTTCTATTCTTTTATTCATAAAATGCCTTGGAAATAGTAGGTACCTATTTAAAGTTCACTAACTTCAGTTATTAAAAACGCGGTCAATGTTTCCAAAACATGTAAAAACTACGCATTCAAAATTTAAAAAAAAATCGTTACCAAGGTGAATTTATATTTATAATTAATTATGCTGTTGTAATTGATCCAAAATTATATTTAAACAAAAAAAAAAAACTATGTGTAACTTTACTTCCAATCATATTTTGTTTATTTATTAAATCACGCCATAACCAGCTTTTTAAAACTTATACCTACATACATAGGTACATACCTACATTATATTTTACCTGTAATTTTGCAATAATCATTCATTCATTACCTTTGAGTAAATTCACCGGAACCGCTTCATATGGAATTTTTGCTGCTTCCAAGAGAATATACAAAGCCCTACATGGCTGTGATAAAACGTCGAAATAAAACTTTATAGGCTGCATTTTTTAAAATGTGCTAAGGTGTTTTTATAAATTAAGCACAAATATTTATTTATTCACAATTTATTTTTCAAATCAATATTCAAAAGTTGGTTATACGTGATGTTTTTTTTTATAACGTTTATAACGTTGAGTAAACTTGATCTGCATTCGGCTGAAGTTTAATTGATACTAAACAATAATCAGTACTGACAAACGCTTAAAACCTCATTCGACCAAGACTGGTGCAGCAACTTTTGGCACATCGTAAGTTAAGTACGGGCGCGGCGAGTGTAGGTTATCGCCTTCACAAGCCGAACGCGGTGTTGAAGCAAACAACAGTGTTGTTTTGCTGTTCATCAACAGATTATATGAGTGAAGAATATGGAATCAAAACAAACCTATCAATTCACTTTTTAAAATAGAATAACAAAAACAAAAACAAATATCCATAGCATATACTTTTATATTTACTGCTCAAGAGGCCCACATTTATGAGGTCATTACATTATACTTGCTGACTTTGTCCCCTGCATTTCTTAGCTCAACCAAAGAACTTTCGCTATTTGCAGGAACGTAGTAATGGGGAAGGGGCTGCGTGAAGTTTTGTGATGGCCAATATTCTTAATTGCGATTAAGGCTATCACCTATAAATATTTTGCAATAAGGTTAAATCCTAAGCTTTCATAGCGTTAGGAAATATTTTGTGTTTAAATTAGGAATCCATACTTTTTACTTGGAATTATGTACAATAGGGTGGTCCTTATATTGTGTTTTTTTAATTCCGAGCTGGATGGGCATCAAATGACTCTAAATAGAAAAAGAGAAATTTCCTAATTTGTACTAATTATGGGTTGACGCTGTAGCTCCATTGGCAATATTAGAGGCGATGGCAATTCGAATGGGAATGGCAATTAATTGCTTGGGTGGTCGTTTTCATGCCAGGCAATCTCAGTTATAAAATGTGTATACTGAAAAATTTTACTGCAAATGCAGTCAAATGCTGTTCAAATCTCTTGTTTTTGAGAATATGAAATTTTAATTCAGTATATTTTGTCATGTGCGTTCTAATATTCTACCCTAATTGAAAAATTCAATAAAGAAACCGTTCAAAATCACGGGGAACCCCATTTGCCTCATATCATCTTCTAGGCAATATTGTTATTTTCATTACCAAAGCGTCTCCAAATCGTGTCGGAAGGGTAAGGGTAATTTTCTAAAAACTTAACTCAATAAGGACAAAATATTAAAAAACAACTGGAACACTCTTTTTAAAGCCACAAATCCAATCTCAAATATACTTCTTAAATAAAGTTTTTCTTGTAAATAGTTTTTGAAAAAAAAAAACTTTCAAACTTTAAATAAGAAAAAAATAATATTGGGTGAAATAAAAATCTGCACAAAATAGGAAAATTGTTTTTTCAACGTGTTTTTCGTGACAAGTATACTCTTGGAGGATTTGTCAGTTCCTCGCAAGAGGCAGTACCTCGAATAAAACATTTCTGTTTTTAGGTGGCACGGCTGGGAATCGAACCCACACCTTCGGCATGACAGTCCTACGCACTAACCATCAAGCCACGAGGTACTCCATTCCTGCCAACAAAACACGCACACAGGAATGGTTGTGAGTTGTAAGTCACTAGGCCCTGGTTCTCCATGAGCTGTTGCGCCACCCCAATTTATTTATTTTTTTTTTTTTCAACGTGTTCAATCGAACGAGCGCTATCCAAGACTATGTTCAATTCAAGGACCATCCTAATGTACAAAAAAAAGTACTATAGGGCAAGTTATGGTAAACTACTTTTTAAAAATGGTTACCTACAAATGGTACCTCCGAAAGAACCATTTTTCTATTTGCGGTTTTCTTGAAAACGGTTCGACTGATTAAAATCATTTATTTTTATTCAAAAGCTCTCAAAGTTTAAAAACGAAAAATTAAAAGGCACCAAAATTTTCAAAAGAGTATTTTTTGAATATAAAATTTTTTTTTTGAAAATTCCATAATTTAAAGAGACCGAGTTGTTTTTTTTTTCAAAACTAGGTACTTATGATTTTTGAACACTTTAAATAAAAATATTTTACATTCATGCCAAAATAACTGCCTCAAGGAAGGGGGGCAATTTCTGAAAAATTGATTTTAAATGCAAACAAAAATTTGAAAATAAAAGAAAGCACATACAAAAATGTGCTATAGCTATTTTGAAAGCTTATTCTACATTCTTTTATTTGTTTTTTTTTTATCAAATTTTAAAAAGCCAAATGTAAAAATGTTTCTTAGTTTTTGAGAAATAAAAAAAAAACAAAAAAACCGAAGGGAAGGGTTTAACTATGAATTTTGTATGATTATATGAAAAAATAGCACTTAACTACGCAAAATTTTGAAAAATATCAACTTGAAAAATTTTTTTTTTTCAAAAACTCTTCACTTAAACAACTTTATTTAAAAACAAATACAAGAATGGATTATTAGATTTCAGCTAAGCACATTATTGTATGTGTTTTGTTTATTTTTAATATTTTGTTTACATTTAAAGTCAATTTTTCAAAAATTGATACAACTTTCCCTAAACAAGTTTTTTCTAAGAGAATGCCCAAAAATCATGCCGTAAAATATTGTTGACAAATTAAGGGACACCCTGTATAATAGCTTAAGCAATTGGAAGAACTGTTTTGGTTATTTGAAGAACGAAATCCATGATTACGTATCTCTTTCGGTTATAACTTTTAAACGGTAAAGGCTACGAATTCATACAAACCTTGTAGACCTTTTTTATATTTTTCTTGGGCTAGGGTCTCCATTAGAGCTCTTGATTTCGACCGGGAAATACCCACAATAACCGGGAACCCGGGTACCCGGGTACCCGAAGTTTCCGGGTATTACCCGGGTAGCATAATTTTTAAAAATTAATTTCCAAATTCAGAATTTTGAATGAAAAAGAATATTAATTTTTTAATCATTTTTTTTTTAATACATTTTTTTAACCCCCTGCACCCCTTCCAAAAAGCTGAGAAAAAAATTATTAATAATAAAACCTAACCTATTCACTAATTATTTTTTTTTTGATTCAAAAATACTTATTTCGAAGCTCAATTTGAAAAAAAAAAAATCTGACTACTGATTTGTTTGCCTACCGAAAACAATGATGCACATAATAATATTATAAAAGATATCATGAAGACTTCTGTATTATTTTATTTCATAAAGTCACTTCAAGCCTTCAAGGTGTTTGCGTGCTGCGGTCATGCCCCCAGCAAAATATGTACTAGAAACAAGAAGAACAAGAAAAAAAAATGATAAACAAAGTAGTAGCAGGTAGATAAAATATTGATGCCAACAACTTGCCGATTGATTACCACGTATCACAGAGGCCCTTGTTTTTGTTTGCAAAAGATTACAAAATAATCATTTTTTACTATCAGAATTAACTATTTAAAATTTATAAAAGAACTGACATTTTGTTTTGTTAAAATAAAAACACCATTTTTTGGGATTCAGACGTTGGAAGTTGGACATTGTTGAAAGTCCGAACAGGCTGTATATTGTGCTTAGCAAAAAAAAATATTTGTATAATTTGAAAAAAAAAATTGGCACAGTAAGCACGCTCAGATGAAATGGCCATCAGTATTGAGAACTAATGGTTGCAAAAACAATTATTTAAAATTTGATTAGCGGGTGGCAATTGTAGATAGTAAATGAACTACATACTTCATTGATAATAAAAGGTTAGTTCATTCTTGTTTTTATATTTTATGCACATGTATAGCTCCAGCTGCAGCTTAGTGATGGTGTTGTGGTTGGTTATCCCAGAAAGTTGGCCATAATTTTAGGTGAACTATGCCTAACAATATGCAATAGAAATATGAATATGAGCTTCGATTTGTATTTAATGATCAGGTGGATTTTCTTTGTGTCTATTATGATGACAACTCAACTTTAGTGTCTACAACTTTAAGACAATCAAACAAATTGTATGAAAGTTGGAAAATATTAACCTACAGTTGAAACATATGACGTCATACTTCGTTATCTATCTTTCTAAACTTCTAGAGCATAGTTGAACAAACAAATAAGCAAAATTTTTAAATTGAAAACAATTAGCTTTTCTTATTGGTTTTTAGAAGAGTCAATTAAGCTGGAAAAAAACCTCTTAATTCTAAAGTATACAGTTTCCATCAACAAAAATATACATAAATTCAAAAACACATCACTTCGAAATTTAAAAAATCTAATAAAACAAATTAAAAAAAAAAAATTGTTTTAATGTATTTTTATTTTCTAAAATGCATACATCGCCGTCGATATTTTGAAAATGTACACTTTAAAAGTCGAATAATTTTTATTTTTATTTTTTGATAAATCATTATTTTAACCAGTCGAAATTTGTTTTCGTCGAGATTATAAAAATCGATTTGGAGTAGATATTTGAAAAGTCGACATATCGTACCCAATCTAAATTTTGTTTATGGCTGACCAATTTTAAATTTGAGTTGACCTTTCTTGACCAATGATGGCATTCTTTTTTTTGAGAAGATCTCATATGGGATGTCAAGATCCTAGTGCCACACTTTAAAGGTAAATTTTTGGGTTTCGTCAATTTACCTTACCCAGCTCAAATTATAGTCTCTTCTCTCTCTCTCTCTCTCTCTCTCTCTCTCTCTCTCTCTTTCTCTCTCTCTTTCTCTCTCTCTCTCTTTCTCACTCTCTCTCTCTTTCTCTCTCACTCTTTCTCTCTCCCTCTCTATCTCTCTTTCTCTCTCTCTCTCTCTATCTCTCTGTCTCTCTGTCTCTCTCTCTTTCTCTCTCTCTCTTTCTCTCTCTATCTCTTTCTTTCTCTCTCTATCTCTTTCTTTCGCTCTCTCTCTTTCTCTCTCTCTTTCTCTCTCTCTTTCTCTCTCTCTCTCTCTCTTTCTCTCTCTCTCTCTCTTTCTCTCTCTCTCCCTCTTCCTCTCTCTCTCTCTCTCTCTCTCTCTCTCTTTCTTATTTATTTTTGGTACGTATACGCCCTAGTGACCTTTTTACTTTTTTATTCAACATACATACATTTATTTCTTAACTATCATGGAGGATGTTATGGATAACCGAAAATCTTAAAGTTGAATATAACAACAACAATCGAAGTGAGCTAACATCATCTATTTGATATGAAGCATTCAATTTTTTTCAACGGCACACTATGGTCCAAAATAATTTTTTTGTTGCAAAAATCTTAACTTTGGGATGGTTAAAAACATCACTACAATGATTTTCTGTTAAATGGAACTTTCCAAAGCTTTAAGAATGGTTTTTAAAAAAATTCGTGTACAAAGTGTTTCTGAATCTTTGGTTTGGAGTTTTTGAAGAAAGAAATTAACAAAAAGAGGATTTAAATTAAAGCTTCTAAAAGTCACGCATTTTGCCTGGTTTTATAACCAAAAAAAAATTGATTTCCAGTAAAGATTTCATAACCGAAAAGAATATCTAATTTACCATATACATGTCTCAATATAAAAATATTTTTTCTGTTCTCTCATTTAATTACTAAACATTTTTCTTAAAAACCTTTACCCATAGCTTACCAAAACTTTACAAGCTCATAACTCCATCATCAAGCTTCAAAATTTAAAATCCTCCTTTTTATTCCCCCTAGAAAAACACCCTCAGACCTTGGATATTTGTTTGTTCACTTTTGATTTTTGGTCTTGATGAAAACTCAAAAGTTTTCATCAGCGTCCCAGTTTTTGGAAGGGATTCATGGTATTAGTTCAGAATTTTTCCCTTTCATTGAACAAAAAAAATTTACAGATTTCACTCCTTGAGTAACGATGGGGACATTGAAAATGACTTGCTAATGCTAGATAAATCCTTAATCTTTATAATTTATACAATCTTTTTTCTCTTTTAAATTTTATCTTTACCAATTTATACATACATATCAATTTAGTTCATCTTTTTTATGAAGACCAATCCAAACATTATATTGAACTAAGAAAACTAAAAATTTGTTAAACAAACTTTATTCGCACTTCCATCTTTACTTGCGCTTAGTTACACCAAATTGTTTTTTTTTCTTCAGCCTTAAAAATAATTAAGGAAGGATAATTTTTAAGCCGTTAATCCAACAAAAATCGGAGCTCTTAATTGCTTAATACATACATTTAATTTTCCCTCCGTTTTATCTTCAAACAAATTTTGATTCTTCCCTAAGCGCAAAATGATGTTAGCATATGTATAACTACTTTTTTTTCCTATTTCGTCCTGTATTCGTTTTTCGTTTTCCAAAATCACGTTTTTGGTAACACTAAATAAAATTATATTTTCCAAAAAACAAATATTTAATGTTGGTAGTTGTTACCTCTCCCCAAAATTTGTCTTCTCTTATTCCCACTGTAGTTTTTTTTATTTTGTTTCATTTTCAAATATACAAAAGAGGTGTTTTCTTTTTGTTATTTTATTGACCCACATAAATTATTTTCCCGCTTGTCTTCTAATCTTATATTTTTCATTTACTTCTAGACGGAGAGCTAGCGACCGATTTACTCACCTCATTTTAGCAAGGCTAAAACTTTGGTCATAGAAAGATTGAGGCCCGACAATTATAAAAATGCCCGTCTTACACCCCGGTACCCTCCATGAGGCCTTAAGTTTAAGGCTTGAAGTTGTAAAAAAAAAGTGCCCATTCACCTCATTTTAGCAAGGCTCATATTTTAATATATCGTTCATTGATTCAATATATAGACGAAAATAACAATGTAAGACGTTTTAGCCCTCCATGACATGCTGTAAGACGCTCGTGTATATGTAAAAAAAATGACCCCATTCACCTCATTTTAGCAAGGCTGGTATTTACACATAATTAAGATGACATATTAACAAACACACATTTCAAGTGTAAGACGTTTTTTCGGTCAATAACCCTCCGTAAGACGCTGAAAACTAAATTTCGTTTAAGTCAAGATAGCCCAGTAAAAATAGATTTTTTCAAGGAAAAAAATTGTAACAGGCTGATTTTTGGTATACACGTTGAGATTGGCGTTACTTATAACCTGTTAAAAGTCCTCAAACATCCAATGCCCGCTAGTCCCGTTAGTGGGGTTCAAAGGTCACGAAAATGGGTTTTTCCTAAATATATCGAAAGGTAAGTTTTAGAAGAAAAAATTGTTCTACAAACATGTAGTTGAGGTAATTTCCGACACACAACATACACATCAAATTGTTCTTAGCATTAACCGTTACAAAGTTATAGTACTTCAAAGTCTCACAGTATTTCAAAAGAATGCTTTTTCTTCCACACCACCAGAATGGTCGAGCGCTTTGTGCGTTTCTTTTATTGTGGTATCCTCAGGAGGCCTATTCCACCATGTTTGCTTAGCGAAGGTGTGTATTAAAATTCATTTTTCATTAAAAAAAATTTGAACTAAGTTTATTTAATCGTCATTTAATATTTGGTGATCCGTGTTTCCTTGTGGCATTGAATGTATTTGTTCCATGTCATCATTCAATTCTTCTTCTTGTACATCAATATTGATAGAGTTTGTACATGACTGTCCATGACATTGACCACAGTCAAGAGAGCAATGTAGTCATGCTTTTCGACAACAACAACTTTTACTGCAGTTACAAAATATTGCACAAAGGAGTTCATGTGGAGCTGGTTGAAGCAAAGTTGTTATAGGGTCCAAAATATTATTTGTTAGTGTCCAACCCCAGTCTTCTGGCTTCATACCTTTGTGCCCAAGCCAAGTTTGAACTTGAAGGTATACCGTATATATAAATGTTATTTAGCAGCACCAAAAGTTGGAGGAAGGGAAGATAATTGCACAGCTTTATTTAGCATTGTCAATCTGATAAATGTTGAATACCTTAGAGTATCGATGGAATCCACTTCTGCTGGTGCTTTGTAAAATGCAAGGAGTAGGTATATTTAAGCCGTTTTCGGAAATAATATTATGAAAACAATTGGGTTTGGCAAATATTTCTCCATATTGCATTAGATATTCACTTTTTTCAAATAGTTGGAAGAATTTTAGTTTGGCTTTTTTTTTATAATTTGCACACACTCAAGGGATTATGAATACCCTTATAATGTTATGATGTAACACAGCGTGAGCATTTAGGAAAAGTGGAGAGGGTGTAATAGGAGATGCCGATGCATGTTGATCTTGAATGCTTGTACATCACAATGAAGGGGAAAAATCGAGTTTGGCAAAGCATTCCACATCCGAGAAGTACGGCTAAAGAAACAACCTCTATATTTGACAGTACGTCCGAAGTTTGGCTCAAGGGTGAACTGATGAGCATTCATAGCTTGACGAGTATTACGGCGAAATTGCTTCAGAGGGGGAATGCAACTGGCTATTTCATCTGAGCATTGTTGGTAGAAAAAACGATATAACAGTGTGAGACAGGAGACATTACGACGGTGTTCTAGCGAAACAAAAGTTTCCGTAATGTTTGAATCACCTTTAAATTTTGGCTTTAATGTAGGAATAAAGCCGAAGTTGAATCTTGTAAATGAATGCAAACATAGAATTTTGACTTGACATTTTGGGTATATGAGTAAGCTTTGCGACGAATATACCTTTGTTTCAGCTAAACCATTGCCAGGTTTTTTGAAATAAATTTTCTTGTCAGGAAGAGCTCTTGCTATCAGTATCGCCAGCAAGTCAACATCTTCGCCAACAACAATAGCAGTGCGCGTTTTGGATTGCTCTTTAGCTGTTTCGATAATCAAAACATCGGCATCGCCCAGCCTCGTAGAAATATTCGCTGCCTAAAATTTCTCCGAAATCATAGCAATTAAACTACTTTTGTTGTTTGCATTCACAAGAAATTGTTGTTGAGAAGGTGGAACCATCATTGATGCATCAAATAAATCCACTGATAAAGGAGCTGATCTACACCGACGACGCTGCTCAGTGATCCTTATAACCATCGAAAACAACCATAACTTTTTTCCAGAACGTTTTTGAACATAACTAATGTAGCTATTGCAAACCGGCTCCAAGCAACACGATGCAGCACAAATCCTCCATCTATGATGTATGTATATATCACATTGTTATAATCAATGTCATCTTCAACTGGCTGTAAAAAATCATACAATGAAGATTTTTTATATTATTTTAATGAAAAATTAATTTAAAACCACACATTCATAAATCCAACGTTGTGGAAAAGGCCTCCTGAGGATACCACAATAAAAAAACGCACAAAGCGCTCGACCATTCTGGTGGTGTGGAAGGAAAAGCATTCTTTTGAAATACTGTGAGTATTTGAAGTACTGTAACTTTGTAACGGTTAATGCTAAGAACAATTTGATATGTGTGTTTTTTGTCGGAAATTACCTCAGCTACATGTTTGTAGAACAATTTTTTCTTCTAAAACCTACCGTTTTCGATATATTTAGAAAAACCCATTTTCGTGACCTTTGACCCCACTAACGGGACTAGCGGGCATTGGATGTTTGAGGACTTTTAACAGGTTATAAGTAACGCCAATCTCAACGTGTATACCAAAAATCAGCCTGTTACAATTTTTTTCCTTGAAAAAATCTATTTTTACTGGGCTATCTTGACTTAAACGAAATTTAGTTTTCAGCGTCTTACGGAGGGTTATTGACCGAAAAAACGTCTTACACTTGAAATGTGTGTTTGTTAATATGTCATCTTAATTATGTGTAAATACCAGCCTTGCTAAAATGAGGTGAATGGGGTCATTTTTTTTACATATACACGAGCGTCTTACAGCATGTCATGGAGGGCTAAAACGTCTTACATTGTTATTTTCGTCTATATATTGAATCAATGAACCATATATTAAAAGATGAGCCTTGCTAAGATGAGGTGAATGGGCACTTTTTTTTTACAACTTCAAGCCTTAAACTTAAGGCCTCATGGAGGGTACCGGGGTGTAAGACGGGCATTTTTATAATTGTCGGGCCTCAATCTTTCTATGACCAAAGTTTTAGCCTTGCTAAAATGAGGTGAGTAAATCGGTCGCTAGCTCTTGGTCTATTCGTGCGGTACCTTACTTTTTTCTTTTTGATTTAGCTTTGTGGTAGCACCAAACAAAAATTAAAAATTTCTACACCTATTGCTTGTTTATTTCGGTCTGTATTTGAATAGATTTTTCCTAACTCGTGTAACTGTTTAATTGTGGTAGGCAACGCTAACTTATATTTGATTTTCCCTCAAATATATGCCTACAAACGAATTTTCAACGCTGCTGTTTGGTACGTGTCAGAAAAATTCTATTTTTCTTATGCCCTTTGTAGTTTTTACTTGCGATATAGGTACTATAGGGCAAGTTTTGGATTCGTGCAAAAAAAAAATTTCGAGATAACAATCAAACATAACATTACGATGATAGAGAACACGAAAAAAGTGGGTGGCACAATTCTGTCTGTCTGTCTGTCTGTCTGTCTGTCTGTCTGTCTGTCTGTCTGTCTGTCTGTCCGTACCTCAACCTACAGCCTAAACCACTGAAGCGATTTTCTTCAAATTTTGAACTTAAGGTTTTTTTGTAACTCTCCAGAGGGGAAATTGAAATTTTTTTTTTAGCTCAAAAAATAACGGTACTTGCCATACAACCGTTATGGAAAAGCTAATTTATCTCAAAAACGGCTCCAACGATTTTGATAAAAAAAATCAGTGTATTACTGTAGATATGATGTACCTTCTAATAAGAAAAAAAATCACCAAAAACATTTATTAACGGTACCTGCCATATAACGGTTTTTTCGATTTTTGATTTTCTCATTAACCGCTCATCCGATTTCAATGAATTTTTTTTCACAAAAGCTTTGTTAAAATATAAATAATACTGCATTCCAAAATTTTTGAAAAAATAAATTTTGGATTTTTAAAAAAAGATTCAAATTTTTTTTTTCAAAATTCAATATTTCAAAAACGGGTTGATGAATTATTTAAAAATTTCAGTTTTTAATGTATATTAATATAAACTCAAAATTGGCATACCAATTTTTTTTTTGAAAAATGTGACAAAATTTTTATATATAAAAAATTAATTTTTAAGAAAACGGCTCCAACGATTTTTAATTTTTTTTTTTGCATATATACATATTTTTTCAAGTAATCAAATGGCATACTTTTTTTTTAGCTCTAAGTTATTTATCAGGCTGTTTATACAATTAAAAGAACGATTTAAATGCTTTTTATACTTTTTCTATAATTACTTAAATATTTTTTAAAGTTCTTAAGCCCCACACAACTTGAACATAAGAGCAAGTACGTGCGATCCAGTCGTGCATTTTATTTTTTTTAATTTTGGGGTTTATTACGAGTCTTTTCGAAAAAATTCGGCAAGACAAAAGTCAACCAAAAATTCTTGATGGACTTAAAATTTCTATCAAATAGGAAAATATTTACTAATACAAATTAGCAATAACGATAAATCGACTTTTAGTCTAATCAACCAGTCTGTTTTGAAGAGACTCTTGCAATACGGTCCTTTATTGCATTTTCAAAAAGGGGCTGGTTGTGACCCACACTAGTAACTTCCAATTTGTGGTGCCCCGGAAGCTAGAGGTCCAATGTTATTTTTTTGTATTCAACAATTTTTGGTATAGTTTTTGTTTTTTTTTTTTGCAATAAAAAAAAACAGTTTGTTGAATTATTATACAAAACCTACCGATTGTCAATTATAATCTAGTACATACATATATAGAAGCCCGAAACCAATATGATTATTTGTTCCTAACATATTCGAGACTAAAAACAATTCAACATTTTTTGGTAAGGTTTTTTGTAGTTTTTTTGCTTAAAAAACTGGTTATGGGATATTTTTACAAATCCTTATTTATAGAAAAAAATACCCAAAAGCTAATATCATTGTTTGTTCTCAAGATATTTGGGACGAACAAAAATTTTCTACAATTTTGTTAAGTTTCTTGTAGTTTTTTCGATAAAAATAATTATTTGTTGAATATTTTTACAAATTTTATCAATCATTTATTATAAACTCATTTAAAGAATAAAATTAGCCTGAAGTCAATATCATTGTTTGTTCTCAAAATATTTGAGATGAAAAAATATTTTCCACAATTTTTGGTGAAGTACCTATCTTGTAGTTCTTTTTCACTTAAAAAAAAACTTTTTGTTGAATTTTTTTATAAATCCTATCAATTATCAATTCTAAGCTAGTGTGTGGACTTAAATTAACCCGATGTCATGTCATTATCTGTTCTCAAGATTTTTGAGGCAAAAACCAATTTTTTAATAATTAGTGTGTAGAATTGCTTGCAGTTTTTCGCTTAAAAAAAACTATTAATTCAATATTTTTTAAAATTTTATCAATTTGTATCTATAAACTAGCGTATAAAATAAAATAACCTCGAAGCCAATATCATTGTTTGTTGTCAAGATATTCGAGCCAAACAACTTTTTTCAACAATTTTCATCTACATTTTTTTATTAAAAAAAAAAACTATAAGTTGATATACTTCTATATTTTAATCAATTCCTTATTACGTCAATTTGCGTAGAATAAAATTAACCTGAAGTCGATTTGTTCTCGAGATATCTGAGACTAAGGAAATTTGAACTGCTTCTTGAATTTATTGAAAGGTCCTTTCTGCTTGTAATGAAACTACTGTGTATACAATAAAATCCATCCGAAGTCGATATCTTAATTCGTCCTTGAGATACGGTGAACAAAAAAAGCGAAGGAACGTACGAACACACACAGACATCTCTCTACAAAAATGGAATCCGATTCTAGGGAGCGAAACGTGAAGATATGTTAAAATTTTTATTTTGACAAATCGGACCATTTACAATAACTTCCAATGGGAAGTTAAAAAATTATAACTTTTTTATGTTTTAGTTTTGTGATTTTATTGACCTATATTTGTATTCCCACTTGTAGGTATTCTTATTTCATATTTTTCATTTTCTTCGTTAATCCATCTAATCATAGCTAAACAAAACACAACAGTAAAATAATAAACAAACAAAAAACCCCCAACAAATATCCTAACGAACCTACCTGAAAACTAAACATCCCACATGCATTCTATCCTACTTACCTTTCACGCACATCGCATTCTATACTATTAATAAAAAAAATATTTACCGGCAAGCAAGCAGCGCAAACAAACCTCCCAACTCCAAGGCATCTTTGCAACTGAAGAGAAGACAGACTGAACACTGAACACTGAAATGAACAGTCTCTTATAATAAACTACTAGACAGATATCAGGGATGAAATCGTGTTTCAGCAATGTATCAAAATATAAAAGGAAAGTGTATCGAATTGTACTTTTTGATTTGATTTGATAATATTTTGTCCACATTTGCTGTTGTATGAACGTATGTAATATTTCTATATCCAAATAATTAAAAAACAACTTAGCTGTTTATGTTAATTAACATATAAGGTACATACATACTTACATATGCGAAACTTTTATAACAAAACTGTAGGAATTTGTTGCAATACCCTTCGATTTTGCGAGATTTAAATTTTATAAATTTAATGTTTTCGATTTTTAATTGCGAGATTGTTGAAACCGGTATTTTGTAGATGCCATTTTCTCGAACAAACTGTATTAATCATTTTTATTTCTTCTGTTATATCGATGTCAGCCTCGGTTCACAGTATACATTTTGTGAGGTCAGATGATTTTCTTTTTAATTTACTTTATCTTTTTCGTTGAATGCAAAAGTGGAGTACTTTAGCAAAGTGGAGTGTATCGAAAAAAGTACAATCTTATCGACTTTTGCAACCCTGGCAGAGATAGAAAGAAATCTTCAATGAACTATGGGACTATATTTTTGTGCTCTGTTTATTTGGGCTGTTTGTCCGCACAAAAACTTGCAAATCGACGACGATGAATTTTAGGAATATTGATTAAAGATTTAGTACCACTTTTTAATTAATTGTATTTTCGATTTGTGAAGCTTATATAGAACGTACAGCAACGTATGATATATCAAAATAATTGTCAATTATTCAAAAACTAATTGTCTAGGTGCACAGATTAAAGAGTTAGTAGGTGATATGTAAATGAACAGAAATATGTTATTATCTCGGCTTAGGTACGATTAAAAAAATCAAATTTTACATGTTATATGTGAATCTATATAATCTATCTCTGGTATGAATTTGAGATTTTTAAATGCAACCATTTAAAAGATAAAAAATAATAACTGCGAAAAATCGATCAACAAAAATTATATAAAATATATAAAATATAAAAAAATACTAGGTATCAAAATTTCCTGAAACGAAACAATTTGTTATTTATTATCTTTCTTAAACTATACAATTTAGTACAATCAGCCTTAACTCTGATGTGTAGCATTTGTGAGCCATCTTTTTTAGAACTTTGAACTTACAACCAATAATATCTCACTTTGTAGATTTTTTGGAATTGCAAAATATATGTACAAAATTGTTATATTAAACTTAACCATCGATAAACAAAAAAAAATATTACTCTGGCACTTCTCATTTGTTTTCTTTTTGTGTTCGACCATTTCACATAAAACCATATTTTAAAAACGTCATATTGCACCTCTACATTATTTTCCTATCATAAACATTTTCAAAAAATTTCCAACGCTTAGATTTAGTTTTAGAAGCACAATGCACTGCTGAGTGCTGACTGCACTAGCTCTTGCATTTTATAATTATAGTAATATGTATAGTTAAAACTTATATTGTTCATTTTAGAAACACCAACCAAAAATTCAACCGTACCCTCCCTATCCGCCTGCAATCATCTTCTATACATATTTGTTCATTCCAAAATGAATGGTAACACCACCACAAATTCGATCTTATCCCCCATATACGCCAGCGTTCATCTCATATTACCATTGTTCAATTTATTCATTTTAGTAACACCACCAAAAATTCGATCTTATCCCCCTTATACGCCATCGTTCATCTCATATAGGGTAAGTGTACCAGTACCCGGCCAGTCACTAGTATCCGGCCACTTTCTATTAAATAGTTAATAATAAGAAAAGATAACATTGTTTACATGGGCAAATATATTGTGACGAAAATTCCAGGCACATTTAACGTTTCGGTAAAGTTTGACAGATCTGTTAAGGACAGATCCATGTCAAAAAAAATGTTTAAGCTACGAAGTTCACGGAAAGTGCAAAAATTGCGTTTTACAGTTCGCGAGAGTTAGGAAACCCAATAAGAAAAAGAAGCAAGTTTCAGGGTTCTCCGTGAGTATAATAACTTGCTTTTTGTTTTTTTGTATCAATAATATAGTTAGTCATCATAAAATGTAAAAAAAATATGAATTTCATGTTTTCAATAAGTAAAAATACGGTGGCCGGTTACTGGAACACTATTTTTATAAGATGTTCTAGTAACCGGCCAGGGTGGCCGGATACTAGATTTTTGCTTGAAATCAACTTTTGTATCTCTTTTACGCCTAAGTGAAGCAAAATACTTCTGACATCCTCTACTATCAATTAAAATGTATTTTACATGTAAAGTTTCAGTATCCGGCCACTGTTTTTGTTCAAAAGATTACTATGGCCGGTTTCTAGAACAAGCGGCACCAGTATACGGCCATATAACTTATTGTATGTAAATACATACTTTTTGGTATAAAATGAGTCAAAAAACTGCTCCACAAGAACCAAAAGATCTTTCGCGAACTGGTTTTAGATTTCCTAAAGGATGAAAGGCACGACTGGGTCGCACGAACTTGCTATTATAATCAAGAGGCTGAGCGTTTAAAAAATTGTATATAAGCACTAGAGTTGGGAAAAAATGGTTGATTTGATAGTAGTTACTTTTTGTAATTTATTTCTACCTTCTTTTCAATTTACAATTACACATAATTGAAATTGAAAAAAAATCATACATTTCCATTACTTGTAAATGTAACTGAATAAATTCACTAACAAATTTATAATTGAAAAAAATTAGTTTCCAAATTAGTTGTAATTGAAAAAAGTAATGGATTTTTGCAAGTAATTGAAAGAATATCACTGTTCTATGTAATTGCAATCAATTTCAATTAGGTACCTACAAGTAATTCTTATTGAACTTTTTTATCATTATTTCCCAACTCTGATAATGACATGAGAATTAAAGAAAAATTTAAAAAAAACTCCTTTAATAGTTTGAGGTAGAAAAAGAGAATTCCATCTGAGTTCTTGATCAAAAATGATTGAATTAAAAGAAATATTTAAATCGTTGAAGGGGCTTTAAAAAAAATATTTTTTTATATATCAAATTCTTAAAATCTTTTTTAGGAAAAATATTTGAATGCAAATCATAAGTATTAATTTATGTGTATATAAAAATTAAATTTCACTTAAGATTATCAACCTATTTTTCAGATATTGAATTTTCAAACAAAAAAGGATTTTAGGTTTTATTATAACTTCAAAAACTTCTTTTTGAAAATTTTGATATGCAATATTATTAGATCTTATTTGAAATTTGTATATAAAAAAATTAACCTGAATCCATTAATTTCAGGATAGTAAGAAAAATCAAAATAAGAAAAAACCGAAAAGTCTTATAAAAATCGTAGGAACCCTTTTTGAGAAAAAAAAATATTTTCTTAAACGGTTTTTTTTGACAATTTTGTCGAAGTTACCGTTATTTTTTCTTAAAAGTAAAATTCCTTCCTTAAATATTCTTTAAAGTGTTAAAAAAAACCTTAAATACTTAGTTTTCGAAATATGTAATTGATTTTCAAAAAATCTTGTGTAGTTTTTTGTGAACCAAAACACATTTTTTATGAAAATTTTGATATATTTCTTATTGTATAAAGAAATAATTGAAATCAGTTATACCCTTTTGGAGAAAATCAAGATAAAGAAAATGGTTCTTAATAACCATTTTTAAAAAGAATGGTTTCCCAGTCCAATGCAGCCTTTACTAAGATTAATTTATTGATATTTTCAAAATAAGTTGTGGTGACGTTTTTGAGAAAAAATACATGTCAAACTGCTGGCAGGTACTGTTATTTTTGGTTCTAAGAAAAAAAAAAGTGGGTGGAATGATCGAAAAACGTGAAAAATAGAATTATTAGACCATCTTTTCTCTTTTTCCCTACCATCGTAATAACAAAATTTGATCGAAATCTCGAGTTCGATTTTCTTACGAATGCAAAACTTGCCATATTTAGTACCTAATCGCAGGGTAAACAGGACATGGCCGGGTATTAGATCAAAGTGGCCGGGTACTGAAATTTGGTGGCCGGGTACTGGTGAAAATTCACTTTTTCGAAGAATAATTCGCTATTAAAAAATATATTGTAGGAACTGTAAGTTAAAATTTTTTACTCAATACTAAACATGATCCATAACTGCCCAGAACAAATAACATTAGCGTATGTAATCAGCTGAATTAGTTATGAAGCTTCAAAGTAGAAAAATGTGTTAGGTGGCCGGTTACTGGTACACTTACCCTACACACTTGTTCACTTTATTCATTTTAGTAACACCATAATTTACTCAAAACGACCCTATAAACATTTTCAATGTTAAAAACACCATTTCACTACTAATATTTTTGTAGACACTTTCGATTCTTGTTGTTTATGACAAATGAAATATGTGGACCTAGTTTCATGTGAATGCTTTTGGAATTTGTTAACATTTTACTTGTTTCACTAAAAATGCAGTCATCATTAATGAAAACAGACTATGTAATACATTAAAATATTATAATATAATATTATTAATTTCTAACTTTTCTTAGCTTTGCAAATTTTCTTTATCAAAACGGCCTTTTTCCATCCCCTTCGTGCCAGGGGAGGGGTGGAAGAAAATCAATAAAGTGGTCCTATGGCTTCAGGGGCGCTGAATCCAACGGCAGTTCTCGGGTCATCGTCCGACCCCTGGTTCTCGATTTATAAGCAACATTTCAGGATCTAAATCTGATCTTCATGATTAAGATCTTAAAATAAAGCCAACATGATACGCTACACAGTATAAAAATAATCATTGAAAAGGGGCAAACTATTTCACACAAGGGGGGAATAAGCCCCCCTTCAATTCGATTTGCAGCATTCTAAATTCAAAATTTGATGAAAAATTTCACAATTTGAATAGATTCTTAACTCAAATTGAAGCCCATTTAATTATTTTGAAATGGTAGAGCAAAGTTATAATCGAAAACCAGGCCTTAAAGGTTAAAATAGCCAATAACTGAAAAAACCTCGAAAATTTCTCGGTTTTTTGCGTATTTCACAAAGTTGCGTTCGGCGCTCGAGGTCGAAAACTTGGATTATTGCCAAGGCCAACATCATAAACAACTCATCTAAAAATCAGAACTACCGCATCTCAGGCAGAGCCCTCCCACCCCGAAGAAAAAGGATACTAGACTGAAAACAGTGAAGTTGATCATGTTAATTTCAGTTTTCTCAAAAACTAGAAGTCATTTTAGCATTTGGTTTTCAGTTTTTAAATAAGAATTATTAAGGGCATTGAAAATCAAAATCAAAAATAGTACTTAATACCATAAAATAAAAAAAAAAATAGATTAACAAAAAAAAATCGTCTTTTTCTCAAAATTTTGAGTTTGAAAGTAAATTTTTCAAAAACTATCAGCTAAAAAAACTTAATTTAAAAAAAAAATTGAAGAATGGATTTCTGGCTTTGAGATGAGGAATGGATTTTTGTCCAGATATTACCATTGTATTTTTATGGTTATTTTTCAATTTGAAGGCAACTTTTCTTAAAATTGCCCTTCCCGCCTAAAGGGGGGGATATATACCCACCATCCAGTACTATTGTTTTCTTCTTTTGGCCCAATCTACACGCTCTATTGCTTTGATGCAGCATATGTCAAAGACCATGTTTTTTGTATTATACTGTTTTATATACTACTTGTTGTTTTAAATTTTTTATTGCTATATTTTGAAATGCCGTCCCTTGGAAACCGTTATGTCTACAGAACCGTCTTTGGACTCAAATTGAAGTAAATTTAGAAGGTTGAAATCGTAGAGCAATATTTTATTCGGAAGTTAAGGCGTAATGGTTGAAATAGCCAATAAGTGAAAAAACCGCGAAAAATTCGCGGTTTTTTGGATTTTTACCAATGTTGCGTTCGGCGCTCGAGGTCGAAAAATCAGATTTAATACTAGGCCAACATCATAAACGACTCAGCAAAAAATCAGAACTACCGGACCTGACGCAAGGTCTAATGTATATAGTTACTGGACTATTTACTGCAGCTATTCTACTTTTTTTTTTGCAGATTTCTGTTCTTAAATCATCCCTAAAGAAGATCTCATTCAAAAAATTTGTTAACAAAAATTAAAAATTAAATATTAATTCGTTCAGTTTTATGATGTTTTTATATGGGAGTTCCCATGGTAATAACCGAGGCAAAATATTCGTTTTTTTTTTGTTTTTTAAATAAATTTTTGAATGAGGTTTTTTAAAGGGATGACTAAAGAACGAAAATCAACAAAAAAAAGTTCAGAATAGCGGCAGTAATTCGAGAGAAAAAAATAAAATGTGAAAAGAGCGAAAATCCCATACAAATTTGTATGGGAAAAGTATGGGCTTAGAGCCACGTGTTTGGGGGGTGTCTACTATTTAAAAACGATTTTGGGAAATAACGACCACCCTAATGTACATACATATGTATGTATGTCTTGTTCTCAGTTGGCTGAAGTTTCGGTTTTTCTATCTAAAGTTTATTTTGCTATTTCTGTTTAATTAAAAATTTTATATTTTTGATAAGATTCAATAAACTTTCGCAAATAAAATTGTCAAAATTAGAAGATTTCGGCAAATCATCGTGGAACAAAAACAAATTAAAACAAAATAACAAATGATGTGTGTTTACTGTGGCAGTTATCAATGCCAAGATATAGTGATCGATAAAAATTGACAAGTAAAGAGAAGAGATAAGATGTTTATAAAATTGCACACAAACTATATTGTTTCAGTACATTTAACTAGGCTTTGGATGAACATGTTAATTTCAAGACGCGTTACTTTTCCTCCAGCTACCCAGTTAAATTTTTGGTTTAAAATTAAGTATTTTTACATAATATCGTCTATACAGCAAAAAGTATTACTGACAAGTAATGGCCAGACAAATATAAACAAATTATAAAAACTTAAAACCAAAGAGATGATTACCACATTTTTTAATCTTTAATGCTTAACGAATAATAGCCTTGAGAAAAAAAGAAGAAAACATGCACTATCCAGTATTTATTTCTTTTTAATATTAATTTAAAAATTATAAGGCACATTTATCTATGTATATGTTGTTTTTGACACATAAGGGTACATATGTACCTTTATTAAAAATTTAAATTTTATATAAACCCCTCTAAAATTTAAACAAAAAATCTGCAAACTCTAAATTGATGCTATCAGTTAACTAACTCTTCTTAATATGTATATTATACTTATACATAATATTTTCTCTAGGTACTTCAATGACAAATAATTTGGCTCTATTATGATAATAAAACTTATTTCTTTTGATTAAATGCAATAAAATAACAATCATATATCTCAAACAATGAACCTCTAATAGAGCAGTCTCTGCTAAAAGCTTTATAATAATTTTAAAACATTACATTAAGAATCAACTACTAATACATAAGGAGCTTTTGGGGTTTGCCAAAATTTCATAGAAAGAAAAAACTACTTGAATTATTTAATGATGTTTTGGAAAGATTTTGATTTAGTCGCATAAATGACCTCGTAGTATTCACTTGAGTATTCATAATCACAAACAAAATATATACCGAAACATAATTTCCTAGTTTCTATAAATATACATTATGCATATAAACGCTTAACAATATTATTTGTTATCAAGAATATTTGAAATTCAATCGAATAATAGATTTTTTATCAACACAAAAATCAAAGAAACGAACAAAATTTGTGCATTACTGTTTTCCATCTAAGCAAAATAGTTAATTTTGTTTGTTTTGCTATATTTTAACTTTTTTTGAGTAAGTATAATAAAAGAGTCGGAGATCATTTAAGTTAAACTCTAACTAAATTGTCTACTATTTTTTTAAGCTTTCCTGACTTGAAATTAAACTTCATTTTTTTTAAGAATTTTGAATTTGTTTGCATTTTAATTAATTAATAATTTAAATTTGTTGTTGAGATACGAGTTCTAAGATTGTGTATATGTACATAGTACATTCTACATCAACATACATCTATATTCTATATGTTGTTATTATCGAATTATTTGATATGGATACGAATTTTGATAATGATCTATTTTAAAGTTTAAGGAATCACGAACAAAATATAACCTTTTCCTATGAATATGTTTTTGATTTAAACTTCTCCTTAAATATTGATTTTGTAAACATTTAATTTAGGAATTTAAGCCGAGAAAGCTCGTAAATTTGTGTTCGTCTGAAAGCAAACCAAACATACTACTTCCTCTTATGGTTCAAGACTATAAGCCAAAGCCAAAAAAAAGATTGGCAAAGGTGATTTTTCATAAGTGTTAGTTCATTATCATGAAATTTCGTCTGGGAAAGGTGACGACACGTGTGTGTGGGAACTCAATTCAATTGTAGATTTGGTCAAATGCAGATAAATCAATTCAGATTTCATAATTAATAAACAAAACGATAGCATAATTAATGAATCAGCACAAAAATACAAACAAAAATAAAAATGCAAATCTGGGGCACACGTACTTGCTCTTATGCTCAAAAGGCTGTGGGTTTAGGAAAATTATTGGAAATTATGAAAGGAAAATGTTTAAAGGCATTAAATACGATATTTAAACTAGCTAAAACAACTCTTTTGATAGTTTGAAGTTAAAAAAGAACCTTTTTTTAAGTTCTTTATTGAATATGATTATATGGAAAAAATGAAATCGTTGGAGCGGCTTTTTTTTTAATAATTTTGGTATGCAAATTTTAAGTATTTTTTATGTGCATATAAAAATAAAATTTCACAAAAAAAAATTAAACCCATTTTTGAGATATCGAATTTTCAAAAAATATAATTTGAAATTTTTTTTTAAACTCAAAAATAGTAAATTTTTTTCAAAAATATCTTAGAGATTATAAAAAACTCTTAAATATCGAATTTCAAAAAGATCGATCATATCATTTTCGAAATATTTGATTTTTAAACAAATTTAAAATAAAGGGTGTTTTTTTTTGAGACGTGTGGTTTTCAAGAAGAAATAAAACGCATATAATTTAATGTTAAGGCCAAGAATTTATTATGTTTTAAAAATGATTTCGCGCAAGTGGCCGCCGCGGCTGGCTCGAATGAATTCCAGCCGAGAGTACCAATTTTCGACCACTTTTTACAGCAATTTGGGGTCGTATGTCAGCAATTGCACCTTGATTGTTTCGTTGGCTGTATGGCATGTAACACCGTCTTGTTATTACAACCAAAGGTCGTCAACATCAACATCCTCCAATTCAGGTACGAAAAAGTCATTAATAATGGCTCTATAGCGTTCCCCATTGACTGTAACACTATGGCCGGCTTCATTTTTCATCATTTTTCATCGCAGCGCACGAACCGAACCATTATTTTGGTCAAAAAGACCAACTCCGAAAAAAGTATTGCCAGATTGAAAACCACTTTAAAAAGCACCCTTTATGTTCATATTTTTTAAAAATCTAAAAAATATATTTATATTTTAATTTTGGTACAAAATACTATTTAAATTATATTATAGAAATATTATAGACGTTACGCCATCGCCACTACTACCTACATTTATATCGCAAGTAAAAATAAAATGTATTGACATGTTAGTTAAAATTTAACTAATTGAACTTAAACAGAAAAAGAAAATTATAACATTTTCTTCCAGAGATTTTTTTTTTGATAATTTTTTTTAGTGAATATAAATTCAATTTATTATTCAAGATTTGCATTAATTATAACGGGTGATTTTTTAAGAGGTTTAGAACTTTAAAAAAAAAAAAAAAAAAAAAAAAAAAAAAAATGAATGAAATATTTATTTGAATCGATAGTTTGAACCTTGCAATTTAATGTTTTAAGATAATTTCGTGAAATTAACTGTTCACCAAACTCGCCTCGCAATTGCGCCATTGTTTCGCGTGCTGTGTGGCATGTGGCACCGTCTTGTTGAAACCACATATCATGCAAGTCAAGAACTTCCATTTCGGGCAAAAAAAAGTTTGTTATCATCGCTCGGTAGCGTTCACCATTGACAGTAACGCTGCGATTCGCATCATCTTTGAAGAAATATGGCCCAATAATGCCGCCGGCCCATAAACCGCACCAAACAGTGGCTTTTTCGGGATGCATTGGTGGCTGTTGCAATGCTTCTGGCTGATCTTCACTCCAAATGCGGCAATTATGCTTATTTACGTACCCATTCAACCAAAAATGAGCCTCATCGCTGAACACAATTTTTCGATAAAAAAGCGGATCCTCGGCCAGCTTTCCAAGAGCCCATTCACCAAAAATTCGGCGTTGTGGTAGGTCGGCTGGCTTTAGTTCTTGCACCAGCTATATCTTAAAAGGCTTTACGCCCAAATCCTTCCGCAAAATTTTCCACGTAGTGCTGTAACAAAGGCCTAACTGCTGGGAACGGCGCCGAATCGACATTTCGCGGTCTTCTGTCACACTAGCTGATACGGCCGCAATATTTTCTTCACTACGCACAGTACGTAAACGTGTTGGTGGTTTAATGTCCAACAAAGTAAATTTGGTGCGAAATTTGGTCAGAATCTTCCGAATAGACTGCTCAGAAGGTCGAGAATGCCGACCATAAAATGGAAGCAGCGCGCGATGAACATTTCGAACCGAGCACGAATTTTGATAGTAAAATTCAATAATTTGCAAGCGTTGTTCATTTGTAAGACGATCCATGGTTAAATTGCAAACCAAACTGAAGCTGTTTGACAATGACACAAGGTACTAAACACACGTCAGCTGTCAAAACCAGTGTTGCCAAAACCGAACCAGCTAAAAAATCACCCTTTATAATCATTATTAGCTGCATTTTAGTACCCCCCTAAAACTGATCCGGATTAGATTATCATAATAAATCAAACAGGATCCTATAGTGCAACGAGAGTGTTATATACCTATCTCTGTTTATCCTTTTGCTTCTGTATTTTTGTCTACTCTATTCTCTATTTTCTCCATATTTTCAACACAAAAAAGCCATCTACACGTCAGAGAAAAAACTAATTTTTGCAAGAAAATGCTTAGGGTGTGTGGTCAGAATGAATTTTTAAATCGAAATCCAAAATCAAAGTTGGATTTTGTGTTTTTTTTTTGTAATACATGTATTTTCGTATGCAAATCCAATCCAGATCAGATCTGGGGGAAAATAAAATACAGCTTTGTATCATTTGATATTAAAATTTTTAATTCTTAAAAGGCACTTTTTAAAAGAAAATTCATGTAAATTTGGAAGTTAAAATCAGTTACTTTTGCTAAATGGTTTGTTTAGTACAATAATACGCCTACAAGTGACCTATTAGTATAAATACAAAGTTTTATAAAACCAACTACTTATCTGATGAAAGTGTAAAAAAACTAGTCCTATACAGCGACCGACATAAATCTCCGTACGATACCTTTTTCGTCATTTTATAAGACCGAAAGCCTTAAATATACAAATAATGATACAGTTTGTTTCTTTATCTATTTTTATTATGTATTGTTATGTTAATAAAAAGACATTTAAAACAAAACTGTATCAGTACCTCTGCTTATATTGGTTTCAATTTTCCATATTGGGAAAATAGTGGTCATACGGCCAATGTATGTATATGCAAAAAAAAAGTTAGCAAATTACTGCTTTTGTCCACTCCGGAACACTCTTAATGACAGATCTTAATCTTAATCCACTAAGAATTGTTAAAGCTACTTTAGTGCATGCTTTAAGCATTTCTATTTTTATTTTATTAAAATCGAAAAAAAAAATTGAAAACAAAATTCTGGCATCCTTCCTGTTGAATTGATCTTTAAATATTGAATGACAATAATGGCACTGGGCAACAAATTTTCGGCTTTGTAACGGTATTGTTGATACGATGTGACTTTTCTTATAGTTTTTGATGCGCTGAATTCGAAAATTAGCATGAAAAAATCAAATTAGTTCACGTTTTTGATATTTATGAAGCTTTTTTTTCACAAAAATAAAATAAAGTAAAAAAGAATAATAGAATATGAAGAAAATTTGAAAATAAATTCTTCTGATTAAGAGTGTTCCGGACTGAAATGGTGATTTCATGAAAAAGATTGTGAAGCGTGTACTTGTCCGATCAAAAGGATTAAGGTGTTTATGGACAGATAAACTTGTTATCTAGGACATCATTGGAAAAAAAATTTAATTTTGTGCTCTTGTTTTTGGTAAAAGCATCTAAGAAAACGAGAAAATGGCAAAAATGGCTGTTTTTCAAAGCAAATGTAGCTTACACTTTAGCATTTTTTGCAAAACAATGTTTAATAAAATAAAATTCCATATTTTTGTAATGCCACTATTGGAGAAAATTTTTAATTTTGTACCTAATAAAAATTTTAATAATACAAAATAAAAATGCTTGTAAGTTTTGAAATAACGCATTTTTGACAGTCAATTTTTTATACCTAACGGTATATTTTTGATAAATTTTTTTGCAATGGATATAAATTCAATATATTTTTCACAATTTTCATTAATTATATAATCATAATTGTATAATCTGATATTGAAATTTTTAATTCTTAAAAGCCACTTTTTGACAGAAAATTTAAGTAAATTTGGAAGTTAAAGTCCGTTACTTTCACAAAATGCTTTTTTTAGTACAATAAAACGCCTACTAGTGACCAATTAGTAAAAATAAAAAGTTTTATATACCAAAGTATCTGATGAAAATGAAAAAAACCGTTCTTATATACGCAAAAAAAAAAGTTAGCAAATGACTGGTTTTGTTCAGTTCGGAACACTCTTAAGTGGAGTGACTGAATATTTATAGTTAAAAGTTCAAGTGAGCTCAGCTCCATAATTGCGTTTCGCAATTATTATTATTTCGTACCTGGGCGAAACGCAATTATGGAGTAGAGCTCACTTGAACTTTTAACTTGAGCTAAAAAAGAATAATTGTTTACTATTTTTTTTTATAATAAGTTTCAAAAATTGATCCTCCCACTTAATTGGTGGGAGATACGGCCCCTTCCGATTCTATTTTTTAGGTTATGACACAACACACACGCCCGATTATTTTGATGCATCTTATGCAAACTCTGCAAATCAAAGTGTGAGCCGTAGGTGCATGTAACTAAACTAACAGTTGAATCTCGAAAAACTGAACTAAGTTATAGGTCTTACGCAAGGATCTGTGTTCATAATGACCAGACAAGTAAAAATAAGCTGAAATTGTTCATGATACTTTTTCACTGTTGCCCAGTGTAATTATAGTCATGCCGATTACGGAAATCATAATATTTGGCCGTTTTCGAAAACGTTATTAATTCTAATTCGCATTTGTATAAATTTCTGTTTATTTATCTACAATACATAAACTAATTGGAACAAATGTCTCTCTAGTCTATAGGAGCTGCACTGCTTTGATAATGTCAACGAATGAAGAAGTATTACAAAAGCTACCCAATGATGTTGTTCGTGCAGCCCTTATCGAAATAATTCATAAAAACATTCCCACTAAGAACTACACCCTTCAGATAGAAGAAGGATCAGCAAAGGGAGACAACTACGTCGGTTTTGTACATCGTTTAACTATATCATACGAAGAAAAGGAAAGTGAAAATACTCTTAAAGCAAAGAAGATTGGATTATATGTCAAAGTTCCACCAACGAATCTTCAAAGGCGTAATCAGTTCCTCGCTAGACCCTGTTTCGTAAGAGAGTCGCTTATGTATGATGAGGTCTGATCTCTGATTCCGTGAAGATTTAAATAATTTATTAAAACCTACATTTTTTTTAATTTTAGTTTTTGCCACTTGTTGCCGAATTCCAGCAAAACAAAGGCATCAATCCTGAAAAAGATGGATTCATGGAACACGCCAAATGTTACAAGAGCTTAACGGGTGACCTTGAAGAGGCCATTTTCATGGAAGATCTTGGTGTTAAAGGCTTTCGAATGAATGATCGCTTTGTTGATCCATCGTTAGAGATTGTTAAATTAATAATGAAAGCTTTGGGAAAGCTTCATGCGTTGTCTTTTGCATTAAAGGATCAATGTCCTGATAAGTTTGCAAAATTCAGGGAAATTGAAGAAATCTTTTCAAGAAATGATAAGTTTTTTGTTGACTTTATGAACGGGCTGGAGGAAAGTGCATGTGATGCATTATCGAACGAAGGTGATAAGGAATATCTTGAGAAATGCAAATCCTTCTTTCGAAACAACCCACTTTACGATAAATTGAATGAACTTGTTGACGGCTCTAGAGCTGAGCCATATGCTGTCCTATGTCATGGAGATTGTTGGAATAATAATATTTTGTTTAAATTTGAGGTGTGTATACGTACAAGTTGCGGTCGTCTATTACGTTCTTTTCTTTAATCTTAACTCACTTTTTGTTTTTTTTTTTTCTCAGAATGACAAAGCAATAGACATTAAATTGATTGATTGGCAATTATCTAGATTTTCATCGCCAGTTTGTGATTTGAGTTACTACATCTTCTGCTGTACAACAAAGCCGTTTAGGGATGTATATTATCACGAAATGTTAGATTTATATTATTGTGAACTGAGCCAGTTTATGCTGCGGTAGGAACTATTCAACAATCAACATTAATGCTTATTTTATTTATTTACTTCGAAAAATTTGTATCCACCTATTGCAGACTTGGCTCCGATCCATCGGTATTATTTCCCCGCTCAGCTTTAGATGATCAATTAAAAAAGTTCGGTTCATTTGGATTGATCATGGGACTAATACTCATACCTAATTTAACAGCAAAACCTGAAGATGTACCCGACTTGGATGAATTAAGTGCAAAAATGGAAGCTGGCGATTTGGAATTTACGAAACGGGCATTTGAAAATAAAGTACCTGAAACACTTTCAAGGATTCGTGATCTTATTATTGATCTAATTAATCTTGAATATTTAAATTAGATAAATATATATTGCATTTATTTTTAAATTTGTGTATTTTTTTAATATTAAGTGGTGAATCCACGATAAAACAGTTGTACCAACAGTTTGATAGAATTGCTGCCAAATGCGAAAATAACTTCTTTTATAGCCAACTTTTAGACTGAAATCACTCATGAAAAGAGGAATTCCCCACAATCTGGAAGCAATTCTTTGCATTAACATTATCATAGGGTGAAGATTCACAACAAAAATATAGCTAGTAGCTATAGTGAATTACTGAATGATTTACAAGTCTTAGAAATGCATTATAGAGAATCACAACAGCAATGATAGTAGATGAATTAAGCTAACATCAAAGGTGCGATGGTGAGTTTTAGTACAAGAGCAGTGATACCAACTGCATATTACATCATCATCATCGTGTCCTGTAACCCCGGCTGGGGCATAGGGCGTCAACAAAACGTCTCCATCCTTCACGGTCTGCTGCAAGGTACTTTAGCTGTGGCCACGTCTTTCTCTGGGATTCTGCTTAAGCTAAGACAGTTGTTTTCCATGTTGTTCTTGGTCTTCCAACCCACCGTGCACCCTGAGGATTCCATTCAAAGGACTGCTTTGCAATTTCATCGTCTGATTTCCTCAGTGTGTGACCAATCCAACGCCATTTACGCTTTCTTATGTCGACGTCCAGCCGCTCTTGACTTGTCCTGCGCCACAATTCCTCATTTGATATTATTTGTGGCCAGCGAATCTTTAGGATGTGGCGAAGACAGCGATTCACAAAACCCTGCAATTTCTTCGAAATGATAGACGCAGCGGCGTAGCTACCTAGGGGCAAACTGGGGCGGCGCCCCAGGGCCCCGAAGGTTTGGGGGCCCCAGAAACTGACAGAAACAATTTTTCGAAGCGAAAATAAAATATCATCTTGACTTTAAGAAAGTTTTGGCTCAGTTTGTTTTGGATATTAACATTTCAAGACTTAGGTATGGATAAAGTCAAGGATAGCCTATCCCGAACTGCTATAAGTTTCCGTCCTAATATTTTGAATTTCACCTAAAATAGATCCGTCGCGGTTCATACTGAATTTAAATCTTTAAAATCAGTCACATTTTAAATTTAAACGACAAGGATTTCCAGTTTTGACAACAAAAATTTAATTTTCATAATGTTTTTGATTTTTATATTTTTCTCAAATGTCAGCCTCTAGTAAATATTTTGACTTGTGACTAAACTTCAGAAGTATATGTTATGTTGCTGTTTGGTGAGAAGTTCAACTAGAAAAAATGGAAGTATATCGCGATATCGTTTTTACAGATCTCTTAACGTGATCGATACGAAACAAAATAAACCATAAAAACTGACACATGGGATCATAAACGAACAATGCCTTTTCTGACTTTGCTTCTGGTACTCGTCAATACGGCCGAGATTGATTATTCTTGTAGATTATTGGAAAATGGTTTCACTCTTTTTTCGGACGAAAACATTTCATATACCTAGCTATATTCACCCCAATTACAAAATTAAATGAGTGAGCTACGGAGGGAGTCAGACTCAATTCTGACATTTCGCTCATAGTAAAAATGTCAAAATTGTGTCTGATTCCCTCCGCAGTTCATTCATCGGACTCCGTTATACGCGTGTTTATTATTAATTACATAATATGTATGTGTAGCAAAATGGCTTTTGAGTTCTATTCGTTTTTGTTATTTTTGTCGTTTCTTTTTATGATTTGTATGTACATAGGTATAATATTAGTCGGTGTTTCTTGTAGGCGTGAAGTTCTTATTTCTTCTAACACTAAATGCTTGCGTAATGTGTACTGTTTTTTTTTTACGAAACAGTCATTCCATATAATTTTGCTCCAACTTTGAGAGATACGAATACCAAGGATGGAAATCCACCGTTATTTAATTTTCTCAGCTCTCTCCCGCCCCATTTTTCGATTTTTTTTAAACGTTAAAGATGGTATTTTAAAGCTGGAGTATAGTAGTTTTTGAGAAAATTAAAACGTCGATTTTATTCGATTGCAATTGATAAAGAGCAAAAGTGTGTGTTTTTGTCACTGCAATCAAAAGGAATACAAAAATCGGTGTTTTGTAAAAAGACGGACAGAAATGGGAAAAGTCATATGAGAGGGGATACCTTACTTGTTTTTTTTGTATCTTTAAGACTTTTCGGAACAACAAAATCCAAAATCCAGTAATTTTTATAAAAAAATAACGGTTTTAAAACTTCAATTGACCTATATTTTCGCTTCCTTAAGCCACCTATGCACGCACAATACATAAAAATAACAAAAACAAATTTCCAGGATTTGAAGTTCAAGGGTAGTACTATATCCTGAAAGGCCACAAAAATGTATTGGTTCATTAAAGATTTTTTGAAACATTCCACTTACATTTCTGTTCTGCTATGCTAAGCTATACAAATTATATGCCTTACGGACATATTATGCTGACAGTTTTTGTAAGAAAAATTCCTATACCATTACATACCTATCTTCTTAACTTTCTCATTTTTTGTTGCTAATGAAAAACGAAATCAATTTCTGTAAAGGGGCCCCACTTTATTTTCTGCCCCAGGGCCCTCGCCCATCTAGCTACGCTACT
The DNA here is from genome assembly GCA_963921185.1 of Dasysyrphus tricinctus. Classification (NCBI taxonomy): domain Eukaryota; kingdom Metazoa; phylum Arthropoda; class Insecta; order Diptera; family Syrphidae; genus Dasysyrphus; species Dasysyrphus tricinctus. The sequence continues at coordinate 68,578,281 of OY992532.1, read as the reverse complement.
GGATAGACGTGACTTTCCAGGTTTCACAAGCATATAACAGCACGGATTTCACATTGGATTCGAAGAATCTCAACTTAGTGCGTAAGGAGATTTGACTTGATTTCCAGATTGGGGACAGAGTACCGAAGGCCACTACTTCAACTGGCGTCTCCTGTAGAATAATACGCTGCTGTGTGGAGCGGCCTGTGAGCATTATTTTTGTCTTTTTGCTGTTTATTCTTAGACCACTCGACTCTCCCTTCACTTGCAGTGTTGGGCACATTCCGTTCAGCCCACTGATGTTATTTGCCAGTAAACATATATGTCATCGGCATAGTCTAAATGACTGAGCCTTTCGAACGGTCTCCATTGAATGCCCTGTCTCTCAGCTGTACCAACACTGGCCGTCAATACGTCATCCATCGCCAGGAGGAAGAGAATTGGCGATAGAACATCCCCTTGTCTCACACCCTGTTGCACTACGAAGGAGTCGGATAGCTGCCCATTGTGCAAAACAAAACACCTTGCGTTGTTGTAGGACTCTTTAATAATGGCAACAATTTTTGGTGGAATTCCTCTACCAAGCAACGATCTTCATATACATTCTCGGTTAACTCGATCAAAGGCTTTCTCAAAATCCACGAACATTAGGTAAAGCGGTGATTGAAATTCCATCGACTGCTCAAGGACGATACGCAGGGTGTTGATATGGTCGACACACGATCGACCACTGCGGAAGCCAGCTTGATGCCTCTTGAGCGTAAACTCGATTCTATCCTTTATTCGCTCGAGAATGATGGTTGCCATTAGTTTTGGGAAAACGGACAAAACGGTGATACCACGCCAATTGTTTCAATTCCTTAAGTCACCTTTCTTTGGCAACTTAACAATCACACCATCCTTCCAGTCCCTGGGATAGCTTTCGTTTTCCCAAATGCTTTGTATCAGCGGATGTAAAATACTAGCCGCTGTTACGGGATCGGCTTTCAGGAATTCAGCTGGTATTCCGTCCAGTCCAGCTGCCTTGTTGTTTTTGAGGAGATTTATTGCTGTATGGATTTCCGATTCTGACCGCGGGGGTTCGATGTCAATACCCCTATAGGACCTGCGCATCTCGTTTAGTTGGGGCACTTCAGCACTCTGCTCAACTGAATCCTCATTTAGCAGGGCACAAAAATGGTCCTTCCATTTACGAAGCTGATCCTCAATTGATATCAAAAGTGTGCCATCCACATCCATTACAGGATGATTTGTGTTGCTTTTTTTCCCGATAACATCTTTGGCTATTTGGTAGAATTCCCGGATATCTCCTCTTCTGGCAGCGATTTCCGCATTATCTGCGAGTCCATCTACCCTCACCCTCTTGTCACGTCTCACACAGCGATAGACCATCTTATGTGCAATGCGGTACTCTCTTCGCAAGTCAGCCTTTCGTTGAACATCTGCTTCGGCATTTATTTGGATTTTCAACGATTTGCGAAGTCCGATCTTATCCCAGGTGTCTTGGGATATCCAAGAGTCTCTACGTCTCGTTCGCTTGGGTACAGTTTCGGATCTAGCCTCCATAAAAACACTTTTAATTTCACCCCACATCTCATCAATTGTTGAATGCTGGATTCTGTTTAATGACGAGGCTCTGTCGTTAAGGGTGGTGACATAGTTTCGACATTATGTTGGGGTCATTTAAAGCATTAGTAATGAATTTGAATTTTGAAATGGACCCAGGTAATTTTTTTGCACGTCTTATGTTCAAATACAGTCCCACCTATCACAAGACGATTCGCGTTACAAAAGTCGACAAGCAAGTCACCATTTTCATTCCGTGAACCCAAGCCATTTCTTGCCAATCTGCATATTACACTGGTCAAAAAATTAACGGAACAAGATTTGTTTTACAATTTTGGTTACTGCTTTTTGAATATAGCTGTATCTTTGTGATTAGTCGTCGTATCTTGAGTTGAAACAAAAAGCATTCTACAACTTTATGTTTCTTGTTTCGAAACTTGTTCGCAAATAATTTTTTTTTAATTATAGTCTTAGAGCCGACAGCAAATTTTGGGAGTGGAGGTATAACCAAAATCGGAGTATGAGAGATTATAGGTACATGTATCGTGATATCAAATACCAGAGTCTGGCAGGTTTTGTTTTCAGCCTTTGGGAGGGGTGAGGGGTTAAAAAGTGCTAGATCCCCTGATTTATTTTCAGGATTATAGCCTCTTTAATTTTTTCTAAGCATAAACACCACAATCTTGACGTTACGATTAATAGAACTCAAGATATAACCATTTGACGTGAACCTCATCATCCCTTTTTTGGAGATTTTCAGCAAAACAAAAAATCAACAAATAAAGTCTCCACAAAAATGCCAATAAGGTGTGCTTAAAAAGGTTAAATCATGGGTCCTATTTATCGGATCACCAAGATAAAAGTCTTGAGACTTAGGGAAAATGACAGAGCATCATATCCTATTTTTTAAAAGTGAATTGAAGTGTTAATGACCCCTCCATATAAATAGGAAACCAAGCGGGTTTTAAACCCGCTCACCCCCACCAAAGGCTGAGAAAAAAACCTGCCAGATTTTCATATTTCATATCACGATACATGTACCTTTAATCCCTCATGTTCCGATTTTGGTTATACCTCCACTCCCAAAATTTGTTGTCGACTCTTGGTCTATTACACTTCATAGAGAGTATGGAAAGAAAGAAAAGTACATGCCTTTGATTTTAAGTTCGGGTTGCTCGTTGCCAAAGCAATTATATTGTGATTTTTATGATAGAATGATTTTAATTAAAGAAAGACATTATACCTTTTCGAAATCCGTGAAGCCAAAATTTTTGTACTACATATTGGAAAACATTCAAACATATATTTACTATATCTCAATTTTAGGTTTATTTTCATAAACTTTTTTCAAAAAATGGCATTTGCAGGGTTGTCAGATTGGGCTATTTATCATAAATTGGGCTATCTTTTTTCTAGATTTGCGACAAGGATTTCAAAAAAAGTAGCCCAATTTCGCATAACTTCTAGTACTGTTAAGAAAATTCGATACTTAAGCCCTACAATATATTTAAATTCGACCAGATTTTAAGGATTCGCTTTCAGAAACTATTCCAAAAAACAAGAAGGACGAAGTAGTTCTAAGTTTTTTAAAAGAAATTGGGCTTGTTTTTAGGTTACATTTAGGACAGCGATTTTGGGCTACAAGAATTCTGAAATTGGGCTACCCAAGTGCTTCTTGACCTGGCAACCCTGTGTTAAAAATTAAATACTATTTTGACTATATATCAAAATTGGTAACTCCCGCCTTGTTTCCAATATATAAATTAAAAATTAAGAGCTGTTGAATCCTTATTTTCAGGGAATAAACAGAGTTGCACAGAATTTGTAAATATGTATATGTATATTTGTTTTTGGTACGCATACGCCCTAGTGACCCTTCATCGTTCTTTCTATTTAACATGAGAAATATTTTATTAAGATTTATTGCAGGATATTACAAATTATTTAACCAAAATCTTTTGATTCAAATAAAATAACAACAATTTAAGTGGAATAACGCCAAGTTTTAACTCGATTTATTATAAGCTCATTCACAGGGACCAAAAAATTTATTAAAAACATAATGTTGCACTTATGTAACTGTTCTTGATTCAATTGCACTAGGACCGGCCGCTTTGGCTCCATTAGAAACACGCTAAAAGGTAAAGGGCGGTCCACACTATGCCGATCAACTTTGTTGGTTAACATTGTCGATTTTTTTTTTTTTTTTTTTTTTGTAAATTCATTTTTATTTTTTATTCATCTTAAAACTATCTTAAAGCTAGACAAAAATTCATAAAAACTAGCCTACTTATCAATATCTTACAACTAACTTACTGGCCCCATTCGGGCGCTCTAAGTTAAACTAATAACTTAATGCTAATGCCTTTCGGCCTACGAACTATCTTAAAACTAGAATTCTTTCCGGTTTTATTTTTCACCGAGAAGAATTTATAAAAAACTCGGTATCTATGACTTTATTTTTTTGTTTTTTATAAAACTTACAAACTAATTAAAACTAATTAAAACTAATTAAAACTAATTAAAACTAACTAAAACTAATTAAAACTAATTAAAACTACCATAAAACTACTTAAAGCTACTTACAAACTACTTATAAACTACTTACAGACTACTTACAAACTAGAACAGCCACAGCAAGCATTTTCGGGTTTTATATTTTTTTTTTTTTTAATTGGTTTTAAATTTTTTTTTTTTTTTTTTTTTTTTTTTTTTTTTTTTTTTAGTAGGTTTAATTTTTTTTTGGTGCCACCCTGACTGTCCCTGCTTAAAACTAAATACCTAAACCTATGTAAGTCGGCCATGGCATAGAAAAATGCAGTCAACTTTTAAATATCCGAAGAAACTTCCTGTTCAGGTTTCAACCACCAGAACTGGTTCTCCTGCTTTACCCTATCTCTTCGGTCCCGATCGGACACAGTCCTACTGAACCGAAGGTGCTCGGCTCCGTATTGTGCGAGGACGTCTCGACTGTAAAGGAGCCGCCGATCCACAGTTCTACGGCCGACGTGGTAGATTAGCGGAACCGCCGCTCTATCCTGGATCAGCCCTCGACTGTCTAAATAGAGGAATGCATCGGGCGGAATAAAGCCGCTTAAACGCACACTCTCGTAATAATCGTTTTTAGGGTAATAAGCCCCAAAAATTAAGCTGTTGGTCGAGGCCATTGCTCTCGCAATGTGACCCCGAATAAGCTTCAGCAAGAAATTATCTATCCTGTTTATGTTGGCGCCGTTGTATAGAACCAGGTTGGAATAATAATGTTTGTACTCCGACTCTGGTGTTCTGTGTAATCCAAGGCAGCGTCTAAGACACTGCCTCTCAAACACCCGAATCTTTTCCATTTGAGATGGGGCAACGTTGAACCAAACTGGGCACCCATAGGCAATCATCGGCCGTATGAGGGCCATGTAGCAAATCACCTTCACCCTGCTGTCAAGCCGGCTGCTATAAAACAACCGTTTCGTCAGGGCAAAAGCTCCCCTAGCCCTGGACAGAGCAGCATTTATATGTCTGTCGAAATATAAATACTGATCCATCCAGATGCCAAGGTACTTTACTACACTTTTACTCGCCAGTGGCTGTCCATTTGGCCCTACGATCACCAGCTTACGCCAGTTCTTTCTCGTATCCCTTGTGGCTCCACGCAACGGAGTCCTAAACAAGATAGTTTCTGATTTCTGAAAGTTGATTTTCAACTTCCAGTCATCGCAATATCGCTGAATCTTTTCGAAGTCACGCTGCAAAAGAATTCTGATGACCTCGACTTTTGGAGCTGTTCTGTACGCAATTAGATCGTCAGCATACGCAATTGCCTGAGTTAGGCTACTTATCAGATCGCTGGTGTAAATGCTGAATAGAATCGGCGAGTTGACCGCTCCCTGCTGAAGACCATTTTTAATATTAAAGGTTGTGGCAGAAGTCACATTGCCACTCTTGACAACAAACTTTCTACCATTGAGCATATCATAAAGCATATATAATAGTGGTTTACTAATGCCAAGTCTGGTCAGCTTTAGATAAAGACCCTCTAGCCATACGGTGTCGAAGGCCTTCTCCAAATCAACCAGACAGGCACCCGTACACTGCTTTTTAGATTTGTTCCATTGGACATCAGAAACGAGTTTAGACGCGGCATGAATGGTGTCATGTCCCGCCTTAAAACCGAACTGATTATCCGGTATGATATTATTGTCCTCTGCCCACTTAGACAGAGCTCTATTGATAACTTTTTCGAATACCTTGCTGATACTCGGAAGAAGACTTATCGACCGGAGATTCGCCGGATTGGAGTTGTCCTTTCCCTTTTTCGGGAGAGGATGCACCACAGCTGTCTTCCACCGCACTGGATAATATGCATTATTCAGAGCGTTGTTAAACAGTGTGGTATAAATGTCTACAGCTTCTTGTGGTAAATGTCGAAGTACAACGTTGGATATGCCATCGACTCCTGCTGACTTCTTCTTCTTTAATGAATCGAAGATGAGCTGAAGTTCCACCTTCGTAATTAACAGGGAACTGGGCCCATTTCGCTCGGCGATTATGGCGTTTGCCAAATGATCTTCATTGAACCCGGTGAAACCGAGGTTCTCTGATCGCCGTTGCGTGATGTCATTCCGAAGGTAGAAGTGATGGAGCAAGGCTCTGTTTTCCAGGTCATGGTTCGGGCGAATGCATGCATTCACCTTGTACACTTGCTGGAAAGCAGCCCCCACAGCCTCCACTTTCTCCTGCGGATCTTCGACAATAAAGAGGTCATCGTCCAAGACGGCGTCCTCTGGATCAATTCCTGCTGTCAGAAGTACGTCTCTGTTTTCTGTCGTTCTCTGGAGCTTAAGACACGGAAGGTCGTTCTGATCGTTCCTTCTAAATATCTTGTTAATTTGGGGAAACATACTCGGGTCTCTAGAATTAACAGCCCGAATTTTGTTATCCCAATACAAATTAATCGACAACCGATAATTTTCCTTAATAAGCTGGTTGATGTTCTTGATCGACGACTTCAGCGTCCTAATCTCCAGATTGTGTGGGTCAGTAAATCGTCTGTACAAGAGTTTGAGTCTTGTCAGCAGTCCACTTTTTTGTCTGTGTAATGCATCAATGGTCGTATTCCGGTACATGTCGGTTGCGTCCCGTTGTTTGTACTTTGGTATCGTTCTGTCCATCGTTCGTTTGATTGTTTCGTCCATTTGTTCAAGGTATTGGTCTATTTCGATATTTGTCAAATTCCTGTCATTTGGTGGGGATATGTTATTCGAACTGATTTCGCTCGATAAGGCGTTGGTAAAGCGTGGCCAGCGCATCTTACTGTAATTGTAAGTATGCACAGGCACATACTCATCCAACTCCACGAGCTCGTTCGGAAGCTGTATTACGGCGGCGAGTCCGCAGTGGTCACTGTCGTACTCGATCGTTCGTAAACAGTTTCTTGATCTTTGACCCACAGTGTCCGTAATTGTCAGTCTTGAGTCTATTAGCAATAGATCCAGATAGGCACCGCTTCTTGGAAACGATGGCCGATCCGTAGCCAGCAGGTCGACACGATATTCAGTGTTATATTGACTCATCCAATTAAAAAGATGAATACCTCTTGGATTCTGTATTTGATTTCCCCAATCTAGGTGTTTGGCATTCAAATCACCGGCCATGAGAAAGTAATTTTCTTCCAAGCTCAAGCGTAGACATTCGAAAAGTTTTTCAAGCTCTGTCATAAAATCAGTTGGCTGAGGAGATTCCGGTGCATAAGCCGCGATCACATACATTCGCTTCCCCTGTTGGAGAGGAATGCACACGATGCACGCCTCTAACAACCGAAATCTGCGCAGATCACTATTATATATAACTTTATGATTAATGCCTTTTCGTATGAAGATTGCGACGCCTCCCCCTTGAGTGGAGTTAGGTCGATCTCTTCTAACGATATTGTAATTGTTGTTAGTCAACTTATGTTTCTGGTTCAGCTTAGTTTCGCTGGCCATAAACACATCTGGACTTTGGTCTTTCAACAATTGGAAAAGATTAGCCCTACGTTCGGTCCTAATCAGTGAATTTACATTCACAGCAAGGATCCTTAGAGGCCTCTCCGACAGCGCGCCTTTAACCTCTAAAATGCGATGGGCCAGGCATAACAGAGTAGAGATGATCTACCCTAGCCGCCTGCTCACTTATCTGTTTCTGAAGTCCTGTCAACTGGCTTTGAATTGCCAGCAACATGCTTCTAATTTCGGCCTGAGCGTCCGGAGCTTTAGGCACGAGGGCCGGTTGGGCTACCTTAGCTGCAGGCTGTACCGTTTTTCCCCTTCCTGCCGCCATTTGGGCGTAGGAAATTTGGGGATTGACGGGCGTTGCTGTAGGAGCACGCGTTGATGGGCGTATCTCTACCGCTGTCTGCCTGGCCACTTTGTTGGTGCGAATTTGCTGAAATGCTGAGCAACCCCGATAGTTAGCAGGGTGCCCCTCCTTTCCGCAAAGTGCACATTTAAGCTGGGTCATGTCTTCGACCCGTTCCTCTCCGAGCTTGCACTCTCCCTTAATGTGGTTCTCACCACACTTCACGCAGCGTGACTGCATTTCGCAGTTTGCTGCAGCGTGGCCGAACCTTTGGCAGCGCATGCATTGAAGCATGTCGCCGCGTCTCTTTAATTTATCCCAAGTTACAACCTGGTAGTTGAGGACGGAGATACTCCTCAAACTATCCAGTTTGCTGCTGGGCGAAAGCTGAACCAGGAAGAACGGCAAAGACCGCTTCTCCCGTCTGGCTCTGACTGTAGAGAACGGCTTGACCCCGATAAACATTGTCGATCAACATGCTAGTGTTTACGTGAAAAACATTTGTGTGGTTTGGAATTTTCGAATCGATGCGTCAGGATGCAACCGAAGGGTTCAGGGTTCGAATCCTGGTTGTCCCCACTTTTTTTTTTTCTTGCGCATAATTAAGTTAAAACGATATTAGGTCTGTTTCTTTACTTTTGGGATAAAGTTTGGGAAAAAGTTCGGGAAAAAGTTTGGGATTGAGCTTTCTGATGTTGTTGTTGTAATGTTTAACCAGAAACGAAAAGTAAAGAAACGCATTTGGGATGTTTCTGGTTTGTTGCGGTTTAAATTATTTATTTAACTTCATTGCTGGTTGGCTCACCCCATACAAAATTATACAATTCAATTATTTTTACATGCACTGATCATGTTGGGCTCTATTAAAAGAACAAAGAGAAACATTTTACTTTATATTTGCCTTTATTGTATCATTTTCCTTTAATTTAATTAAATTAAACCATTTTATGTACGCTACTTGAAAAATTTAATTTCAAATTATTCGATCAGCTGATTTCTTATTTGACAAGCAAGAAAGTGCAGTAACTAAAATGTTCGGGTAGATTCTTGCTGGAGGGGAAATGAAAAAAAGTCAAAAGCTCTGGCATTTTCGTGCCAGAAAATAGTAAAGAAACACATTTTGGGTAGATTTGGGATACTTCGGGATCCCACGGGCGAGTAAAGAAACAGACCTATTATTAACATTAAATACTTATTCACAACAAATATTGCATTTTTCATCTAGTAAAAATGTGATTAATAACGCACAAAAACAATAAATTATGATGATGAAATTAAAACCCTACAAATGTTTTCAATAAAATGAAATTTGTTGAACAACTTTGTCGATTGCTATCCATTTGAATCGGTAAGGCCTGGTTCACACGAGATTGTACCGCACGATTTTTCGCAGTATAAATCCGTGCGAATTAGCAGTGGCGTATATATTTTACATAGAGCCTTTCACACGACGTTTGTACGGCAAGAAAACGTACTCAGCTAAGTACGTTTATCGAATACTCAACGGACTTATAAAAAAAACGAATGAATTGCGACGTATCGTCTTCCAGTGGCGTATAGTTTTATATAGTCTCGTTCACACGGTTTAAATCCACGTTGGGTATTTGTTCGTTGGCATCGAATGAGCTTAAGTGAAGAGAAAAGCAGATGTACGCAAAAAAATTATCGACCGATATGGTTGGTTTAAAAAAATTATAACTCCGGTGATACTCATTGGATCTTGTAGGTTAAGGTCTTAAAATAAAGAAGAGGAATGAGGCAATAAATATGCGTTTTTAGTTTTTATGAATGAAAAGTATGAAAATTTTTGCCCCTCCTCAATGATTTTTTTACACAATATAGCCCGTTATGTCAGCTTTCTTTAAAGACCTTAACCTTGAAGATCCAATCAGTAGAACGGGAGCTATAATTTTTTAAAGCCATCCATATCAAATTTTAATAAACAAAATTCCATGTAGATAACGGGATTTTCTCGCTGGTGGATGGTCGTGGACAATGGTCCAAGCAGGTAATTTCAATGCAATTGTTTTGATTTTTCGATCAATTTAAAATAAAGATTGTGTCGCTTGTATACCACGTAGGATAATGAATGGGGAATCAAAATAACCGCAATTTTATTTATCAGCCCTATTCTGCTATTCACGTGAATCGAAGATTCGATTCACCCAAGCGATTCGCTTTCGAACTACCTTTACATTCTGCTATCCATCGGGCGAACTGCACTATCACAACCCGATTTGACATTTGGGAGCAGCAGCTGTTTATTAAAAGTGAAACTCTTGTGTTGTGTTCAGTTCATTTATAGTTTTGGTAAATTGTTTTAAAAAAATTATTGGAAAAATAGCAAATGGATGGTGTTACGACTTTTTTTCAGTTTCGCAAAGAAAAGGTGATGACTGGGTTTAACTTTAATGCCAAAATAAGAGTGATGAATCGTCATCAAATTTATTGTTGTAACTCTAAAATTGTTAAAAAACACAATGGTTGTAACATATACTTACGAAAAATTAAGTTTTTACCCATATTTTAAGACCCAGTTATTTTATTTGTAACCAAAAGTACAAATCCGCAACTTTTTATATGCGGATCGGAATTGTATAGAAACTATTTGTTCACGTGAATAGTAGAATACCGCACATACTACCAACTTCTTTACCGACAAGTGAATCAGATTCACTTCGAATAGCAGAATGGCCTTAAGTGGATATTCAAAGAAAATTCCCCCTGATGGATAGCAGAATAGGGCTGTATATGTTATATTTAAAACAACAAGAAAATTCATCAATGCACTAAACAGATATGAGTTCATATGTGAAAGCGCTCAAATAATGCCGTTATCTTCGTGCAACGGTATTCTAGGACTCTTATTTTTTTAATTTATATTTAAATCAATATTTTCTATCATCCGTCCAAATTTCAGCTTTCTAGCCTTTTCCCTTAAAAAGATAAAAATAAAATACTTCACAAATTCAAACTTTTCCATTCATTTTCGTTATACTGCAGCTATTCGAGTTTTAAACGAATAAATATAAATATCGTGTGAACACCCGATTTTTGTTCGGTAAAAACCGAATGCGTTAAAAAACGTGCGGTACAATCTCGTGTGAACCAGGCCGTGGGTCCACACTATGCCGATCAACATTGTTGGTCAACATGCGTCGATGCGTCAGGATACAATCGAAGGGTTCTGGGTTCGAGTCCTGGTGGTACCCAACTTTTTTTTATTTTTTCTTTTGAACAATAAAGTTAAAACGACATTATTAACATTAAATACTTATTCACAACAAATATTGCATTTTTCATCTAGTAAAAATGTTATCAATAACGCACAAAACCAATAAATTATGTTGATGAAATTCAAACCCTACAAATGTTTTTAATAAAATGGAATTTGTTGAACAATTTTGTCGATTGCTATCCATTTGAATCGGTAGGTACCTACATTTAGCGGAAAATGCAACCTGAAAAGTGCATTTTCTAACCATTGCGACCGGATAAAGCTTGTCCGACCAGTAGTTTTTCCTATGTTTGAACTTAAGCTATCGGTTGGCATCCAATTTTTGCGTGGCCGCGATGAGATAGATATAGGTAATCTTAAGGTCGGTTGCCGGACAAGAATAATAATTTTCATACCACAAAAAATAAAATGCACAACTGGGTCGCATGTACTTGCTCTTATGTTCAAGACACTGTGGGTTTAAGAAAATTGTATATAAAAACATGGACATTATGAGAGAAAAATGTAGAGAAGCATGAAATACGACTTTTAAATTGGCTAAAACAACTCTTTTGACAATTTGAGGTGGAAAAAAAGAATGCCATCTTAATTCTTGATTGAATATGATTATATGGGAAAAAAAAACTTTAAAATCGTCGGAGCGGTTTTAAAAAATTAATTTTTTATATATAAAATTCTTAAAACATTTTTAAGAACAAATTTTGGTATGCAAATCTAAAGTGTATTTGAAACTTTCTTTAAAAATCCAAAAACTTTTTTTTTGAAAATTTTGATATGCAATATTTATCTTATCTTGTATATAAGAAAAATTCATCTAAATCCGTTTAGCCGATAACGAGAGAATTCAAAACAAAAAAATACGTTCTATGACAGGTACTATTAATAGTTGCTAAGTGTAAAATTTTATAATTTTTCGTAGTAGATCGTACAAATTTTATTACATGAAAAAAGTTTAATCAAAATCGTAGGAGTCGTTTTTGAGACAAAAAATATTTTCCTTTGCGGTTTTTTAACTTTTGTATGAAAGGTACCGTTATTTTTTCATAAATGTTAAATTTTTTTCAAAAAATATTTTAGAAAGTACTAAAAACTCTTAAATATCGACTTTCAAGAAAATCGATAATGTCGTTTTCGAAATATTTAATTTTACAAAAAAAAATTTGAAACATTTTTTAAAAATCCAAAAAATACTTTTTCAAAATTTTTGGTAAACAAAACTATTTATATTTTTTGGAAGCTTCTGTATAAAAAAAATAATTGAAATCGGTTGTACCATTTTGAAGAAAATTAAAAAAAATGGTTCTTTGGGAGGTACCATTAATAAACATTTTTGAAAAATGGTTCTCCACCCAAAGGAAGCCCCTTTACTAAAATAAATTTATTGAACTTTTTAAGAAAAGTTGTCGAGCCGTTTTTGAGAAAAAAGCGATTATGTAAAATTGATAAGAAAAATTGTATGGCAGGTACCGTTATTTTTGGTTCTAAGAAAAAATGAAAAGACGTGTCGGCAGAATCACCAAAAACTACTATGTACCAAGTTTGAAGGAAATGGATCGAGCCATTTAGGCTGTAGACGAACAGACAGATAGACAGTAGACAGACAGACAGAATTGTGCCACTCACTTTTTTCATCGTAATATCATGTTTGATTGTTATTTCAAATTTTTTTTTTGCACGAATCCAACACTTGCCTTATAGTACCTTTATCGCAAGTTAAAATACATATTATTTTTATGTTATTGGCGGAATTTATTTTTGCATCTTTCGGTGCCAGTTTATAGAAAAAGTGACAATTATAGAGCAAGCAGCAAGGATTTATTAAAACCAATTTAAATTATTAGCGAGTTCAGGAAAATGAAAAGCTTTTCCATATTTTATATGGCAGCATCACCTTTACTCGTACATACTTATAAGGGGTGTCGGATTTTTGTTTAATTAAAAATGGGTACCTTTGGTGGATCAGGGTTAAGAAAGAAATAATTTATGTTCTGGAACATTTGCCAAAATTGAATTTTGAGACCCCGCGGCTGTTTGTAGGTAAAAAAAAACACAATTCGAAAATGTGGTAAGAACAACCATTTAAATGTGTATCGATATGTGGTCAGTTAATAATGATTTTTTTTCTTTTGTAACATATTGCTAAGAAAATTAAAATGTAAGTAATACAGGAATAAACTATATTTACGTTGACTTGTGAACTTTTTGTTTTAGGCCGAACGAAAAAACAAATCCCCAGCAATATGAGCGGATGGTGAATCTGCTCAGTGGATATCCCGATATTGCTCAAAATTATACAAAAAGGACACTAGAAGTTGTGGCTGTGTTTTGGGAAGATCTGGCTAATCAGCTAAATTTATTGGTACCAAAACAAAGGAATGTTGGTGGATGGAAAAAAGTACGTTCGTGATCTTTTGTTTTGTGTATTGATCCATTTCCATTGTGATTAATATTCACACTTCATACATTTTTTTATTTCGTGCCCTTAGCTCGTTGGATTCGGCGTCCAAAAATAAAGCCACACTATCCATTTCTTGTTATTATTGCTTGTGTTAAGTTAAATAAATAAATAATTTGTGTTTCAAGTGTTTTTTTTTTTTTGACAATTCAAACGGAAACAAAACACATATGTTTGGAAATAGGGAGGGGACTTTGTTCGATAGTTTGATTTAAAAATCGGTGCATCTATTTACATTTCTTAAAATCGCTAGCGCATTATAGTTGAAAAAATTACTTTTTATTAACAATAATAGCATACAAATCTGCTCCTCAAAATGTCATGAAATAACTTTTTACATTGAATCTTCATGAAAACCCCCAAAAATCGATCGATTTTCTAGCTGTTTTCGGTTATTTTATTGTCACCTTTTGCAAATGCAAGTAGAAATGTCAACTTTTTTGAAATTCAACCATGTTTAAGATGTTACCTTTTGATCCAACACCAAGAAAATAGTTTATATTATTGAATTGAAAAATTAAAAATGTCACCTTTTGTCCCGAAAGTTTTTTTTTTGAGTTGAATTTTCATTGATGCATGTTATTATTCTCGACTGAATCTCCCTGGCAATCAATAGCATTCAGGGGTTCTGGACCCGATTAAAAAAAAATATCAAAAGAGAAAATGCCACCTTTTCTTCCTAAGCTGCTCAAATAGAATTAGCCTATTGAATAGACATTTTAAAAAGGAACAATTACGTGCAAGCGTTTTTATTATTGAATATGTTGGGCCTATAAGCATGCTTAAAACCGAAAATGCTACTAAATTCACTCATGCGTTCTTGAGAGAATTGTCACACTGGCTGCTTTTCAATATTTTTGGGTTAACTTGGAAACTAAGCCGAATTTGACAATTTTGCACTTAAAACTTTTTGTTCAAAATTAAATTTTCAATCGAAATGGATATTTTAGAAAATTTTATAAAAAGTTTAAGCAAGAAAAATTAATAACCAAAAACAACGTAAAAAGTCGATTTCGATAAGGATTTTTAAATGTTTTCCTTAATTGCGCTTACATTTTTTGGAGCAAAAATCGACTCAAAGCATACTTCAACAAGAAAAAGTAGAAGCTTAAATCTTTAATATAGCATGTTCAAATTAAAGTTTTTATTTAAAATTGACAAATATATAGGCTTTCAAAACTGTAATATTTCTTATCATTTCTTGCAGTTTTTGCCCAAAAGCCCGTTTCTTAGTAATACATTGACAAAATTAAGTATCCTTGTACCTACCTAGTACATAGTCTTGTAATAATCAGCCTAGCCGTTCAGCTTGTATGTCTGGAAGCTTTTAAAAACAGCCGGAAAACAAAAATGTACTGAAAAAGAAGCTTTCGGAAAAGTGGCCAGTGTGACCATTCTCTCAGAAACGCATGGGTGAATTTAGTAGCATTTTCGGATTTAAGCATGCTTATAGACCAAAAAAACAAATTCAATCATAAGAACCCTTGGCACGTAATTGTTCCTTTATACGCTACGGTGACCATCCGTCCCGGGTTTCCCGGGATTATCCCGTATTTCTATAGCCTGTCCTGGTTTATTTTTTAAGTGTACGTACAAGTGTCCCGTATTCAGATATTTGTTGCGTATTTGTCCCGTATTTGCACATTCTATGAAGTGTTTTTTCACATAAATAAATAAATTTAAAAAAATATAAATTATTAAAAGAATAAAGGCCAATATTTCAGTGCGAGCTCATCTCGGTTTTAAACCTGGGGTGCCAGCACGTAACTTGATACAATCGAGGATTGTCGATCGTGCGTCGGTCAACTCGAAACAAATAATTTTCGGCAGCACGTAATTTGAGACGAGTTTCATTGTGACTTCCACTTCAAAATGTGTTTATCGTCACCGTTGTTATTATTTTAGCCAGGAAAATTATTTTGTCCAACTATAAAAAGGATTTTGCTGTGTCAACTAGGTACCCTACTGCTTATACAACATATAAGTTGTCGATTTACTTGTTATTAACAAACTTCCTTTTTCCAATCTTTAAGATGTTTGTGGAGGACCCTCTGTGTTTAAAGAGTCAGCCATGCCAATTTTTAAGTATTTCCCTGGCTAAATCTTGGTAACAACTCACAGAAGTGGTTAAAATCTACCTCTGTTTATTATTATATTATTATTTATCATATTATTTTGCTTTTCAGTGCTTTTTCTTAAAAAAATCATTGCCGACGACAACTATTTTCTGTCGAGCGAAAACTTTTGTTTCAAACGTCATTTTAGAGTTTGTGTGCTGCGTGCTGACGATACAATCGAGGATACTCGATTGAACCAAAATAGGTACTGCGAATGCTCGATTGTATCGATAAAACTCGATTGTATCAAGTTACGTGCTGGCACTCCTGAGTTTTTCAATCAATATTCTAACAGTCGTATTCATTAGAATTCATTAAAACACCTCTCAACAGTTACGCAGTGTATTAGCCCTTATTAAGGCTTTATTCAACGCTGCGTATATCCTTTTTCAGAAAATATTTTGCGACCCATTTTATTTACAATGCTGTTGTGTTAAAAAGAGTACGAAAAAGATAAATCTATTACGTTAAGATGTCATACAAAAGTATACTTATGTAGTCACTATCCTACCTCTAACGTGTTTAGCTTGAAATGACTCTACTCAACGTCACATAAATTGTATGAATAACATTTTGGCGTTTAGAGGCATTGTTACTTTACGCAGTCTCTAATATGCGTTTAAACATAACGCGGTAACTCCAAGTTAACTGGCTTAATTTGATAAGTTGGCTCAGGGACCAAACTCTTCCGTTGTCGAGCTATCTCGATTTTGATAGTGAAAGTTATTGAAATATTTGAAAAGTGCAGTTTTCGTAGTTGCGCTATCTTGATTTCGATTGTAAAAGCCGCAAAAAAATATTTGATAACTGAAATATTAAGTGAAAAACTGTTTCCGAAATAACTCAGGATGGACTAATTTTCAGGACTAGCTAGCTCTGATTTTACTGAGAGTTAACTCTGCACTGAAAGACTGACATATTATACATATTTGAATAATGAGATTAAAAATGTTGTTTATTTTTTTTTAAGTTTTTAGTTTGTGATGTTGTGAAGACATTTTAATTTAGTTATTGTTCCTTTCTTTTTCGTTTGTTTTTCAGTTATTATATTTTAAACTTTTTTTTTTTTAGATATTATGTACATACAAATTATTGAAAAGTCCAATAATTCGTTCGCGTTTTTAAATTTTTAACTTTTTGTCCCGGGTTTTGCTCCCAGAAATATGGTCATCGGTAATCTTTCGGTCTATTCAATAGGCAAAAAATATGTTTTTTGTTATAATTTTGAAGAAGTTCAAACGGCATTGTATTTTTAAATTTATAGATTTTATTTATTTTAAAATAGCTAATTCCCGATGTCGTTTTTTTGGTCCAATCCTGTACCATTACCACACTTCTTGAATGCTTAAGCAAGGCACACTTTACCTAGATTTGAACCACAAGAATAAATTCCTAAAGTGTTATTTCAAATATAATAAAATAGTTATTGAGTCTATAATAACTATGTATGCACATAATTGGTCAATATTTCAATAGGTAGGTATTTTTGTGTTTTTTTTTTTTTTTTTGATTAAGTTTGTTTTCCTTTATTTCCGTTTAGTAATATGTATATACATTTATGTAGATCCTACATAAAATTTGGCAATTTTCGAAGATAAAGTCAAAATACTTTTAAATGCCAAGAGTGATCGATAGCAATTGCTATCCAGTTATATTAGGTACATATGTACCGAAGGTAAAAATTCTTGTTTTGCAAAAACCATTCTAATGTTTATAAAGTATTTTGTTCAGTAAACTTTCTAAAATATTTCCTCTGGGTAATTCAATGATAAATTCTTTAACTCTGTTATGACAAGCATAATAATGATAATAAAACTTATTTATATTGATTAGATGCATTCAAATAACAATCATCGATAAGAATACCATTACTTTTGGTTCTAATCTCAAACAATGAACCTATCTTTATAACTCTAACAGCAGTTTCTACTACTCTCTGTTAAAAGCTTTCTATTAATTTTAAAACAGATTATGTACATATGTACATATTTAGAATCAACTAAAAGTAGCTTTTGTGTTTGATAAATTTCATAGAGGGAAATAACTATTTCAGTGAATGAATGAATGAATGAATGCATCATGTTTTGGAATGCTTTTAATTTAGTCGCATACAAGACCTCGTATAGTATTCACTTGAGTATTTAAGATCTATAAATATTGCATATATGCAAAGTTAATTATCAAGAATCATTATAATCAATTAGTTTACACATACGTTTTATCAAAAACACAACACCAAACAAGGAGCAAACAAAATTGGTGCTCACTGTCCTCAATCTAAACAAACAGAGCTAATTGTTTGTTTTGCTGCTTGATTTTTTTTTTTTTTGAGTAAGTAATAAATAGTGGTAGAGCGTTAAAGTTAATCGGTAATTACATAATTCTATTTTTGTCTAACAATTCCGACTAGCAATTAAATGACATACAAATGATGGCATGTCTATATAGAATTGTGGAGGAGTATAATTTTAATTACACTATAATTATTTAACAATTTATAATAAGTATTTGCTATTAACCAAGTGATATAAATTTATAAATTTTTTATTGAAAAAGATCTATTTTTAAGTTAAAGTAACTACGCATACAAATTATGGACCGATTTAATTTAGATAACAATCCCTTTTATGAGGGTTAGCTGATATCGAATTCAAAAGTATGGCGGTTTTTTGTTTGCTCAGCCTGATTATATGTGAAAAATTGAACCTTAATTTTATTACGTTAATATTTAAATTCGTAATCTTTTTTTTTTGGTATTAAAATACATATGTACTAAGGTGGCGCTTATTTTTAAAATTTTTCAATTTCAGTATTCAAAACTTTTAAAAATAAGCGCCACCCTAATATGTACATATTCACTACTTTTGATTGATGTTTTCAAATCATGGCTTAAAGCTAACTAAAATAAATAAGACCGGAAATTCCCATTCTTATACAACTTATACTTGTCCATGTACATATGTAGGTGTGTAGCTCTATTTTGAAATTTCTTAAAGTTTGTCAGGTAAGCTCGAGGTTTTCGTAAATTTCAATTCTTTCAAAAATTATTTTAATAGTTTTGTTAATAGTTTTCTAAGTCTCCAATCAAATGAGAATATGAAACTAAAGATCTAGCCTTACCAAGGTCATAGAAACGCTTACCAATTATCATCAGCTTAAGAAACATCTTTCGTTAAATTCAAATTTTCTTCATACTCTATTATATTTTGTATGGTTGCATTTGTCCATTGTGGATAAGGTGGCACATACATATCTCCCTGAAAAGTATGGAACAAATATTTACATTTACATATGTACATCGGTTTAAAGAAACGCTAGTTATTACAATATTTCAAAACATACCGATATCTCCCCGTAAGAATGTTATTATTTGTGATTTGTATAGAAAAAAAAATTAGAAATGGATTTTGTGTTCAAAATATTCCTTTCCAAATCTTTGTATTCCTTAAAATACATAAATAAATAACTGAACAAGAGGTTTTTTCCGATTCCTGCAAAATTTTGAAAATGTCGCTTAATACATTCTTACGGGAAGCTATCGATGTACATATACATATAATAAGTTTTATAATTTCTGAAATATTTTTTACAGCATAAACAAAAAGTAATAAGACTCTCTCCAAAAGTAACATAAGATTGATAATGTCTACGAACGAAGAAGTTTTACAAAAGCTACCTAACGATGCTGTCCGCGCAGCCCTCGTCGAAATTGTTCATAATAACATTCCCAATAAAAACTACAGTCTTCATATAGAAGAAGGATCAACAAAAGGAGACAACTACGTTAGCCTTGTTCATCGTATAACTATATCATATGAAGAAAAAGAAAATGAAAATTCTTACAAAGTAAAGAAGATGGGGATTTTTGTAAAAGTACCGCCAGAGAATCTCCAAAGGCGTAATCAGTTCTTCGCTAGACCCTGTTTCCTTAGAGAGTCGCTTATATATGACGAGGTCTTATCTCTAATTCCTGTGGAGATTTTGATTATTTAAACGTTATTTTTTTTTTAGTTTTTGCCACTTCTTGCCGAATTCCAGCAGAGTAAAGGCATCAATCCAGAAAATGATGGATTCAAAGAACATGTCAGGTGCTACAAGAGCTTAACTGGTGACCTTGAAGAGGCCATTTTTATGGAAGATCTTGGTGTTAAAGATTTTCGAATGAATGATCGCTTTGTCGATCCGTCGTTGGATATTGTAAAATTAATAATGAAAGCTTTGGGAAAACTTCATGCATTGTCTTTTGCATTAAAGGATCAATGTCCTGAGAAGTTTGAAAAGTTCAGGAAAGTTGAAGAAATCTTCAAAAGAAGTGATAAGTTTTTTATAGACTATATGAATGGGCTAAGTGAATTTGCATTTGATTCATTATCGAACGAATGTGATAAGGAATATCTTGAGATTTGCAAAACATTCTTTCAAAAAAAACAACTTAACGATCAATTAATAGAACTTGTTGACGGCTCTATAGCTGAACCATATGCTGTCCTATGTCATGGAGATTGTTGGAATAATAATATTTTATTTAAATTCAAGGTAAATTACGGGTACCTATTGTTTTCTTTTAAGTTAACTTATTTTTTTGTTTTTCCCAGAATGACAAAGCAATAGACATTAAATTGATTGATTGGCAAATATCTAGATTTGCCTCACCAGTTTGTGATTTGAGTTACTACATCTTCTGTTGTACAACAAAGCCTTTTAGAGATTTACATTATCAAGAAATACTGAATGTATATTATTATGAATTGTCTCAGTTCATGCAGCGGTAGGAACTTTTCAACATTAATGCTTATATTATATTTTATTTTTGAAAAATTACCTATTACCTATTTCAGGCTTGGCTCCGATCCATTAGTATTATTTCCACG
Organism: Dasysyrphus tricinctus; assembly: GCA_963921185.1. NCBI lineage: Eukaryota > Metazoa > Arthropoda > Insecta > Diptera > Syrphidae > Dasysyrphus > Dasysyrphus tricinctus. The sequence continues at coordinate 68,557,725 of OY992532.1, read as the reverse complement.
CTCAGCTTTAGATGATCAATTGAAAAAGTTCGGGTCATTTGGATTGGTCATGGGACTAATGCTCATACCTACATTAACAGCTAAACCTGATACTGTACCTGATTTGGATGAAGTAAGTGCAAGAATGGAAGCAGGCGATTTGGAATTTACGAAACAGGCTTTTGGAAACAAAGCGCCTGAAACACTTTCTAGGATTCGTGATCTTGTTGTTGATCTAATTGATCTTGAATATTTATAAAAGATAAATAAATAATAATAAAGTCTTTCTTATGTTCCACACAAGATAGTCCAAGTCTATTATTTGTAATAGTATTAAAGCAAGAAGTCGTGAAATAAAATAGATAAACCAATTTTTAATTTTTGATGTGTAAACATCTTAGCGCTCGGTATGGGTAAAATTGAAAATCGGTTGTCACGGATATGGGCTCACGGTTCCGTTTGGAACCATTTTGTTTGTTGTAGGTAAGTAGAACTCTGTAAACTCGAATAGGTAAGGTAGTTTTCATGTTATACCTAATGGTTTTGGTATTTGCTAAGTGGAGTGAATTCCTTACACCCCGACTCCACAGTAGATAATTTCTCTCAGAATGTTCGTCTTGACATTAAATATCTAATGGAGTCACTCCGTTTCATATCTTGATTGGATGTCAAGATGCAATCATATCTTGACAGAGATATTTGACATACATTTTGCCAGGTGAAGATTTTGTTGCTTTTTTTTATTTCATTATTTTGTATCCATATGCTGCTTTTGATGTTAATCTCTGCAATCGCGGGTGGCAATTTTGGTTTGTGATATTAAGTGTTATTTGCAATTTCTTGATTTGAAATGTCATAACATGATTTGCCAAGTGGCGCATTCTTTTATGTTTCTCTAGTTGGCTGTGGTTAATGTGTCAAAAAGAAGTGTTGTAATGTCATATTTAAAAAAGTTACTTTGAGTTACTTTTCATTTAGGAACGACAAAAGCTAAAAATATGGCTGATCTGTCAAACAAATTGGGTAAAAAAAAGTCAAAATAGTTTTGGAATTAAAAATCAAGAAGAAATTTTGATTTCATTATCGAAAAGAATTTTTATCAGCACTTCGAAAATGCATACATTTTTCAAATTAAATTTCATTTAACTTCATTCTAGCACAAAATTGAATATTTAAGCAAACATATTTCCAATTTTTTTTATCATTCATTACTTGCACAAATTTCGTTACTACAAATCGATCAAATCAGATTAAAAAATGTCGCAAAACCCGGAAAAGATTTTCCAAACTCACTATCGACGGTAAAATCAATAAAAATAAAAATATATAGCTTTATATTTTCCCCCAGATCTGATCTGGATTGTATATGCATACATGTATTACAAAAACAACACAAAATACGACCTTGCTTTTGGATTTCGATTTGCAAATTAATTCTGACCATACACCCTTTATACTTTCTTGTAAAAATAAGTTTTTTCTCTCACAGGTAGATGGCTTTTTGTGTTGAAGATAGGGAGAAAATAGAGAATAGAGTAGAGAGAAAATACAGAAACAAAAGGATAAACGGGGATCGGATAGGTATATAATATAACACTCTTGTCGCACTGGGATCCAGTTTGTTTTATTATGATAATCTAATCGGGATCAGATCTGAGGGATAATAAAATTAAACTATTACATATTACAAAAATGAGATCAATTCCAAATCGAACGATCGAAAAGCAAACAAAAGATAACTCAAAATGAAAACATCGTGATTTCAGCTGCTTTTGACGGATTAACCATTTCAACTCAGTATCAAAGAGATGAGTTGGAAAAATGTACTCAAAGTTACTTTTTGACACTTTAACTTTGAATCCAGGAACAACTTTGTGACGTCATAAAGTTAATTGATGTAGCTTAATTTGTGATTGTTTATTTACGGAGGAGTTTTCTCGGATGGAGTTTTTTAATGGGTAAATTCATTATAATTTGTGTCGTGCAACCATTTTGTTTAAGCGCTTGTATTACAGATTCCTAATTTTTGCCATTAGTGGTAATGACCCGATCTCTTACCTTCAGGTGAAAACGAATGTTTACACATCTTCCACGCGAGTCCCGGTACTCACACATTTTTTTTGTTTAAGTGTATCAAAAAACATTATAACTATATTATTAAGTAGAGTCCAACCAAGAGGCATAAAATTATTGGAAAGGGAACAATTATTTTATAGGAGGAAACTTCCAGATTACTTTACGCGTTTTTTAGAGACAAATTATTTTGTTATGTAATATTATGTACCTTAAAAATGGTATTATTGTGCATTTATATAGTGAATCTGAGATCGAATAAGTAGTCTGGTTTCTCAGCATGAAAACAAATTATATTGTTCGTAGAACTACAAATGAAATTTTATATTGCTTAGTATGTATTTACATTAATGTATCAATATATCTAGTATAAATGAATATATTTTAAAATCAAATAAATTAATGTCATTTTTTCAGCTTATGCTATTTGCCTGCAACAAAAAAAAAAACAATACATTAACATCATTTTCATTTGCATTTTGTATAAAAAAAATGTACTTCTTTAAAACGTTCCCAGCCTTTTCCCCTCCAAATGGGCAACTTACTAACTTGTGTGAAACTTTTGAATTTTCCATGAAGTGTTCTAAAAGTACAAAGAATTTATTGTTTATGTTGTTTAAAATTCAATAATGCTCCTATCCGACAATATACCTTTGTGTAACAATCTGAAAAGCTGTCTTTAAACCAATTTGAGGTAAATATTGCAATTCTTTCATTGAAGCTGTATTCAGCATTTCCAAAATGGCTTTCTGATGCTTGGCTAGATTAGTTTTTAAGTTGGTAGATTTTTTATTATCTTTAATTTCAAAATATCCAGCTATGGTAGGATTTTGAATCAAAGAACCTGCTGTTTTATTGGCTGGTTTGCTGGCCTTTTTTGAAGTCGTTGGTTTGTCGGTTTTTAGTTCTGATCCTTTTGATTCTTCATCTTCTTCTTTGTGTGACATTAAACGAATGCTTCGACGTCTTGCATCGTTTAGACTTTTAATCGAATGCCTAGCACTTCTACGCTTAGGAACTAAAACAGATTCATCTGTACTTAATGATTGTGTCATTGTCGAAAGCCTAGCACTTCTACGCTTAGGAACAAAAACAGAATCATCTGTACTAAATGATTGTGTCCTTGTCGAAAGCCTTCGAGATCGTCGCAAGGGTTTCGCAGGCATAACAGTTTCTTCTATGCTTAAAAAGTTTTCATTTTCCGTTGAGTTGAAATCAAATACCTGACTGCAGGAAGGCTCAGGATTGTGTTTTATTTCGGGCACAACAGGAATTTTGAAAATAGGACTGCTTTCATCAGAGAACTGAAAATTAATTGATTCATTTAAGTAAGTTTGTACTTAAAATTTGTATATATCCTTGTCAATCTTACCAACTCCCGATTCACGCCATTGTCGATTTTTCTAATTTCTTCGCTTTTCTTTTCGCCAGCAAGAGAAAACAATTCTTGTCGAATAATAGTTCGTATTTTTTCTCTTTCGCAGCTCAATGGCGATGGATTAAAAAGAGAAGATTTCTGTACAGATTGAGTGTTTTTAAGCGATTCCAAAAATTGTGACATGCTAGATTTAAAAGTGCTTTCAACTTCAGCTATACATTTTCTTACAATCGGGCTATAAGTACTGTGCAAACAAAGAAAATAATTTATTGTTTCGCCTAGTAAAGTATTTTTGTATACCAACCTTGATGTTTTGTTTGTTGGGGGTGCGTCAATTGTTGTAGATGATGAAATATTAAGACTTAATAAAGATCCACGAGAGTCAAGAAGATCTAAATCATTAAATGGATCGGAATTAATTGATTCCCGTACTGATGGTTCATAAGAGAATGGAACAATTTTTGAAACTGGTATTTTAACGGTTCCAATTCTATTAATTAAAATTAATTTAATGATGTCCAACATTAAAAAAGTCTGTACTATCTTACTTTTGCTTTTCTTTAGGAGTCAGCCCAACAACAGTACGATTTAAAACTAAATTTTCAGTTTTTCTTTTTTTACTTGGTGTACAAAATGTATTTCCGTGATATATTGGATTAATTTTTTCACCACTTGACCTAAGGTTAGCAAGAGACAGTGGTCTTTTGCATGTCTGTGGTGTTGCTGAAGTGTTTTTTGGTCGAAAGTGATTCATTTTATATGGTGTTTTTGATTTCTGAATAATTGAACCAATTTAATTTTTATTGAGTATTAAATTTATAAACTCCTTTTGAATTAATAAAATAAAGAACATGACTCCCATGTTCACATAGAAACTTACTTTAAACTCCAACAACTTGGAGTTGATTTGTGGATTATGTTTTAAGTTTTTTGCACTTTGGGCAAATCTTATCGTGGAGAGCGTTTCGCTTAGGTCCTCCCTATGTGGACTTATACAAGCCAACAAAGTGAAGTATGAATTCGGATTTAAGGAATCTACAAATTTAAATAAAAATCTTCAACGAAACAAATTAATAGTAAAATTTAAAAATGCAACCTTGAAGTACGGAACTCAAAACGCTATCACGATAAGGAATAACTTTGTAACCATGTGTTATGGCTTGTAGGACTTTTCCTATCGATAGTAAACCTTGATTGATGTGAACTCCTTCCGAAAGTGCCACACCTTGATGACCTGTACGTCTAACACCCTCCGATCCGGCTAAATCAACTAAATTCAAACAAGATTGGGTTATTTTATTTTGAATTTCATTTCGTACGTAAATGGTGAAGATGGCATGAGATCTAGAACTTTGAGCATTCATTTTAGTTGGACGAACATGGCGGTTTTTGGTGCCCTGATGAAGTAAATTATAGCCGTCTTTAGTGGTTTCAATGATTTTTTTAGTTCCACCAGTGAATTTGTAACCTAAAGTTTAACAAATTAAGTAGGTATCATTTGAAAAAAAAATAATTTCAATAAAAAATAAATAAATACATAAATTACTTTTTATGATTTGTAAAAACATTTATAATAAATTAATAACAAATGGCATGTGCCCAACAACAAAAACAACAAGCAAAAAAATAAGCAACTAACTACGATTTGGCAAACAAATTCCAAGAGCTGCGGTGTCCGAGTGGTTAAGGAGATGGACTTGAAATCCATTGGGTTCTACCCGCACAGGTTCGAATCCTGTCCGCAGCGACAGTTTTTTTTTTTTTTTTAGTTTATTAAAAATAAAATGAGAGGTGTTGTAAATGTAATTGAAATTAAAAATAAAGTTTTTAAGTTGTTCTTTTTTTTAATTGCATTATCGGGGAAGTTTTGTTAAAAAAAATATTGGATGCTTTAAACAAAGCTAATTACGATGATGAAGAATTTCAAGTGTTCTGTACAAGTTGGTACCTAGGCGCGTGCATATTATCTGGGTGTGGACGTATAATGGTTGAGGACGTGTAGGTATATGTTTATACATTATATTATAATTGGGGATATCTATATATGGGTTCGGACGTATGCATGTGTGGATACCATACGCTTCCATTCAAACAAATTGTTGAATTTACTGAAAAATTGGTGTATGAATAATTATATCTGTGCTGTTTGCTAGATAAGCACCCTTATTATCTTCTAAAGTGGAAGAAAATTAGTTTACCTGTTTAGGATGCAGCTCGATGAAAAGTGGTCGTGAAGACGCAAATTAATTTTTGGAGTTGTCATGTTTCTAAAAAAACTCCACAGATATAAACCACTTGCTATGAATAAATTGAATGAGATGAGAAACTTGAGTATTTGGACTAAACTCATACCCAGTTTAGGCTAGATGAAGGAAATGTTTCAGTTTCTGAAGTTTCTATCGAGATTTTGAGCTGCAGATGTTTGATCAAAATCACGTTTTTTTTCTAAAAATGCATAACTTGTCATACTTAGATATAGGTACATATAACCCAAGTTAAATGTGTTCAACTCCAAAAAATTGTATAAAATCATGGAGACAAAATGAACTTAAAATACCTAGTTGCAACTAGAAATATTTCAATAATCACTACACAACTAATAATAATAAATAAAGATGTAGGTAGGTAGGTATTAATTTGTTTTTAATTTGTTTTTAATTTGTTACGGAAAGTTATAGCATTTATAGAAAAATCCACACATATTTTGACTTACAATCATATTATCAGTGGGATTTGTTTATTAAAAGATATGCAAAAAATAGTGTGGTGACTTGCCCCGCGATGCGTTGATTTGATAGTTTGGTTGATTATGATCACCAAATCACGCCTAACATAAATGAAAACCATAAGACTACTAGGTACTGAAAGATACTAGCCCTTTTTCTATACAACTTTAAGATTTAATTTCTTATTGTAAGATGAAAGATGTAAGATTCAAAACTCAAAGTACAATTATAACTACCTATACTAGAATAAGGGTAACAAACAAATAAAAATTAGTTTACTCACCCCTTGCAATAATTGGCTCGGAAGGATTATCACCAAGTAAATCAAAGACTTTTTCACTGTAAATTTCAATAAATGAAGCTGATATTTCATATTTCATCATATCATTTCGAGTTTTATTATCAAGTATTGCTTGTACGCAGCGGGGAATCATTCCAACATTAACGCCTTCTATGCTCTAGAAAACTATGTGTTTCAAGCTAAATGAATACAAAAACATAGCTTAATTTACCTCTGGATTAAGTCCCATTGTAAAGGATTTTCCTGTTCCAGTTTGGCCATAAGCCAGTGCCGTGCAGTGGAATCCTTGTAGAACTTTGCCAACCAGCGGCAAAACCAACGAGTTAAAGAGTTCTTCTTGAGAAATACTTGGCGAAAGAACATGATCGAAGGCAAAAATACGCTCATCAACAATTAGAATCTAAATTATAATCCAAACAAAAAAATATGTTAATAAAAGTTTTTTGTTTTAATTGAGCACATTTTTGTATACATTCGAATTTGAAGGATGGTAGTTTATTGCACTTTCAACTTCATTGTTTTGGAAGATTTCACGAAGTGGACGCTCTCGGACAGCTATTTTAACCGCGCAATCATCTTCCGTTATATTCATTATATAGTATAATGTAACTTTATTGTAAATTAATAAAATAAAAGGGTTTGATATTAATTATTTTATTATACAATACAAAGTAAATAAATTTTAAATTGTTTTATTTTTGTTAACTGACACAAACAAATATGTTTAATTTTAAAATGTGAAAAATTATAGCGTCCCTTTCGCACAATGACATTTGTTGGCTCTCTTACAATTTAAAGTGGCATAATGTTAGACAGTATTGAATAGTCACTGCGTTTCCATCTATCTGTTGATTTTAATTTGTGTGTATTTACATAACCCGACTTTTCCAGGGGGTCAATTCTCGAACTGTGAAACTGTGAAATGAAAACAAAGTTATCATTTCAGTTTTCACAGAGTTTTATCATTTTATCACGTCACAAAAACGCGCAAGGCTATTCCCGAACTCGTTATGAAAAACAGCTGTAAAAATGAGTACTAAAAAGTACTAACATGACAAATAATGCTTCATAGAAAAAGATGATTGGGATGCCATAGAAAGACCAAGATGGCGACTTGGGTGTATCAAATGAGCACAATTTGTTTCTGTTTATAATTTTTCTTTTCACAGAATGAAATGATTGTTAAGGCCTTTTTTTCAATAAACTACTAAATCCTATCTTTTATCTCAAGTTTTACAAAAGTAAAAGTTAGAGCGTTCCTAACTTTTACTTTTGCAGAAAAGTGAAACACAACTATATCTAAATAAACAGTTAAGAAACTGACCCATAGAGATGTCCCTCACATCGATAATAGTAGCTGAACTAGCCTATTCCGTGGTTGAATGCACTCAGCTCAACTCAAATTTCATACTCTTTTTCGCAGGAAGGTGTCAATAGCATGTATTTGTATTTTTCACTTTTGCACTTTTGTACAAAAGTGAAATGAATGTAGTTAGGCCTTTATAAACAAATTATCATATGAAAACATTTTGGCATTTGTTTTCATATTTTCACACTTCGAGAATCGCATTTGGCGTGAAGGAGTTATCATATTTATCACTACACAGCTTCACAGATCGAGAATTGACCCCCAGTGCAATTTTTGTTTTTTTGTTGATGGAGCCTTTAAGGATCTCCCAAACCAACGCGAAATATTCACCGACGATGCGAAATCATTCACAATATTACAAAATATGAAAGATACACAATGCCAAACAGCAATAAAAAATCGTCTTTGCGAATGATTCGTTACGAATTCGCGTTGGTTTGGGAGAGCCTTTACAATGCTTAGCAACAACAAAAAACTTTCTTTGCGAATGATTCGCTATGAATTCACGTTTAAAGGCTCTCCCAAACCAAGGCGAAATTATAGCGAATCATTCTCGAATACAGTTTTTTGTTATTGCTTACCCCGAGGCCAACGAGCAAGTACTTGCAAGCAAGTTGCAATACATACACATGTTTACTAACACAAACAAACCCAAGCAACTTGCTTATCAACTGGCATGCAAGTTTTGAAGCCAGTAGTGAAGCAAGTTGAGAAGCAAGTTGAGAAGCAAGTTGGGAGACAAGCAAGTGGAATGCAAGTGGAAAGCAAGTGGGAGGCAAGTGGAATGCATATTACGAATTTGACAGGCAGTGTATGTAGCCAACTTGCTTGCAAGTACTTGCTCGTGTGGCCTCAGGGTTAGCATTTTTGTGTATCTTTCATATTTTGTATCATTACGACTGATTCGCTATGATTTCGCGTTGATTTGGGAGAGTCTTAATTCATTCAAAAATGAATAAATGAATAGGCATTTTCGCATACAAAATGGCCCGGGTAATTAATTGTATGCGAAAAGAGTGGACTTCTCCAAATAATCTGCTACAATAATCAATTTCACTCATTGAATAGCGCACTGCAGAACGAAAAATAGAACTAAATTTTTCGCTTTCGTTCCCGAATATTTTCAAATATTCTTCTGCAAGTTACCCCTTCCACCATCACAAATCGCAGAATATGCTTGAATTTTTTTCACGTGTGAACAGGGACATTTATCACCATAAATAAATTTTATAGTCCCTGATCACACGTGAAGAAATTGAAGCATTTTCTGCGATTTGTGATGGTGAGCGGGGGAACTTGCAGAAGAGGGAGGGGGATGAAATATTTTAAAATATTTGAAAATATTTGGTGTAGAAAATTGACGTTCTCTTTTGTGTAGCTTTTCCTATCCAATCCAACCAATCAAATTGTGTCTTTCATTATGAAAATACGAAAAACACAAAGAGGAGAACAAAATCTGCAGAATGATTTTCTTCACATCTGAACACTTTCGTTCTTCACGTGTAAGCAGGCACATAGATGGTTTCGGTGTCGCTCCGAATGCTTCGCGTCGGTTTAACCTGGTGTTAAAGGGGTCTTAAGCTAATCTATAGGTACTTTTTATCTTCTATTACTTTTAACCAAATGACTTCCACAAATTTGAGTGTTCCACAGTTCACTTGTAACTGCACATGCACATTTTTGTATTATTTTATTTATTTGACCTTGTTGTTTTGGTCTGGCTCTTGAATTCTATTTCAAAAATTTAAAATTAAATGCCTTATATTCTTAAATAAACCATAAATGAAATCTGGAATTGAATTGCAAAAAACTGTCTAGCACTTTTTTCCAAAGGTAATTTTTTTGTTTGCTATTTTTCATTGATAATTGCATGCTACTACTTTTTATGTAACTTTACTTCCAGATCTGCTGAAAAAATCAAGAATGTCGGACAATAAAAGCAACAATAAACAAGTCTATGATATGTACCGTGATAGTTATTTGCGTTTTTTAGGTTTGTTGTAATTTTAAAGTGCTAATTAAACACAAAAACATGTTAATCGGTCACAGTCAAGTGCAAAGTGGTTGCTTAATCATTTTCATACTTCATACCATCATACACTTAAAGGTCCATGCACACCCTCATGATATGTTTGAGTTCCATGTTATCCGAAAGCATGGTCGTTGGATCTTATAAGGTTTACAGAAAAAATGGAAATCTGATTTCGGCAACAAGAGAATAAAAATCCCTTTGAATCATTCTAGTAGATTATCTAAAATCTTCTTAGGAATGTGCGCTTTCAGCAAAACAGTTTAACTTATCATGAAAGAAGCTGCTTTTAAGTGTAGAATTTTTGGATTGGTTTTTTTATCGAGACTTATCAAAGAAATCTAGTTTAAGCTGGATTTACACCTTCGTTGTTATCGTCCGTGTACATTGTTCGTTTTTCCCCGTACGCGGGACAACGAAGGTGTAAAGCTTGATTACACCTTGATTACGACTACGGCCTCAACCAACAAGCCCCTCCAGCCAGCTCGGTCCCTAGCTAGCTGCCTCCAGTTACGCACTCCAAGTTGGTTGAGGCTGTTCTCCACTTGTGTGCGCCACCTAAGGGGGGGTCTTCCTCTGCTGCGCAGACCATCAGGGGTAGATTCGAAGACTTGTCGGGCTGGTGCGTCGGTGTCCATACGCTCCACGTGTCCCAGCCATCTCAGCCGCTGTATTTTCAGCTTTTTGACCAGGTCGACGTCGCTGTAAAGCTAAATAACTAAATAACCGAACAACGAAGAAATTCAAAGCCGTTTTGAATTTTGCATGAATTTTACTCGTTGTTCGTTGTTTGTGGAACAACTTTCACCGAATGAAGAACGAAGGTGTAAATCCTTAATGTGGTGAGAACGACTCGGAGTCGATTTTGCAATCTTGATGATATTAAAATCCGAGACTGCTTCAGTGAGATAACAGATTTCGAAAAGCTTATTTCAACTTTTTGTTCTAAATCTAGATTTATAAGACTTTCAACAAAACCCTCGTTTTATTTGCAATTTGTATTTCTTTTGTTAAGGTTATAGCAATGAAGTGGGGGAAGCGTTCCGTCAGCTTTGGCCCAAAAATATTGTCAATTTAACATACGCAATAGCAGTGGCATATGTTCTCGCCGATACTGCTGACAAAGGCATCAAGGCACATGAGAAACAAGGTTCGTCCATTAGAGATGTAGCAATAAAAGCTGGGGATGTCCTTACATGGCAGATGTTTGCCTCTGTTATAATTCCTGGATATACAATCAACAGGTTGGTTTTTTATATTTTTCTCAAAAATAATACATATTTTATAAATTTTTGAAAATATTTTAGATTAACTAAAACAACAAGGTTTGTGGTGAAACGCTTTAAAGTACCCAATGCTAGATACATTCCTACTGCAATCGGCCTTGCTTCGATTCCCTTTATAATTGCACCAATCGATAAGTTGGTGGATTACTTAATGGATGATACCTATCGGAAATATCTTAAATAAAAAAAAGATTGTTTCCAGAAGCCACATACATACCTACTGCCATGCAACAAAGAGAAGTATTATTGTGATACATTTTAGCAAAATTAAAATTATTTAAATTTACATTGCTCTGAATATCTAAACACATAAATTCAACCCTACAAAGTTAAAAATTAAAAAAAAAAATGCATGCTATTTCTTATATTTAGAATTTGTAGCTACAGCCTTACCTGTTTTAAATAGGTAATAAATTTGTTTTACATTTTGTTGATTTAAATCGTTTTAGTAAATTAAATTATAAATTTTAAATACATATGTGTAACTTGTATTTGGTTTTGGAAATGCATGAACAAGGGTATAGATTAGATACGTTAATAATCAAAACTATTGCACCTGGAGCTGCGAAACCACAAAAAAAAAAAAAAAATAGTCAAACAACATCACATCGACTACGAGTGACAGTTTGGTGCGGTTTTTGTGATTTCGACACGCTCTGTTGAGAATCTATGTTAAAGAAGTGAAAAGACTAAACTTTCATTGAATCTAAAAACAAATTAAACGGACCATGGTGCTTTATGCTTAATGCCACGAAAAAAGCTGATACTTCAAGAAAAAATGTCTAATCATAGCCGGGCTCAGACTGTACCCAACCAAGTCATATTTTATTTTTTTTTTTTCAGATTTTTGTGAATATTTTTCAACTCAAGTTTTTTATTTTTAAATAAGAGAATTATAAATAATTTAATTTAGAGATAAAACTTTAAAACTTTAGACTTTTTACGAGTAAAATATTTATGAATTATTGGCAGTTTATTAAATAAACCTCTTATTATCTTTGAATTTTATTTCTCTGACTTGGTTCGGTACAGCTGTGAACCCTCCATATATATCCATGTCGGTTGCGAAGAACCAGGTAAGTCGAGATACCTGAAATGAATTATTATTTTATTAGGTAATAACTCTGAAATAAATAGTTAACAACATTTAACGAAATTTTAACCTTGTGTAATAGTTTCCTAATACATCTGAAAATACATAATTAACATTTTCCACATTAGTAAGGTTTTGTGAATGATATTCAACATATACTCCGATCTTCTAAATTTTTTAAGAGTTTGACTTATTTGGTTCTTCCCGACCGTCACAGATATTGTTTTTCCTATCATCCTAATGTCAATGCATAGTTTTTTTACTGTACATTTCCTTGGCCAAACAATTAACTTGACCAAACAATTAACTTTTTAGAACTATATTCTGTGGTGTCGGGTAGAAACATTATAACTCCATTTTAAAATTTGCGTCTTTATACCCGCTTTACATCAAGCTAGAGCCCAAACGAGTGCACTGATTTTCTTCAAATTTTGAAACATGATTGTCTTGCTCATATATTTTCCAAATTTGAAGAAAATCGGTTCACCCGTTTGGACTGTAGCTCGATATAAGGTGGACGTTAAGACGCAAATTTTAAAATGGAGTTATCATGTTTCTCCAAAACACCACAGATATGTACTCATGATAAGAAGGGTGGATTCATGTGAAGTCCATTTTCATTTTGTTTGAATATTTTCTAAATCAAGTTATTAGACAAAACGGATAAAATTCCCTTCAAAAGTGATTTTGTTTTTATTAATACAAATAAAAGCCCATCAAAAATATAAGTAAATCTTTTACAAAAGATGTTATATACAAACAAATAAAATGCAATTATATCTGGCGTTAACAACAATTATCCAATAAATATGGACTGTCAAGAGCCCCTAGACCAGCTGCGACTCCACCCTCATTAGCTGTGGAAAGCTTAGTTCTTAGCATATGACCTGCTTGATAATTTGTATTTATTTTCTTGGAATCACCAATAATTACACCGAAAATTCCAAGTTCTGAAACAAGATCGACCAATGGTGGTGGCATAGGTCCATCTGGACGAATCATATAACCTTTGGTGATTGGTGGATGAATTCTCTCCATTAATATCCAAGCTGATCGTTCAAGAACACTCATACTCTATCGAAATACAAAAAATAAAATGTAATGTGATTTTGAAAATTTTGAAGAGGAAAAAAAAAAATTCAGAAACCTTTAATGCATCTGGAATGTCAGCACCATAAACATTATTACCACCGCCTTCTCTTTGTGGCTTCAAAACAAATCTATAGAAGGATATGGTTCAATAAGATTATTTTTGATCTATACTAAAAAAAAAGCAACGAACCTTTCGGGATCCTTTAAGGCCATTTCGTAAGAAGCATTGCCTGATTCGTTGGCATCCAACGAATACAGTCCTGTAAAGATTTTTCCAATTGCTTTCACCTAAAAATAAAGAAGAAAAACAATAAACATGAAAATATATTATTTCATAAGAAACTATACTTTTTCGGGATCAGTGATAAATCTTTCAAGAATTCCTGGAGTGGCCAAAGCTTGTTGAACTTTCTTAGTACCAGCTAAGTGATAGTGTATTGAAGGTGACTTAATTGCCTTAGAACACTCAACCAAATATCGTGCGTCCCATTCATTTTGAGAATGATAGTGCCCCGGTTCATAGCCTGCACGAAAATAGACAACACTTACCTCTTGTCCGTCTCTAATTAAAAATATTTTGTATATTAATTCATTAATATGTAAAAGGTATTATTATTATTTGTTAACATTTAATTGAAATTTACATGCTGCAAAAGCTCTCCACTCAAAGCAAAAATAAAAACCAACTCACATTAAAAGTTCATTGTTTTTCCCAAGCTTTCCCTGATTGTGGATCTCTGTAAGTGTTTTTCGTACAACCTTTATATTGGGATTGGTTTCACGAATATAAAACTCATGAAACCTCTGTGTCCAAATAAGTATTTTTCGTTTTAGTTGAATAAAATAAACAAAAAAAGTCTTGCTAATACCTGGTCACAAATATTATAGGATATATCTTCAATAACAAAAAGGATGACAGCATTTGGATTTCCATACAACTCCCATGCTTTTATCATGCCTCCGCATAATCCAGATAGGGCCTTGTTTTCTGGGAGCTATAAGAATAATTTTAGACATATTTTGTCTGTATTTCATTGTAACATCTTACTTTAGAAATTTCATCACCATGATCTAGTTCCTGTAGAACGAAGCTGTAAATTTTTTGAAATATGTGTTATGTTAAGTTCAAATAAAATAATTAATCGTGGTAAAATGTAAAAGTATATATAACTTTTTGTTTTTCAAATTATTTAACTACTTTTAATTTTTCTAAGAAGCAGCAACTTTAAAGTAATACAAAACTTAGCTTTTAAGTAGCTGAAATGCATTCTAGGAACTAGAAATAGTAATACTTCAAAAATTAAATGAAAAATCGGGCATAATACATTTTTTAATTAAATTTAGTTATACATTACTATTTTAGGAATTTAAATATATTTACTAAATTTAATATAATATTTGTAAGCAAACTTGTGGAACGATGAGTATAAGGTTAAATGCGTCCACACAATTTAAATTCGCGTGGCTGATTTGATATTTTTTGGGATTTGTGGGTGGAATACATGCAGGTAAAATTAAAAAGACGCATACATTTGGGATAAACTATCAGTAGAGAATGAAACAAATTATCACGATATGTAACTGTGTAAACGTAGGATCGATGAAGTAAGGAACAAGTTTTAGTTCCGTTTGTGCTCGAAGGATGCTAGAAGGCCTCGTTTCGAAATGGGTTTAATTTTAAGTTTATACTGCGCTGATAAATTTTAAAGGTGTTTGGTATCTTTAATTCATTTATTCCAGGATTGCAAAAAAAAAAAAACAACTAATCAATCCATTCGACCCAAATGAAGTTGCATTTTAAAGAGTACCGATAACCCTACAAAAAGAATATTTTGAAAATGTGTGTAAAATGCTTTTTTTACAACTTGAGCAGGAAAAATAATAAAATACGAGTACCACCAAAAATTGAATTAATTTGTGTTGCAACACATAGAAAAAGCATAATTTCGTGTTTCCGTGAATCAAAAATTCATTCTCTCAAAACACAATACTAAGGATTTTTGTCTGCTTATGAAAAAATTACGAAAGACATCGTGCACTGCAACTGGAAGCATCCGCGGCGGGAATTTCAATCATTGTGGGTCTGTTGAAATATACAGAAACTTTGAAAAAGCTACTTTGTCGTTTGTCTCAGCCATAATTTAAAGAAATTATTTTTTAACCTTGTGATTGAGTAGACACCCTTAAATGTAAATAACTATTAAAAAAGTACAACTTTTTATGTTTGTACAATCATCTAAGATAAATTATTATTAGATTTAACGAAACACTAAGCCATGCATTTTACTTAATTTCAATACAATAATTCTATTAATAAAAACATTTAGTTAAACGAACAATAATTGTATGATGTGTATTATGTATATACATTTTTAGTTATTTTAAAATTTAAAATAATAATAGTTTTAATGAAGAAAAAGAGTGAAATAAAGAGAAAACACAAATAATTTATTTAGAATACCTCTGTAGAGGCGTCATATGTGTGGAAATACCACCAAAACTAGAGGCAATTGTGTTGAATTCGACTTGTTTAATGTCATTGCCTTCATAGCAGTGTGCCAAATAGTCAGATCGAAACAGACCGAGGGAAATAGTTGCCTGCAAAGGAAATGTTCATTGATTTTTCAATTTTAATGTCTTTTATTCTGCATGGAATAAGGGATGGATAAATTAAAAACAAAAAAAAAACACACAAAAATATTATATTTTCCGCATATAAAAATGATGTAATATTTTATGATCGATGAAATAATGGCTTGACATTAAAACTTAATTCCCAATAAATGTTGGTGGACTGTCCTGGACTTGTCTGCATCAAAATTAGGCTAGGATAGTGCGTTGAGCAATGCAATAATTAAATTAATTAATAGTGTGAGTTGCCTTTGCATCGTTGGTTTTATATTAAAATCATTTCAACAGTATTTTATAGAAAAATAAGGAAACAGAAAAGTGCAAGTTTGAGAAGGTGGTGCAGTCGCAGATAGACTAAGAAAAAAACAAATCAAAGTTCGTCGTTTTATGGGCAGCAGTTATAGGCAATTGCTTTAAGTTAATACTGTGCAAGGTGGAGTAGGCGCAGATAGAATAAGGAACAAACAAATTCAATTTCGTCGTTTTATGAATAGCAGCTATAGCCAACAGAGGTTAATTCTACCCAAATAAATCTACAAACTAGATTGCTTTACATTGTGTTAAATCATTATTAGTATTTTGTTTACTAAATTAATGTAAGAAGTAAAAATGTAATAGTAAAGTTTTTTTTTTCAAAGAAATTCAAATAATTTTAAATAACACACAGCATGCTCAGGCAAAATAGGAAAAAAGCTATTGGACAGAAACATAGCGATAATTTAAATACAAAAAGCATTCGCAATTTAATAAATAAGTCAACAGTCAACAGTACATTGTTTTATAATATAATTGAAAGAAAAATATAAACAAGAACAAAAAACATAAAATAATTATTTTTGTTTGTTTGTAATTTTCAATGTGTGCACCTTTGAATTGCCTTACTAGCTGGTCCTAAATGGCCGAAACCAGAAGCTATTGTGTTAATTTCAACTTGTTTCCAGCAACAGTAGGCACACTGTTTACCCGTTGTTTGAGGACAGCAAGTCTCCAACATCAAATCAGATCGAATAAGTCCCAAAGATAATGGCTTTAGTAGATAAGGTTTGACTTATACATAAATCTTTTTGTGTGATATGAAACTAAATAAAAATGAATGTTTTTTCGTATAAATGGAGCAAGTATAAACATAGTAAGGGTATGACAAATTTCAGAAATAATTTTGGCAATGAAATAAATTCCAACAAGAAAATTTTACTTATTTTTATTTTTATGCATTTTATTATTTTTTCAGAGTTATAAAATTCGTTGATCTTATTTCATTGTTAGATTGAGGAAATTTTACGAAGTACTTAAAACTTACAAATCACCAAAAACAACTTTTAAACCAATCATTAATACCATACCATCAAATAAACCAATTACTATTATAAACAAAATTACCCAATCCGCCATTCTAACATAGTTGACGTATGTACATTCAAAATATAAGATTCAAGATAGCTGTTTAAAGATTTTGCAGTCAAATAAACAAAAAACCTTGTACATACACTCCCGTTCATTTGAAAGTTTTTAAGTGCGATTAAACGTTATAATTCCAAACTGAGAGGAATAAATTATTTTTTCCAAATTGCATTAGAGAAAGCATCCAATTTAAAAGAGAATAAGATATCACACAATCTTAATCCTACTGTCATTACACGTTTCATTATCATTTCTTTTATTTCATGTTAAAATCTTAGTCCGTTTTTTCCGTTCATTCGAGTAGGTACACCGCCTATATCATCACTTTGTTTTTGAACTGGTTTTTGATTTTATATCATGGTTTCTTTCATTTAACACTCAAAAACTGAGAAAAAGTGGAGAATGGGTGTAGGAAAAGCTCTTGACGAGGTTGAGTAAGCTAGAATTCATAGTTTTCATGATCAAGGACTAATGGGACAAAAAGAATTTCTTCTTCGGTATATAATTATCTGAGAAATCAACAAAAAGATGGTGTCAATATAAAAGGGTGACAAAATAACTGCTACTTCCCGAAGTGATAGACGAAAAATTATAAAGATTGCGTATAATTCGTCGGTTTTAATGGCTAAAAAAATTTCAAACTACCCTCGAGCCTGAAGATGACATGAATGTTGTTTTTTATTGCAAAATAGATTAATGCTTTTTGAAATAAATAAATATATTTTTCAGTTGTATCAATGACGTTTCAATTCACACATACAGGCTATAAGTTCATGAAGTGAGTAAAAGATGAATGCAGAACAGGAGACATGCATAGGTGCTATATTTTCGCTTATTTCGAAGGTCATTTACTCTTGACATCCAAACCGTCCTTTAATGTAATTAACAGTATGTTTTGTTAGATAGTGGATAAACTATAATTTGGCTTGTGCATTGTATTTATACAAAACGCCCTAAAATCACATTTTCCGGAGCAATAAATTAGTTTAAATTTTTCAGAAGTTTTAGTCTATCTATCGTTTTTACGATAGCGTTAAAATTAAACGATTATCGCTCGGTGGTCGTTATGGCGAACATAAAACATTTTACGCGTTTTCTACCCCAATATATATTTTCTTTCTCTCCGATAACTCCGAGTTAATTTTTTGAAGTTCGGCAGCAAACTTCTGATGATGCTTTATGTAAATTTGTCTGTCTTTATATCTTAGACTAATATCCCTCAATTTCAAACACAAAACACTTTAATAATATTTTTGTGACCATGAAAAACATAATTCGAGAAAAAAAAATAGGATTTAAGAAATAAGTATTGATCGAAATAAAAAAGAACATAAAAACTCAAAAGATGAGATCAATCTTTAGCACGTGTCTATATCACAAAGAAATATCAATGCAATTCAAATTATGTTCTGAAGTAACTTGTAGAACATTTAAAGAAACAGGCAAAAGTTATAAAATGGTTGCAATCACCATGCCCTTATGACTTTTTTTAATTTCGTACATTAATGTAATTCCATTTTTCTAGACACATCTATAAAATAGTGATTATTCATTCAATTGAGATAAGATTTCCTGTTTTCTTAGCTTCATCTTGATATCTCAAGTCGATAAAAACTATTAATTTGATTATCCCCCACTATCCGATTTCCGGTCGGGGAAAAGTATTGACTTGACTTATGCATTAAATGTACTGATTGGTATTTAAACTCCAATCACCTTTTTTGAGATTAACCATACAAAAAAATTATTTTTTTTTAAACAAAAATAAGATGTGAGGATGACTACATTTTTTGCTTTCCACCGAACGTTTTATAAGTTCTTTGTGATTACCTTAAGCCATAAGAGCAAATGAGCATGTAATGGGAATTTTTTGTACAGAATTTGGCTGGGCACTAAATTTTGACCCTTTAAAATATAGATTTTATACTTGCTACAATGATACTCGCTACAATGATAACTAGATATTAAGTTGATAATTTACCTGTTTTATACCATTAGCTAATACTTTTTTGTAGACATTGAATAGATTTCGTGTAAACTCATCAACTTTAATTGTTTCAGCCAAGGTTGTCGTGAGGAATTCATCATCATGTGCTACAAAATGCATTAATTCATTGAGAATACATTGTAAATCGACAGCTTTTTCGTATTCTTTTCGTGGAAATGACGAAGGTGTCAAGATAAATGGGGCAAACTAGAGAAATTAAAAGAAAAAAAAAAATCAATTAGAACAAGTGCATAGACTTCTAATGTAACAAAACTTACATTTAAAGCATCAGGACTGAAACTTGTTTTAGATCGCATTGCTGCTCCATGCATAAGAGCCCAATCTTTAGCTTTAGGGACAACTTCTAAAAGAATTTTATCATCGATCGGAAATTGAACACAAGACTTCAGCATTGGCAGTGACATTGTAGAATTGTTGTTGAACCGTTTACAGTAATGAACCCCGAAATAATGACGTTGAGGACAAAAGAAAAACTTTTTAAGTGGAAACTTATCACTATAAGAGATAAGAAATCTCTTATAGATTGTAAAATGTTTGTTTTTACGCTAGGCAAATACCTATAATAAAATATAAAAATGCAAATCACTTCAGCTTTACGAAAAAAGGGATGCAAAAGTTTTCATTTTCAGAATTGTTTTGCACATGGGTGTCAACACTGACGTTTAAATGGAAGCATTCCAGAATAAATTAGGGTGTGTTAAAATACCTGCTCAGCAGCTCGTTAAAGTTTTAAGAGCCCTACATACGATCAATATTCATTGACAATAATTATTGAAGACATTTTCTGTCAAAAAACATTGATGCAAAATTGCCTCCACACGTATCAATGAAAATTGACAATAATTTTACGTTAAACTGTTTGAATTGGCTGCAAGAGGGCTGCATTGGGTGTATCAGCAAATAAAAAAGAAGGAATAACAAAAATGGGTAGTAGAGAAGATGTTGCTAAATAAAAATTTCTTTCGAAAATCGCGAGAATTAAGCGGAAAATCTACATTTTATTTTTATTTTGTATTATTTTTGCCACCGGCTTCACAAGTTAAATGTCAACATAGCCAACAAGTGACATTTACATTGACCAAACCAAATCGATTTTGGTTCTCATCAATGTCGTCAATGTTCATTGACAATGACATTGAAGAGCATACGAACGATCAATACTCAGCGAAAAATGACTTTTTCACTGAATATTGACAATAAACATTGATCGTGTGTAGGGCTCTTTAGCCAGTGGTTAATTTTTGACAAATCTATGCTCATGAAGGAGTTGTTCAGTTTATATATCAGAGCGCACCCATAATGTAACAATCATCTATCTCTTTCTGGCATTCCTATTTCACTAAATTTCATTTTTACTTAAGTGGGGTGCCACTTAAGTGCCCCTCCGAGCATTATAGTTCAAGCTTATGATTTTTTTCAATGTTTAAATTTTGATTATAACTTTTTTATTTATAACGTCAGGGTAAAAAGTGTGTTAACATAAATTCAAGAGAATTGAATTTGCTACAAATTTGTACCAAACTTTTTTTTTCTAAGACTAATTAAATTTAAGTTGCCACGGAAAACTTCAGAACTCGTTTTTCAATATGGTGGCCAAAAAGACCTAAATCGAGTTTTATACTTGCACTGAACCCCCTTACACATCAAAAGGGGAAATCTTTGTCCAACCCAAATTGGGAGGTTATTGTAACATTTTAATAGACATTTTGGAAAAATGTTAAAAGCTGCTTTATTAGATGATTGACAAATTTTCTTGGTTATTTTGTTACACACATGCTTGTGTGTTATACCATTTTGGAAAGTGCATTAAACAGACAACTGGCCATTCATGTTGTCATACAATTTTAATTTACTAGAGGTGGTCAAACTTTTTTGAAAATAAATTTGTGTACTGAAAAAAATATTTAAACAAAATTATAATAAAAAAAATGCAATATAACTACTATTAAATTTTAACCATCTATCTTTTACAACAGTCATTCTAGAATATTACAAAAATAAAAAAATAGCAAAAATTGTTCATCCATGGTCGTAGCGTTCACGTATTTGAGGAAAGTAGTACTTGTTCAATTTTTGGAAAAAACATCATAGCATAGTAACCACTGGGAAAATATTTTGTTTATATTTTTGTCTGGAAAGGTGATAAGGCCTGTTATAACCAGTTGCAAGGTTATCCATTATTTACAGGACACCCTGTATATACAAATGGGTTGACCCCACAGTACACAAATCTAAGACCCTGTTTAGATTTGTTGGTTTCACTACGTAGTTAAAAGTCATGTCGTGTATACACTTTGTAGTTTTCACACAAATGTATTTCTGCATGCTTATGGAATATTTGCAAATTGGAACATTTGATTTTGGACACCGTATGAGTATTTCTACTCTCGATCTCGTCGAACCATATATCTAGGTAGAGAATTAGGTACCTTTCTGTTGGACGCACAAGCGAAAATGAACAAAATGGAATGAAATGGACCATTTTGGCTATGAAACGTGACTGCTCACTCAAATTTTTATATTTTCTTCTTGACTAACCCCTCCCTTTTTACCCCACCGATTTCACCCACGAACTGTCGTCATGCTGTAGTGAAACCAACAAATCTAAACAGGGTCTAACGTATTATACTGCGCAGGTTGTCAGTCGAAAATAAAAAATGGCTGTGAGTATGAGGAAGAAAACACACGTAAAAACAACAACAAATTAAAATTTAAATTGTCAGAAATAAAAATGGCTGGAAGGGTGATGACTTAAATACACGTAAAAACAACAACAAATACTGACATTTGACACAAATTTTGATATATGCGCAGAAGAAACAAAAATCTAAACTCTAATGATATTACCTTTAATATGTGTACTGTGGGTTGACCCCACCTCTTGAAATTCAGGCCCTTCATTTCTTCAGCTGTTTAATTGTAAACGTAGAACGTTTCTTCTGAATGTTGACTGCTTTGATATTGTCATTGGGCAAGGCAGATCTTCTGGCCTGACGCAGATGTTTTGTTCTGTTAGTGCCCTATTACACGACGACTTTAGAGTCATGACTTTTCGAAATTAAATGAGTGCGAAGGTGAGATCAGATGTTTTTTCTCGTTCGCACTCATTGAATTCCGAAAAAAGTCATGACTCTAAAGTCGTCGTGTAATAGGGCACTAAGTATTTCTAAATGCTTCCGAAAAATTATTTTCTTTCACCTTTTTTTTGTTCCTATGACTCACAGGGCCACTGGTCTTCGTCTCTTCTTTTTTCATGCTGGCTCCACCTACCATGAACGATTCCAAGACTATGAACATGTCTACTAAAAATCCAATGGAGCCAGAAAAATCCATGTCTTGTCGACGACATGTCGAAACCAACTTTTGAGCACGACATGAACGCTGTTCAAAGCTTGGCCATGTGATTTGACGTTTCATGTGCGTGTGAGTTTTTTCTGGTTTTCGTTGTATCTATAGGTAGCTGGATACTAAAAATCTCTTTAAAGAGCGTGTATTATTGCAAAAGATAGAAAGTAGAGGTGAGAGAGAAATGAAACGACATGACACGAAATGCCCAACGAAAAAAATCAGTTGGTTGTTGATTGGATTGTGGTTGCGATGTTGGACATCTGTATGCCCTGTGGAGTCGGGGTGGAAGAACGGAGTAGAAAACTAATACACACAAAACTTTCCACCAACAGGGGTCTGCATAAAATTCTCGCGTACCGATGTTTATTCGCTGTTATCTAGTTATCCCAAAAATTTCGAGATAACTTGAGTTGTTGTTGTGTCAGCGGTCATCAGCTATGTTTTTTAACAAGGGATTACAACAACACAAAGCTATCCGGATAACTGAGAATTAACATCGGAACGTATGGCCAATACCAACACAATTGTTCAGTTTATATTTCATGTGCGCTCACTGAGCTAACGGATCAAAAATTTTTTTTACTTAGTTTTTGACAGCAAAACTGGGGAAATTCTCTGAGCCCTCAGAAATATAAGCTGGACAAATGCAAGGAGGTACATGTATACATTTTTTCCGCCAAAATAATTTCCGCCAATTTCTGCCCGGAGCAGTTAATCCCGTATATGCAGGCCCAGTTGGATTTCCGTGTAAATGCAATTGAATTGAATTGAATTTTTATTGAGACTTTAGAACGTGTTTACAAAGAGTACAATTCATTATATTTTTACTTGGCGAAACTATGTTATCTGCGGCTATAGAGTATTGCCTGCGTTATCTATTTCTACATAGAATGCCTCATGGCTGTCAGTTTATATAAAATTTTATAGATAGACTGCTCTTGCTCAGGAGCATAATAGCTGCGTTTTTTTGTATGTCCATATGGAGTTTGGCGAAAAAAACGACATCGGGACATTTCAACATTTGCCTTGGTCTGCCATTTTGTTCTGAACTATCCTACCAACAAACATTTGACATTTCTATACAAATTATCGATAACACAACGACAATGGTAGTCTGGCAATACCGTTTTATCGGGACAAAAGTTAACTCCAGTTAATTATCTGGACTTAGCTTAACTCTATATGGACATAGTTGTTGTTGTATTTAACATGTAAATTGTTTTGCTTTGTTGTCGTTTTTTTCACACAATTTTATCTGGACATGCAAAAAAACACAGCTAATATAATACATACATTCGAGAGTGACTTGAAGTCACGTGTAAATGCATTGCATTTACTTACAACTGTCAACCCATTACCTTCCAGCTGGGACATTCCACTTGAGTTTTCCAATTTCATTTCTGAATGTTGTTGCACCTGATCCATTCCACATTTCCACTCACTCAAGTAAAAAATATTTGTGCCTGTAGCTGTGCGTGCATCCATTTCGGACTTTACTTTCGTTGTGTATTTCATTTTTCTTGATCAAAAATATTGGAAAAAAACTTAACAAATCAGGAAAAAAGAAGAAAAACCTACAGTAACACGGAATATAAACAATTTGAAAGTATTGTCTAGCGTTTTTGTGGTTTTTTATTAGTTTGTCTCCAATGTGTAAAGCAAAAAGTGTTGAACCAATAAAAACTCCTGAAATTCTATCGTCTTCGTTGTGAAAAAATTGCATTTTTTCTTATTCGTTTATCGTTTCGTTCGATCGTTCTTGTTCCAATACGTTTTTTTTGTTGGTTCTTCTCAAGACGACGTGTCAAGTGTGGGTGACGGTGGTGGTTTCGGTGTGTGGAGTGTGGTGTGTGAACTGTGAATCCAATATCAAAACAATAGAGGGGTGAGTGCTTTTCCTAGATTTTCCACCCGAATTTTCGGAAAAAATAATTTACATCTTTTGAAAGATAGTATTTTGCTGAAAATTGTTCTCGTGAGTTGTGTTTTAAGTGTTTTCCAAGCAAACACGAAGCAGACAAAAAAATTTAAACGCAAAGGAAAAATTCTGGCTGCAGGAACTCTTCTGTGAACATTTAGAGAATATTTTGAAAACAAAAAACTTGAATTCTTTTCAATTTTCGAGGTGAAAACGCATTGTCACTGTTCTTGTTTTCTTTTCCTCTCGACTTTTAAGTTCCTTACAATAAAATTTTCGAAGATATTTTGTTGGTTTTGCTTATATTGTACCTATATCTTGTTTTCTTCCATTTGCAATTTGCTTTGTTATACATGAATATATCGTTAGTTGCGCTTGTGAAAATTGCAATTGTGTGCGATTTGCCATCATAAGAAAGAAAACAAAAAAAAATCCGTTGCCTTCCCATTTCTTTTTATCCGAGTCGCGAGAATAAACATCTTCGGAGGATTTTCCCAGTCGAATTCGTATTTTTTTTATAAGTGCGAGCCCCCTTTTTTTAAATCATAATTTCCAAGCTGAGCAAGAGACAGTGGCCATAATTGCGTCGACAACGAAGACTGAATAGGTGGATCGGGAAACGGGTGAGATGGAAAAACGGCAGTCAGTAAGTTGAAAAAAAAAACGACGAAAACGAAGGAAAACACAAGAACATCGAAAATATTTCCAAAGGTCGTCTACTATACGCTGTTTTTATACCACACCGCCACAAAATGCCATACAAATAATGCTGCTGCTATGCTACTGCTAGCTTCTGGCTGCTACAACTATGATACGAACTATATACGGTCGCCTTCGCTTTCCACACAACGGCAGTGTCTTGATAAAATAACAGGGTGATTCGAATTCGACGGCAATTATTATTTCATAGAGATAAAAATGTGCATCCCTACATAAATTAAAGTTATAAAAAAAAGTCAAACAAACAAAAAATGTAAACAAGAGAAATTGTTTTTTTTTTTAATCTACCTATTACGATTTATTAAGTGAAATGTTACCGGTGAACCCTTCTGATTGATAATTATTGCGCACATGGTTTTTGTTTTTATTCTTTCACACAAATAATTGATAGGGTTGTATTGTATGGATCTGTGTAAGTAGGTAATAGATAACTACATAGGCACTTTTTTCTTATTCATGATAAGTTTGGGTGTATAATTTTTGTACATAATCGAATACACCTCTGCAAAGTCCTAACTCTATACCTCCTAGAAAATTGCAACCTACAAAACTGCGCACGTCCTTGTTTTTTTTTTTTTTTTGCAACTTCACGATACGATTTCAAAGTAGAAAGAAAAAATTGTAAAATTGCATCATCAACAGCGTTGCCAGAATTTAACTGAAAAATCCTATTCTGACTGTTTTTACATTTGATTTTTTTTTTTAAATTTAAAATCAATTTATCAAATCAACATTTTCGGCAGATTAACCCCTGCCTGCACTACTTATCCCAAAACAGTTTTCAGCTGTCAGTTTGCAAATATTAAGGGTATTCATGGAAAAGTTTTAAACTTCGTAATTCTGTCTCAATTTGTATGGAAAATTTGACAGATTTACGCCGTTTACAACTTTACTACTTTTACCAAGACTTTACGCTGTTGCTTGAATACCCTTATTGTGTTTGATTTGTTTAATTATTTGTAAAAATTATGTTCGAAATTATCTTTAATAGGTATGAAAGGATATAAAGCCGCAAAGCTTCCAAGTCACAATTTTCACCTGAGCGGTTTATGGAAACCTTACTACTCACTATCTTGTAAGAAGGGACTAACTACAGAGAATCGAACCAATGACAACAATTGTATAAAATTGCAAGCTCCATATTCCTTGAGTACAAAACAATTGTATAAAATTGTAAGCTTCGTATTTCTTGAGTACACACCAACGGTTTAAGAATAAACGAAATATAATATGCCTACCTAAAGGCTGTACATTTGTGGTATCAAAAATAATCAATAGTAAATTAAGGAGACAAAATTGCCCTTAATTTAAATGCAATTAATTTGTATGATCGAAATGTGGAATAGAAAAGCATTTAAGAAGTGGGGGTCACTTACGGATAAACTTGAAAGAAATACATAGGTAATAAGAGTACCTAGTTTGTATAAGATAAATCAAAACGCTAGCGTGCTTAGGTTAGATTAAAAAAAATAAAAGTAATACCTGTGTGAGGGGGTCTATTTCCCACAGGACGGAGGACAATTTTCTAAAAAAAAAAAAAGTAGTTACCTACCTACTTTAAAAAGAAGACAAATTACTAACGCTATAGGTACCTACCTAGGTATATCTTTTTTAAAATAAACAAATTACCTATTTTATTTGTTTAACTTAAACGTTTTTGAAAAATTAATTTTCAAACCAAGATCAAGATAGGTAAAAAATTTTTTGAACTCACTTTATACATATTTGAATACACCGCTTCACAAATTTATGTACATATTTATCCTGATAAAATTTTTTGTAGAGATAATTCTTTATTACAATGAAATCTCATATGTAATGTATGTATAAAATTTTACTATAGTCGTGTAATACCTACACACCTTTTATTACTACACCTATTATTATTATTGCATATAAATTAATTATTACATATACCTACCTATTCTTTTACATATTTATTATTCTATGTACCTATCTATTACATATTTATTATTCTATGTACCAATGTATTCGTACATGTATGTATGTATGACTGTCATTTTCCCTAAGTCCATAGACTTTAATTTTGACGATCCGATTAATATGACTTGAGATAATAACCATTTAAGTGCACCTTATCGACTGATATTTGGAGATTTGAAAAAAATAGAAAATCAGAAAAAAAGTCTGCAAAATAAGGCCGATAAGATTTGCTTTAGAGCAGGGGTCGGCAATTAACTTCCAGTACGGTCCAGTTGATAAAAATATTTCATAATGTGGGTCCAGAAAAGATTAAAAGCTAAAGTTGGCAAAAATACGAACTTCACTACTATCTACGTTTAATAATTATTTTGTATTTGTAGAAAACATTATTAATAAGTACAATTATGTATTAAATATTGCTCGTTGTGGTGAAAATAAAGTTAATGCTAGTCCTGGGATATTTTTTAATAATTTCAGTCTCGTGACAAAGGCAATGCGGAGGTTGTCTTCTAGTTGTGCATCGGTAATCCTCGAGAGATATTTATTTTTTAAAAATTTAATTTTTGAAAAGAGCTCTCCCAAATGTATGGCTATTAGGTTGCCGGTCAGTTTTTTACAATTTGGGTACTTATTTGAAACGTTTGTACCCTAAAACTCTTCAGCGGGTGAAGATTTGTACATTTGTAAAGAAACATCCTCTTGCAGATTTATTATTTCTATTTGGAGTTGAGACTTTGAAAAACTGAACAACTTCACAGCTGCATCTGTCCTCTCTCCGGTTGGAGTTATTTCAAAAGGTGATTTTAAGACAACAGAAATTTAAGCCACCTATCCAAAGTCTTGGAATCTTGTAGCAAATTCTTTCTCAAGATCCGAAATAAAAGTTGAAAATTGTTCAGTGTCTTTAACTGGTGTATTTTTGTTATATTTGAGAATTGTTGGAAAATGAATAAATTCCTTTTTGTAAGTATCATGTTTTAATACATCGAGCTTTCGGGGAAATGCAGTAACGCTTTGTCACATATCAACTTTGCTTTTCCCTGTAACTCGGTATTTAGGGCATTTAAGTATTGAAGAATATCTTTTAGGAAATCCACATTTAACATGCTGCTCTTACTTCCAAGAAAATCTAAATTCTTCCTTGCTTCCTCGGTATCCAAGCTTCTCAAAAACTCCATAACTTCTTCTTTTATTTGCCAAATATGTTCAATAACCTGGCCCTTGCGCACATTGTTGTGTTGCATTAAGTCAGAATACGGATTCGGCGTATCGCATTCGAGAAAAAACTCTTTGAACTGCCTGTGCTGTAGATGAGAGCGCGATCTTATAAAGTTTATTAACTTTACCTTATTGTCCATTGTGCTTTTTTAGTACTGAGTTTACTGCAAAGACTTGTCTGGTGAATAATACCATCAGTGGTAAGATAGTAGCCCAGTTTTTTCCTACCCAATTCTCCTTGCTAGTCCCTTTTCCTG
This sequence comes from Dasysyrphus tricinctus, assembly GCA_963921185.1. Taxonomy (NCBI): domain Eukaryota; kingdom Metazoa; phylum Arthropoda; class Insecta; order Diptera; family Syrphidae; genus Dasysyrphus; species Dasysyrphus tricinctus. Next base: position 68,528,954 of record OY992532.1, on the reverse strand, counting down.
ACCTGTCATTAATCGAAATAGATAACATTTTATCATAACTAATATCTGATTTGAACATAAGAGCAAGTACGTGCGATCCAGTCAAGTATTTTATTTTTTGATATATCTCCTTCGTGAGGGATCGGAAAAATAGGTAAAAACTAGTTCTTTCACGAAAAGGATCTGAAGAGATCCTTAAAACAAATCATTCTTCATCAAGTATCCATTCACTACGGTTGTGAAGTAATTTAAAACCTAAAATTTTAAAATTGCGTATGTCCGCTGACTTTCTTATGTCCATTAATTTATAACTCGGCTTCCGTTAGTCGTAGCGGGCTCCTGCGAACCTTCACCTGAACCTGCACCCAATTTATGTCTCAAGACCAGCAAAAACTAAAAAAATACTTGAATTACGTTTTTTTTATAGTTTTACTAGCTGACCCGTGCTCGCCTTGCTTCGCTTTTCTAAAATTTATTATATTATATCTTTCAATGAAAGCCACAGATTTTTCTACTATCATTATTAATCGCAAACAGAAGTTTAACTTTCAAGTTTGCATCCTTCAACTGAACCCCTGTCTTCATTGCTTTCGGGCAACTATGCCGAATGGAAGCACTTTCTGTTATATATTTGAAAATACAATTTCAATCACTCTGTACTACATAGGATCGTTTCTCCCTATTGGACATACATTTTAAAAATCTAATTCATGGGCGATGAACTTGCTCCTGTTGATCAATGATGTGGAGCAATTCAATAACACGATTAATTGTACACTTGTTTTAACACATCGATGTTACCGTTGCAGCATCCAATCATTTGTAGCTTCAGAAAGTGCTGCGATTCGGCTGAGTTGCCCGAAAGCAATGAAACAAGGGTTCAGGTGCAGGATGCAAAAAAGCAAGCGACAACAGGAGTTCAGGTGGCAGGATGCAAATTTGAAAGCTTATAACTTATGCATTTGCGTAGCACATTCGTGATGTTTCGCTCTTGAATTTTCGTGGACCGGCTTCGCTGTTTGCTTGTCGTTCTTGGCTTGTTTGAGAAGCTCTTATGTAGATCTTTGAAAATAATACAATTCCTATGACCTAATTTAACTTTGTTTTCAATGTGTCATTTCACATTATGTACCTACTTATTATTTTTTTTTATTTTTTTTTACACAAATATAATGTTAAATTTGAAATTATACATATTACTCGGCTGTGATTTGCCTGATTTAACAAAAACTACTCTCTAAACCTTCCTCTTACTTTAAGACTAAATTCTGTTAATTTCAACTCCATTGGATCAACTATGTCTGAATCCATTGAGTTCGAAGACAAACATTCAACAAAACATTAATTTTTATACATAAGATTTAATTGGTAGGTAACTATAAATGAAAATCTTCTTATCCTCGTACAAATCTAATTTTTATTAGTGAACGTTTTCGAGAATATTTATTCTCATCTTCAGACTAATAGCAAGTTTTGGATTCGTGCAAAAAAAAAAAAATTCGAGATAACAATCAAACATGACAGACTTCAATGTAATATACCTACTATTATTTTCAAAATTAAAGAAACCCCTGAAGAAGTCGTGAAAAACCGACGAAACGTTGGGAAAAAAGATGAAATAATTTGTTTTATTTGCATCCCTAAATAAATTGACCAAAAAAGCCCACTATAACATCATTCAAAAATCAAACATGATATTAGGATAATACAGAACACAAAAAAAGTGGGTGGCACAATTCTGCGGCTCGATCGATTTTCTTCAGACTTGGTACATAGTGTTTTTTTGTGATTATGCCCACTTGTTTTTTTCATTTTTTTCGTAGAACTAAAAATAACGGTACCTGCCACACGGTGGTCTTCAAGATGCGGCAGGTTTCACTAAAATGGATCCCAAAAGTAATGATGCAGATTTGTTGGAAATAGTCTCAGGATTCTAAATTTGCAAACTCAAAAATCGTACCTGATCCGTTTTTTGAGATATACTCGTATTTATATACGCGGGAAGGCATTTTGACTTTGAATGGGAAAAATATTGTTAAAAATCAACGAATGTACACACTTTAATGTACTATATCTTTTTAGAAAGTTAAAATTCTGTTCTTGAATTGTATGTTTAGTTTAAGTTGATTGAGTAAATAGTTTTGGAGAAATTTAGTTCCAAAATCAAAATTTTAGAAATAAAAGCAAAAAAAAATTCAAGTTTATTTTTTTTCTTCAAAATTTTGCACAATAGGGTACAGCTTTTTTCCAGAATTCAATGCTCCAATAAATATTTAATCTATTAAAAAAAAACGCATGCCAATAAATATCTTAGTTCTTTAGAAATTGAAAAAAAAATTGAGGTACTTTTATTTTTAAGTTTCATTTTTTCCTAAGGAAAAACTAGTATATTAGTCCAGTAAATAGAGGTAAAAATAGGGGGGTTACCCTACAAAAGGTCAGGTAGTTCTAAATTTTGTATATGTTATATGGTATGGTTGGTAGATGAAAATTCCAAAATTCCACAACCACGCCCCCTCCGCGGCCTTCAAAATCCTGGAAAAACTACAAAAAATCGGCCCTTTTCTCAGTTTTTTGCTTATAACTTCTTTCCGGTATATTTTTACGGAAAAAATGGTATGGAAATTTGTAGACAATAAAATTTCCTACAAATATGACTATAAAAGTATTTTTGTACAACCACTACAAACGGCGCTATGGAGCTCCCAAAAAAGGCTTAAATTTCGTGTTTTGTAAGATTTTCAGTTTCTTCCCTCTTTACAGCACAATAACTCCTTAACCGTCAAGCTTAGGTCAACATTTTACTAACCAATCTTGTAGATAATTTAATTGGCTACCAATTTTATGTAACTACAGTCGACGATCTGTAAGCCGAACTCCCCCTAAGTCGAATTTCCTTCTAACAAGAATTTTTTCACCATGTTTGTTGTATACTCCTCTCAAAATTCCAAACTTATTTATTTCTCTCTTAATCGAATTTTTGCAAAACTCTCTCTAACTCGAAATAATTTTGATATTCCGTGAGAGTTCGACTTAGAGGCAGTCGACTGTATTTTCATTTTGTGACCAATACAATCGGTAAATATATGCAAATTTTGTCCATGTGGCTTGTATACGGAGCAAGTCTTTTCATCCATCTTACTCATTGCAATAAAAATTGTAGGTAATTTAAGGACATTAAAACGAGTACCAGTAAAAGATCAAAAATCTTAACCCTGAGAAAATTTCTGGAAATGACCAATGAACTTCAAGTCGAGACACAAAGTTTTTGCATTGGCTCCAAGGCCGCTTGTGGAAGCATATTCATCGTCAATAGCTCTGTATGGCGATAACTGAGCTCGAGATCTCGAGAAATAAGATTCAGCTGTATCTCGTGACATTATAAAACACAAGGTGCAATATGGCAAATGCAGTGTGCAACTAGAGAATTCCGTAAAAATATACCGGAAAGAAGTTATAAGCAAAAAACTGAGAAAAGGGCCGATTTTTTGTAGTTTTTCCAGGATTTTGAAGGCCGCGGAGGGGGCGTGGTTGTGGAATTTTGGAATTTTCATCTACCAACCATACCATATAACATATACAAAATTTAGAACTACCTGACCTTTTGTAGGGTAACCCCCCTATTTTTACCTCTATTTACTGGACTAATATACTAGTTTTTCCTTAGGAAAAAATGAAACTTAAAAATAAAAGTACCTCAATTTTTTTTTCAATTTCTAAAGAACTAAGATATTTATTGGCATGCGGTTTTTTTTAATAGATTAAAAATTTATTGGAGCATTGAATTCTGGAAAAAAACTGTACCCTATCGTGCAAAATTTTGAAGAAAAAAAATAAACTTGAATTTTTTTTTGCTTTTATTTCTAAAATTTTGATTTTGGAACTAAATTTCTCCAAAACTATTTACTCAATCAACTTAAACTAAACATACAATTCAAGAACAGAATTTTAACTTTCTAAAAAGATATAGTACATTAAAGTGTGTACATTCGTTGATTTTTAACAATATTTTTCCCATTCAAAGTCAAAATGCCTTCCCGCGTATATAAATATGAGTATATCTCAAAAAACGGATCAGGTACGATTTTTGAGTTTGCAAATTTAGAATTCTGAGACTATTTCCAACAAATCTGCATCATTACTTTTGGGATCCATTTTAGTGAAACCTGCCGCATCTTGAAGACCACTGTGGCCATACAATTTTTTTTAGCAATTTTACATAATCGTATTTTTCTCAAAAACGGCTCGACAACTTTTCTTAAAAAAATTCAATAAATTAGTTGTAAAGGCTTCCTTTTGGTGGAAAACCATTTTTCAAAAAACGGTTATTAATGGTACCTCCCAAGGAACCATTTTTTTAATTTTCGATTTTCTTCAAAACGGTTTGACTGATTTCAATAATTTTTGTATACAAAAGCTTCCAAAAAATATAAATAGTTTTATGTACAAAAATTGAAAAAAATATATTTTTTGGATTTTTAAAAAATATTTCAATTTTTTTTTTGAAAATCAAATATTTCAAAAACGATATGATCGATTTTTTTGAAACTCGATATTTAAGAGTTTTTTAGTATGTACTTTCTAAAATAATTTTAGAAAAATTTTATATTTATGAAAAAATAACGGTACCTTCCATACAAAAGTTAAAAAATCGTTGATGAAAATATTTTTTTTTTCTCAAAAACGGCTCCTACAATTTTGATTAAACTTTTTCTATATGGGTCAATATTTTAAAATATTATTAAAAGCTTATTAATTGGATGGCTTGAAACAAACGGGTTCTAATATTCGCTCTAGAAAAAATAAATTAAAAAAATATCATACCCGCTATCTCCATTTAAACACCCAAAATGTCATTCCCCTGACGTGTCCCCAGGCCTACTTACCACACTGTCTGAATTTTAGCAACGAAACTAAAAAAGATACAAAAAATCTAATGATGCAGTCTTCTTAATAAATACATACCTATTCATCCTAACTAAAAAATAGTTAAATGATTTTTATTTGCTTTATTTTTTTAAATAGGAGCTATTAAGTAAGTGTCCCCCATAAATTGATCATTTCTATCCCACCAATGGAAATTTAAAAAAAATATATATAGGCTCAAAATAGAAAACTGATTTTTTTGTTCTTTAACGGTACAGGATTGCCCTTTATAAAAATTGAAGTAAGAGTTTCAAAAAACTTTGTTCTCTTTTTTATTCAAGCTAAGGCAACGATTTTGTTTTTCGTCAAGCGAAATTGTCATTCCTCTAAATCGTGATTTTTAGTAAACCTGTTGTATAAAAACTAAAAAGTTTTACTTGTCTGTGTCTTTTACAAGGGCCTACGTGAAAAATAATATAAAACATCTAATTTCCTAATAACCTCCATTTAATTCTCATAAAACACCCTTCGGAGTCATTCCCCTAACATCATTTTTTGTGTCATTCCCTGACTTTCAAGTTTTGATTATAATGATTGATTGCGTTTTGGTACCTAACTCTAGAAGAATCAATAATATTACATTTAAACATATTTACAGTATTTTTAGTAGTTTTCAATTTTTTCACATTTTCGCGATCAAAATATCACAAAAAAATACGATTATTACTATAAAATGTTTATTCTCGCAAATTCCTTGAATCATGAGAGCAAGTTCATGCAACATAGTCGTGGATGCTATTTTTCATGTTAGTATTTGTCCCCTTTTTTCTTTACACTCCTGAAACCATTCGCAAAATTAAATATCCATCTAATCAACGCAACGGAGTAAATATAAATTTTTGTCATTCCCCTGATACAAGTATCATTTCCCTGACTTAAAAAACCGTTAGATTTGATCAAATGTTATGACCCCTTGTTTTAAAGTGGTTATTATAGAGTTATTAAGAGACATAATTGTTCGTCTACCAAAATAGGTTCGTTTCAGCGAGGGTCCACTTTGGAGTGAAAAATATTAATGTTTTGAAATATTGACCCATATACTAAAATTAGTACGATCTACCACCAAAAATTATAAAATTCAACATGACGGATTTAAATAGATTTTTATGTACAAATTTGAGATAAAATGAAATAATATTGCATATCAAAATTTGGGCAATTCCATGGTAACTCACGTTACATTTGGGAGAGTTTCACGTTCTCTTTCATTAAAATGTCCATACTTATATAAATATAAATAAAACAAAATATAAACTCTATAGGTACATGGCAATGATTTCGACTTCTAGGAAAAAATAAAATTTTTGGGAAAAATAAATTCTTTCTAAGTAAAAAATACTAAAACATGTTGGTAACTCACGTTACCATATTTGGACACGGGTTTTGTAGCAGTACTATGCATATTTTCTAAAAATTAAACAAACCAATAAAGGTTAACAGGTTTGTTGAATTAGATTTAAGAATTTATCAGCCTGTTTATATCTGTACACAAATTTTAAATTATTGAAAATATTTTATACAAATTTAATAAAAAACGTGGTAACTCACGTTACAAAAAGTCGGTAACTCACGTTATTTCACGTTTTTAATTTAAAAATTTAGGGCTAAGCCTTTTATAATTTTATTTTATTTTTAGCCGTATGCTTATTACTTGTAGGATATTTTGTAATTCTAATTTTAAAACTAGCGAACAATAGACAGGGGGCGAGAAAAATTTTCCATTTTTCTATCTTCATGTCCACTTTTTCATGGAATTACCCATTTCCAAAAAAAAAAGTTTTTGAATTTTTAAAAAAAGTTTCATTTTTTTTTTTTTTAAATTCGATATCTCAAAAACGGGTTGACAATTTTGTTTTGAAATTGTGTTTTTATCGGCACATAAATTTATACTTTAGATTTGCATTCCAAAATTTGCCCTTGAAAATATTTTAAGAATTTTATATACATTTTTTTTTTTATATGTATATAAAAAATCAATTTTTTAAAAAATCGCTCCAACGATTTTAAACTTTTTTTTTTCCATACAATCATTAATGAAGAATTAAAATGGCATTCTTTTTTTTCACCTCAAACTGTCAAAGGAGTTGTACCTATTAGCTAATTTAAATATCGTATTTCATGCTTCTCTACATTTTTCTCTCATAATTTCCATGTTTTTATATACAATTTTCTTAAACCTGCAGTGTCTGGAGCATAAGAGCAAGTACGTGCGACCCATTCGTAAATTTGATTTTGTCTAGTTTTTTAGTTACCTGCTTCTTGAGCTTAAATGAATTATATTATTATGTATAAGGTACCTGTGGCCCACACCTTTTGCGGCATATTATTTTTCAATATTAAAGGATTGTAAATTTTGCAGTATAAAAGATTGTAAGGAAGCCTGTTTTATAAATAATGTAGGTACAAAAAAACTTCGCGATTCTTACCTGATATTTTGTTTGTGAGTTAAATTTTACAAAATGGTATTTAAATAAAAGCTTTGGTAGATGACAGACAGACAGTCAAGAATTAAAATCCGACTGAAGAAAAACAAATAATCAAGGAAAATGGAAAAATTTACCGGAATAATCGAACATTGCAATGTCCTGCAATCGCAAGGAGGATCTTTGCATACAACAATTTAAATTAACGTATCCAAAACATAAGTGAATCAATAGTTGCAAGAATATCAGGTTATTTACAGAAACATTTCTTATCAAGTTTAAATCAGAGGTGGACCAAAGCCAATCGAAACAAACATATATTTTTCCATATCGAAGGCAAACTTTATTTAAATTAAATTAGTATTTATTTATATAATTTATTTATATTTCAATCAATTAAGCAAACTGTTGTACATTAATAATGAAAATATATCGATTCCGATTGAAATAAAACACTTCGTTAAAAAGGCGTCTGCCGTTCACAAAAGTTTATTCAGAAGTAAAAGTCAGTTAATTCAAATATAGATTGGAAGAAGAGAAAATATAAAAGAAGGACAGATATATAGAAGATAGAAAGATACAAAAATAGAATGTATCTGTTGAGCGAATAACCCGTGTTGCCAATGACAGTTTTAATTGGTAGTAACAACACCCCCTCTCAACGCGGGTTGCTGTTCTCCTATTCCAAGTCCTTGAATGCATTTTCGGTGGGATGGTCCAAATAAGCCTTTGGTGAGGACGTCAGCTATCATCTCCGCTGTTGGTAAGTATTGTACTTCTATTTCGCCTTTCTCAAAAACTTCTCTTATGTAGTGATGTCGAATGTCGACGTGTTTAGTCCTTGAGTGAAATGTAGGATTTTTCATTAATTTTTGCGCTCCTTGATTGTCGCAATAAACAATAGTTGGCTTCGCGTCTTGATCCAAGAAACCAAGTTCTTTTAATAGGTTTCGCAAGTAAATAGTTTCCTTAGCAGCTTCCGTTAGAGCCATGTACTCTGCTTCGGTGCTTGAGAGAGCTACAGACTTCTGCTTTCTTGACTCCCATGTAACGGCAGCGTTGGCTAAAACAAACGCAAATCCAGTATATGATTTTCGATCATCAATATTTCCGCCCCAGTCTGAGTCGACGTACCCAAACAGTTGTGGTTTATTGGATTTCCTGTATACAAGTCCAAGATTTTGAGTCCCTTGTAAATATCTAAGCACCCGCTTAGCAGCTTTCCAGTGTTCTTGTCCTGGATCGGAATTGTACTGGCTTAGCACACTGACAGTATGCGCGATGTCTGGACGTGTTGAAACAGCAAGGTACATTAGTGAACCGATTAATGAAGAATACGGTGTATTTTCCATTTCAGATTTTTCTTTTTCAGTTTTCGGTCCCATCTGTTTGCTAAGCTTAACGTTTCCATCTAACGGGGTTGCCATAACTTTAGATTCATTCATGCCATAGTCAAGTAATATATTTTGTATGTATTTGGACTGGTTCATAGTTACAGTATTTTTAGAAATATTTTGGTTAAATTCAATACCAAGGCAATAATGCAACTTACCGAGGTCCTTCATTTTGAATTCTTGCGACATTTGATTTTTCAGTTCTTCATATGCATTCAAATTATTTGTCGCGATGATAAGGTCATCCACGTAGATAACAACAACCATGTAAGTGTCTTCGGTCTCCATCAAATATATACATTTTTCTGTATTTAGCGGTTTCAGCCCCAGTTCCAAAAGTTTCTGCTCCAGCTTGATGTACCACCTTCTTCCAGATTGCTTCAATCCGTACAGTGCCCTTTTAAGAGAGCAAACAAGATGTTCTTCACCAGGTTTAACAAAACCTTCAGCCTGTTCCATAAATAATTCTTCTTCTAGATCTCCGTTTATGTAGGCCATCTCAACGTCTAATTGAAAAAGTAATAGGTCAAACTCTGCTGCTAACGCCATGAGAATTCGAATTGAGCTTTGTCTAGCTACAGGTGCAAATGTCTCCTGGAAGTCGATACCCGGTTGTTGGGAGCAGCCTTTTGCTACTAATCGAGCCTTGTGTCTCTCGACACTTCCATCAGCATTGCATTTGGTTCTTAATACCCACCTGCAGCCTATGACTTTCTTGTTTTTCGGACGTTCGGTGAGTTCCCAAGCTTTTATGTCACGAAGGGCATTAAACTCTAACTCCATCGCTGCTCTCCACTCGCAAGAATTGGGTCCTTCCATTGCTTCCTTCAATGTTGGGTTGATAAGAACGTTGACCTGGTTTGCTTCTTCTGCTTGTCCAGCTTCTGGTTTTAGTTTCGCCTCAAGCATACAAAATAATTTGCGGGGTCTACCCCTTCGGCCAGTTCTTTCAAGTTTTGGTCTTCCAGGCCCCCTCTTAAGTGGAGTTTCTCGTACATCGCAATCCGTTTCGCTTTTTTGATCATAGTCGACACTTTCATCATTAAAAACTTTTAGTTCACTGTTTTGTATGTCATGTTTATTTGTATTTTCAGTATTGTCTATGTATTTATAATTTTCAGTTTTTGTTTCTAAAGGTTTCTCAAAATTAAAAATAGTTTCAAATTCTTTTAGTTCTATATTATTTTTTACTACTTCATTACATAGAGAACTCTCAATAAATTTAACATCTCTACTGACAATTACCTTTTTTCTTTCTGGATCCCATAGGCGGTAAGCTTTTGATGTAGTTGAATACCCTATGAATGTGCATTCTGTGGATCTTGATTCAAATTTGCCCTTGTTCGGTTTTTTGTTAAGAGCAAATGCTTTACAACCAAAAGCTTTAAAGTGCGACACGTCCGGCTTATGTCCATATCTGACTTCAAAAGGTGTCATATTGTTGAGTTTCTTGGTTGGACATCGATTTCGTATATACGCAGCTGTGGCAATAGCTTCACCCCAGAAGCTCGGTGCAAGATTTGATTGCAGCAACATACACCTTGCCATTTCGACCAGGGTCCTATTCATCCTTTCTGCAGTCCCATTTTGCTGAGGTGTATGCGCTACAGTGTGTTCCCTTTTTATTCCAGCTTGTAATATGAACTTTGTAAAATCTGGTCCACAATACTCAAGTCCATTGTCTGTCCGTAATGTTTTAATTTTTTGTTCCGTCAGGTTTTCAGCTAAATTCTTGTAGTTTTCTGAATGCTTCCTTGACATCGCTTTTTGCTTTCAGAAAACTAACATCAACAAATCTTGAAAAATCATCCACGAATGTTGCGAAATATGAAGCACCGCCGAGTGTTGTTGTTCGCATTGGACCACACACGTCGGAGTGAACCAACTCCAACAATTTTTTGGTACTTGTCTGCGATTGTTTTGGAAAGGGCTCAGCACTTTGTTTCCCTCGAATACAAATCTCACATACCGATAATTGACCAGCAGGTAAATGTGGGATACCTTTGACCATGTTTTTGGCGATAATCTTCTTCAGGTCTTTTTCATTAAGGTGACCATACCGCTGATGCCATTCGTCCAGCTGGCTAAGTTTGTCACTGGCAGCTGATGTTGACTCGGAACTAGGTTCGATAAAATAAAGGTCCCCCTTACGTGCCGCTTTTAAAATTATCTTGTTTTCACTATTTTTGAAGACTGCATCATTTTGGTCAAAATGAATCTTGTACCCCTGTGAGACTGTTTTTGCGATTGATAGAAGATTTGTCTTTAGCTCAGGGACATATAAAACGTTATCCAAACGAATGGTTCTTGTATTATTTTCGCATTTTACATTTAAACGAATAGTACCCTTTCCAAGAATATCTGTGGTTTTATCAACCGCAAGTCGCACGGTTTGATTTTGTATTTTAGTAAAATCCACAAATTGTTGTCTATCATGACACATATGAGAAGTCGCCCCACTGTCGATGCACCAGTTAGTGCCCATCGAAATTAAACCAGCCTGAAATGCGATACCAAGAGATACTTTTTCGGGGTTATTTTCGTTTTCAACGACTGTAAAAGCGTCTTCCTCGGCGTTTGATACGCTCTGCTTATTTGACCTGCCTTTGCTCCAACAATCCGCTGCCTTGTGCCCAGCCTTTTTGCAAAAATTACATTTGTATGATTTTCTGTTGCTTGCACTTCCGGATGGCTTGTTTGCAAATGTTTGTGGGTCGGTCTTTCGCTGAAAATGTCGATTTTGTTTGCCATACTTTACAAAGAATGCATCTGCGTCCTGTTGCTGCTGTTTAACTTGACTTGATTTTTCTTTTCTGGCACCAAATTCCTCCAAGAGTTTTATTTTCAGTGCTTCAGGAGTTGGCAATTCGTCTCGCGCCTCTATAGCACAACGAAAATTTTCATAACTCTCTGGGATGCTGTACAATAGAAGAATGGTAAGCAGGTCTTCAGCTATACCAATATCCATCTCAGCCAACTTGTCGATCGTGCCAAAAAAATTGTTGAGGTGCTCCATCATGCTTTCCCCATCTCTCATTTTTGTAAATAGTAATTGCTTCAGTAAAGTGGCTTTACGTGCCGGTCCTTTTGAGTGATAAACTTCATCGAGTTTCACCCAAACATTATTTGAGGTACAGCAATGTTTTATGTGGCAAAGTTCGGATGGCGACATCGCCAGTATAATGTCTGCTCGTGCCTTTTGATCGGCAACTACCCAGGAATTAATTTCAGTTGCATTACTTACTGTTCCATCTTCAGCCTGTATAGGCTCTGGTTTTTGGTTAGTCCCGTTGACGTAATCCCAGTGGTCATTTTTTACCAGGATAGCACATATTTGTAGCTTCCAAGTATCGAAATTATCTTTACGGAGTTTTTCTATGTGAACAGCGTGGCCCGACATGGTTTAAATCTAGAACAATCTACGACGAATTTCTATGTCTGATTTTCTTGCGAAATAAACTAAACTGATTTATTTAAAAAACGATTAACTATATAATACTGTGCAGTTTGGGTCTGGGCCCATAACCTGTTGTACATTAATAATGAAAATATATCGATTCCGATTGAAATAAAACACTTCGTTAAAAAGGCGTCTACCGTTCACAAAAGTTTATTCAGAAGTAAAAGTCAGTTAATTCAAATATAGATTGGAAGAAGAGAAAATATAAAAGAAGGACAGATATATAGAAGATAGAAAGATACAAAAATAGAATGTATCTGTTGAGCGAATAACCCGTGTTGCCAATGACAGTTTTAATTGGTAGTAACAACACAAACAAATAAACTTAAGTTACAATTTCAATATATTTTTTTAACTATACAAAAAGAATAATTCAAAGATACCGATATTTCAACGACTTTTCCCGATACACCTTCAAAAAATGGGTGTGGCAAAAAACTTTGTAGGGCTGTTTGTTAAAAAA